>JAOTRH010000006.1:1296473-1332843 GCA_034768845.1 Heliamphora exappendiculata
TATGAAATTAACGATTTGAACCGTCAAGCTCTTTCTAAACTGAAAAAATAAAAATCTTGATGAAGATTATCAGCTGGTGGGCCAAGTTGGGCAAAACAGGGCTCGTGGAACACGCGAGGTCGCTGCAAGTAATTAAACAACAAAATTAATGTAGACTCTGGTCATGTGAGATGAGGAAAATTATTAGTTGTTGTAACACGGTAATATTATTTATGTAATATTTTTAATAAATAAAAAATATATAATTTTTATTAAGTAGTCACTTTTATTTTTTCACCTTTTAATTAAAATAAAATAAAATTATTCGGCTCAAAATATTTGCCGAATAAATTTGTTGGGCTCAAAATATTTGTCCTACATCATTAAATTAAATAAGAAGACCCCATAAAATAATAGCCTTGTTTGGGTCAAATTTTAATTTTTTTGCTTATTTTTATCTTTTATGTGTTATAACAGAAAATAAAAAAACAACTAATAAGAAATAATGCAATCACACACATAAGGTAAATTTTTACGTAATTTATCTAAAATTAGGATTATATTTACGAAGTTGCGACAATTTTCATTATAAAAAAAAATAATTCAAAAATATAAAGAGTTAAAAAATTCTATTAGAAACAATAAACATAAAAACCTATAATCAAGTCAAAAATTAAAAAAAATGGATGAAAAAAAAGAGAAAAACGTCCAAATTTACCTTTTTATCTCATCTTGATATGAAGATTTAAAAAAATATAATATTTAAGTAAACAATAAAAAATTCACTAAAAAAATTAAATAAAAATAAAAATAAATAACATACAATAAACGAATGAACAATTATTTTAAACGAGACTAATAGCATAGTCGGGTGTACCTGATAATTACTTGGTTAGATGTCCGCTTCCACCTCCGATTGATCCAAACTTCACTGTATTACAAGTCTCTCTCTCTCTCTCTCTCTCTCTCTCTCTCTCTCTCTAATCAGCAGATTGGGGACTCCCATTAACTAACAAATAGGGGACTGAGAATCCCGATGAAAACCAGGGTGATTTGTTTGTTTCCATCAGAAAAAGAAAACAACATGGAGAAGCCGGCCGAGGACACAACCAGGCAAGAAAAGAAGAAGATCGTTATTGGCATGGGCGGCGGCGGCGGCGGTGTTGGCGGAGTTGTTATGTGGGGCGGAGTAATGGCAATTGCAACCTTTATATCGGTTTCTGCAATAAGATTGAGGAAGAAAAGACTTCCCAATAAAGGCCATCATCCACATCCACCATCACCAGTGCCGCCGCCGCCGCCACAAGCAGTGCCCAGCGCTGACGTATCGAACAATCTGGAGTTGAGCACCAACAGTGATGATGATAAAGAAAAAGGCCTCCGTGTTCTTCTTCACGATTCTTCTCCACCTACCCAGATTGATTCCACATCGTTGGACTTCACAAAAAGCTCGATATTGGTAATTTCCATTCTCTCTTTGTTTGTTTTTTGTTTTTGTCTATCCAAATTTCTGCCATTGATTTGATTGATTTAGCTCCGTTTGGAATTTGTAAAAAATTAAATTTATAAGAAATTTGCTTTTAAGGAAAAAAGAAGAGAAGAAAAAAAATATTTTTTTTCATCCAGATTCGATGCGAATCATCATGACCCATTGAATGCAGTGGAACAAGTTAATTAAACATTTAATCCCCAAGAATTGCATTTCTCGCATTTGAGCTGCGAAATGATGGCAATTTTGCATTTCAGGATGCTAACTCGGTGATCGATATCAATGGCCGAAACGAGAAGCCAACCTATCTGGATATCCTCTTAGGTGATAAATCGAAACCAGGAAGTCCATTGGCGATTGATCATGTCGTCAAAATGCAAAAACTCTCATCGGGCAAGAAAATTGAGGCACTTCATGCAGATCTGTTTGCAGAAGAAGAACACCCGAAGAAGCAACTGATCTATGGAAAAGAAGCAATTGAGACAACCCAGAAGGATCAGTTTTCTGTCGAAGAAGCAATTGAGACAACCCAGAAGAATCAATTTGTGGTTGAAGAAGCAATTGAGACAACCCAAAAGGATCAGTTTGGGATTGAAGTTGAACTGGAAGCAGAAGATAACCCACAAATCCAATTGATTGAAGGAGGAGGAGGAGTTGATGATGGAGAAAACGCTAAAGAAAAAGGCAACGAAGAAGTTGAGAAAACTGAAGACCCAATGGAGATATTGAGTGAAGAAGAATACAGTTATGAAAACGATGTTGATGAGGATGACGATGAGGAAAGTGTGGAGAAAGGTGAAGAGATCTCAGAAGGGACCGGAGATTCGTCCATGGAATCCATTGCTGAGACAATTTGGCCGGCGGAGTCAATAGAGGAATTATCAATGGAATCCAAAGAACTGAAGATCGGTAACCAGGAAATTGAGGAGGAGATTCAGGAGTACGGAACAGAGGAGAATGGTGGCTACGACTTTGTCAAGAATGCCGGTGTTAATGAAAATGGCGGCCGTAGCAATGGAGATGCAGGCATATCAGTGATGAATTCAAGTAAGAAAACTCTGCAGGAGCTTCTGACGCGAATTAATGCATCAATGGAGTTATCGAGCCTGGGAATCTGGATATGGTCGACGTCGGTGGTGCTGCTGGTGGCGATGGCAGTGGCGGTGGTGGTGGCGCCGCTGCTACTTATTTGTCTTACTATCTTCACAGTGGTGGTTCTCTCCCATGTTTGAAAAAAATGCCATAGGCCCGTAACTTTAGCTAATGTACTTAAATAAGGGGGAGTGAGAATTTTGAATGTTTCAATCAAAGATATGTTAGAATAAAATTTTAATAATTATATTTTTAAGAAATAAAATTATATTAAAAATACTAAAGCATAAAAATAATAAAAAGAAAGAAAATATGCGGCCTGCGAGATTTAAAAACATTATGTCACTATTTTAAATTCGATATTTTTTTTATTATAGATTCAAATTGAGTTTGTTGACTCTAAAATATAATTTAAGTACTTATAAATTTTTTTCATTTAGGTTTCGTTTATTTTGAAAAATATTTTACATATAAAATAATTTTGTAAAAATTATTATTTTTTATTTGTATTTTTTGGTGTTTGGTTAAAATTTAAAAAATAAAAATAAGTGATGAAAGTGACCACGGGTGAAAAGAATTCGGGTGAAAAATTTCGAAAGAATTTCAAAAGAATTCATGTGGGAATGATCTGCCTTTGATTTTTTCATTTTTATTCGTTATGAAAATGACCAAATACGACAAGAATTGAATGAAGGTTCTGAAGGTGTATTTCGAAATTATCTTACGAGTTAATTTTTTGTAAATTAAATTTAGTCTAATAAGATAAAATATTTTACTAAAAAAATATTTTACATAAATATTATCAATCAAATAATAATAAATAAATAAAATATTTTATTTAAAAATATTTTATGTCAAAACAAACGGAGCCTTAATGTTTATGTTCGCCAAAAAAATATAAATAAATTATAAATCAAGTTGCTTACAAAATAATAAATAAGAAAACAATAGGTAAAGTTTTTATTTTTGTTAATAATACTCTTTTTTTTATTAGTATAAACTGAAATTAAAATACATTTCACAGTGAAATTCATAATTTGTCCGCAGTGCACTATTGCAATCTGCCAAAAGATAAATCTGCAGTGCCCAAAATTCATATTTAGATTCTGTACGAGTTTTTCAGTTCACTCTATTTAGGTACGAACTTTTAAAAATCCAATTATAAAAAAAAAGTTCATTTTTGAACTTTTAATAATTGGAAATCAGAGACATAAACTAGAATAAAGTACACTGACATATAGGAGTTTTTGGTACAAAGAGATCGGTACATAAATAATTGGATATATTTCTTGGTGTACCAACGCCCGGATTGGGAATTAACATAAAAATTAATTTTTTATTTTTTTTATTTTTATTTTTAGTTAAAAAATTAATTAAGTTAAAAATAAATTATTTGATAACATAATTTTTAAACTAATTTTTTTAAATCAGTTGTTTGGATAAAAAATTAAATTTTTCTTTCTGTTCAAAGTGAATAATTTTACTCTTTTATATATTTGATATTAACAATTATATGTAATTGATATTGGTAATAAATAAGTTATAAATAAATTGTATTATTATATTTTAAAAGTGATAAAAATTTAAATAAAATATTTTAAAATTTTATATTTTAATTTGATTTTATAACTTTTTTGACAAACAAAAACCTTAACTTTTTTCCCATAAATTTTTGAATAAGTTTACGAGGGTGAAAGATTAATTGGGCTTCACTGTATTTTTTTTCATAAATTTTTGAATTAATTTACGTACAATGCGGGGTTATATGACAGTATTGTATTAGTAAATAGAATAAGTGAAATTTGTAATGTAATATTTTTTGTAGGGACATATCATACAGTAAAATATGTAGTATTTTATGCACTATATATAGCATTGTTGTAAATTCTTTCCTTTTATCTTTGAAATTGTAGATTATAAGAGGAATCAAGTAAATTTGTTGTATTTTTTGTTAGTACTTTGTTTTATTTCTCATTAATCAGGGACAAATTATCCCATAAAACCCAACAAATCTCTATCTCATTACATAATTTTCTTCTATTTGATTGTAATCAAAATCATATCCTCAACTAAATTAAAATAATTTGTTCATTTTAAGAGCTTGTGGTGAAAGGTCCATAATAAAGATAATAATAATTGATATATTAAAATAAATTTTGACGCTTAAAATTCATTGGGTCAAACTAAACCAAAATATCTAGCGACATCTTTGGCATTCATCGCGATGACTTTTGATGATTTCCCACTATCACTTCTGACGACCCTTAAATCAAAAATAATTTTAATTGTTAGAATATAAAAAAAGTAAACATTTATTATTTTGTGTGATCATAGTGGTGAATGTAGTGATGACAGTATATATAATATAATTTTATAAATAGTGATAAATTTTATTGTTTAAATGCAAATAATAGTAAAATTTATATGTGTTGTATGACTTGTGTCGGAGCGAATAGAGATAAATTTTATTCTTTAAATATAATAAATAGTAAATTTTATATATTAAAAAAAATCACCAAAAAGACCATGGAAGGTTATTGGAAAGTCTTCCAAATTTGTCATCCAAAACTTGCCAAAAAATGGTCGTTGGAGGTAGCTGATGTTGAAAGGGGTGATTAGTTAAGGAGTAAACCTAACTCAGAGTATACCATAGAAAAATGATTTTGTACAGTACAAATCAATTTGCCATGATTTTGTGTGTTTAAATTTTTCATAGAAAAGAGGAAATTTGGTGATGGAGAATCTCATGCTGCTCAACAAACCTTTTTATTCATTATTTGGGGTCAGTTATATAATTTTTGTCAAATAAATTATAGTCAAAATCATATCCTCAATTAAATTAAAAATAGCACTTTTTTTTTTTGTAAATCACATCATTCCATTTTCTCTTTAATCTTCCTCTCTTTCTTATATCACTCTACTACATCTGAAGCAAATGCCCAAACCATCTCAAACAATTTTCAGTCATTTAGATATTCTGTTTATGCTGCGTAAGTGCACTTGGGCCCAGTTTGGGCTATTATGTATAATTTTTACTTTTTTATTATTTTATCATTTTTTTATATTTTTTATCAATTTTTTTACTTTGTCAAATCATCTCAACGAAAAAATCAGAAAAATAAAAAAAATATGATTAAAGTATTTAAAATTTTTACTAATGATGAAAATAAATAACATAAAATTTGGTTAACTCACTTAGTTGGCTTATTGTCTTTTCTAGACTTTTTGTTATATTTTAGTTAAATTCTTTTGCTTTTTTGATTCATACCTATTATAAGAGTACAAAAAATATAATAATTTGATGAAACAATAAAATAAATTTATTAAAAATAAAAATAACCAATATAAAATAGACAAATAAGTCATTATTCAGCATAATTTATTCATTTATTGTTTTTATCTCTTTCTATCACAACATGTCTATTTCAACATTCTCATAATTACATTCATTTTCTAAACTTATATTTTTTTATTAACTACCAATATTCCATATTATAGATGAAAACAAATAACACCTATCTTATTTTCAGCTTTATAAGATCCTACATTCATAATGCATTCCGGACTCAACCGTTTTATCCGTTTTATTTTAGTTCTAAGTTGTAACCCAATCTCCTTTTCCCATTTTCTCTCCACATGTATAAAACGTCCATGTCAATTCATCCATTTTTTCGTTTGTCCTCCTCGTTGAATTTGTTTCGAATTTTTCAAAATCAAAAGTCGGCACTAGCTGGCGCTAATTAGTGCTCGTTGGTGCTAGTAGGGTGCTCAAGCACCGCAGCATTCAAAGAGCAATAGTGTATAGCGCTAATACGTGCCGGCTGAATGCTTGAGCGCCGCCGCAACATACTAGAAGTGTTTTTTTTAAAGTTTTTTAGTAAAGGCTATAAGGGCCTTATGTTTCGTCTAGGTGAGAGAGACACTATAAATGCTTAAAAAGAGACTAGAGAGCGTAAAAAAGAGGCTCAATTTGAGACCAGCAATTGAGAAAGTTCTTATAATTCTTATTGACTATAGTATATTATTTTTTCTCACCTATGAATATAGTCACCTCGCTGAACCATGTATATTCTTCTATGTTCTTGATTGTTCATATTTTCTATTATTTTGTTTGGATTGAAGCCAACAATGTGTATCCGCTGCATAACAAGTGGAATCAGAGTTTTGGGTTAAGACTTAATCACTCGATTTCGATAGATATCTCGAACATTAAGTATGAAGTAGAGAAATTTATCGACACGAATAACTTCTCCATGTGGCAGTGGCGTATGAAATATTTATTAATCCAACAAGAAGTCTCTAAGGCATTACTCGATAAGGCAAAAAAACCCAAAGAGCATAACCGACGACTAGGGGTGTAAAATAGGCCTAAGATCCATGGGTCACCCAAGGATGGGTTGGGCCCAACATTGTAACAGCCCAGCCCAAGCTTGAAAAAAGCCTGAGCCCGCTCGAGTCTGAGTACATTAGGACTAGGCTTGGGCCAAACTCCTAGAGCCTATCGTCTGAGTTCGCCCCCAAGCCTGAAACCCGACCCGATGGTCGATCCACCTGCCTGAGTTTGGTTCCTACATCCCTTTATTATGGCTTAGAAATTGGGCTTTAAAGAATTGAGAATCAACATAGGATTAGAGAATACGTAGTTATTTTGTCAAATATAATAAAAGTGTATTCTCTAGAAATAATGAAATACATAGTTATTGATAGAAAAGTATTCCCTAAAATTAGAGAATACATAGATATAAATAAGTGTATTATCTAATAATAAAGAATATGTAGTTATGGTTACCACAATATGGATGTGTCGAGATATTTACTATATCAAGAAAAAATGACAATATGACGCCAGTGAAACGAACCGTTATGACTACTGCCTACGTTTTCGAAAGTAAAATCAGGTTCAATGTAGTTCGGATGAAATTTTTGAAAAAAATGATTTAATCAGGATGGAGCCATTATGATGACTGCTTACATATCCATATTAGGAATAAGATTTGACATAGTTCGTGCAAGATTTGAAAGGAGTGTATGATATTAGGATAAAGTGGTTGCTTTGAAGCCAACTTTCAAATAACACTTTTACTAAAACTGACGATAACCGAATCAATAGATGGATAGAATGTTATTAGAACTTCGACTAGAACTAGTGTCGTCAGCATCAATGGCTTGATGGTGTGCCAGTAAAATTTCAACTTAAGGCACCCGAGACTACACCGACGGGCCTAATCGTGGATTCGACAGTGGGAACGCATCTAAAGGGCTTCTGAAGCAGAGTAGAATGGTTTGAGAGAGAAATAGGCAACTGAGAGATGTGTAAAATTCAAAATACAGAGCCTTATGTTTATAGAGGAGTCTCACGCATCATAAGATGCTTTAAAATGCTCCACGTGCATCTCAAGATGTGCAAGACTCTTTAAGTAGACTCTTGATGTAACCATTCTAACATCATCATTTGATCGAGATGCGTGACGCCCTTTCTAACTGATTTGACCATGTTGATATCATAAAATGACTAAGTTAATGCAAGGGGAGTTGGTGCCTTAGATCTCGTGTATCTCAAGATGCGTGAGGATTAATTTCTCGTATTTTGAGACATTTTGAGACAAATGAAATACTCTAGGATAGCCATGTGTCACCTCTCGAGGATTTTGTTACCGTCTTTTATTTTGAAATCAAGAAAAAAATAATTTTAGATGATTAAAGTTCGAATAGAAAAATTAGCTCGAAACTCAAATAATTCCTAATATGATGAAATTTGGATGAGGAGAAGATGCTCCTCGAATTTTGTAATAAGAACCAAGAAAGTTGTCTAGATCTGCATGAGAAATTATCTATTGCCCATGATTAAATATTTTTTTATGTCAATTAAGTAGTTGACACAATCTGATATTAGGTCTATTGGTGACTACCAGATACTGTATAGGGCTTGAATGTCTTTTGTGATCATGAATTTAAATTGTGATCTAGATGCGTGATATTAGATATTTTTTATAAAAATAGGGTTGCTAAGTTATGAAAGATAAAATGACCCAAGAAAAGTGAGCCAAAAAATTTATCACCCGAGGCATTTGATGAAATGGGTCTTTGTACGACCTTGTTGGCTTGAGCTAAAACTTCATGTCCCACATAATAAAGGTTGTTCTAAGTTGAGTGGGCCACTCATGGTGGCCATTTCACATCAGGAAGGTCTCTATGCAAGAAGTATTATTTTATGTAATAGAGGCAAACTTTTGAGCTAAATAGAGAAAGTGAATACGAGCTGTGAATTTTTAATTCATGTATATAAAATTACGTGATATACTTGAATTTAAAAATGTTAAGTCATCAATTGTCTTAAAAATTTAAACTGTTAGATAATAAATCCAACAATGTATATCAAACTATCCAACTCTCCCTCTCACGTGTGGTTCTGTCTCGCGCGTAAAGAAACAAACAAACTGAATAAGTACACCAACACATAATACACAATAACAAATATAACACAAAAACATATCACAAGACTTAGAGTCCCAAACCTCATGGAACTAGAGTTTTGATACCACATTAAGTCATCAAAATTTTCAAAAATTTAAACTGTTAAAAAATAGATCTAACAATGTATATCAAGTTACTCAATAAAAAAAATACATTATCAATAGAATGATATCAATACCATATCGTCCAGTATTTGAATACTTAAAGATTTTTACTAAGACTCTTCTCTCTCGGATTTTCTGTCATTGCATGCAAACGTCGGTGCTGAAAGTATGGTGTCAACGTGCCTAAATAATAATAATTCATCATTCTTTAGTTTCTTTTTTTTTTTGTGTATCAATGATCTACCAACAAGTACCATGATTAATCCTATGATTAATCTTAGTATCAAGCCTCCGATAGTGCAAACAGCCTATTGCACCTTAAAAGACCACCAGTACCCCTTAGCCGTGCAAGTGAGACCCCGTGCAAGTGAGACCTCGTGAGACCCCGTGCAAGTGAGACCACCCCCTACCCTTTTGCGCCCATAAATTTTCCCGCTTTTTCTAGCTCCAACTCTATTGGGAAAAGTAAAAACAAGAATTCGCAAGATTTTTTTTCATTTTTTCTTTTCTTTTGAAGCTTTCGATGGAACCTGGTCAGTCTATAGCATCATCTTATGATTAGCTTGAGCCAATCCTCCAATTGGATGGCCCTGTAAGTATACTGCGATTTTCAACATTGATAACCATACTGATACAGCCGCCAAGATACACTCCATCCTGCCTTCACAACTTGTAACTGCTGCCGCCGCCACCACCAAACTTTTTGTAGCCATTCGCTACTAAAGAAAAAAATTGCCGCCCTATGCACCATTCTAAAACAATTGCAGAGTCCCCCCGACCAAACCCGTCATTCTTTTTACTGGTATTTGGCATGTTGTACAAGCTGTGACATGCAGTACACCATCTATAGTTGTTTTCATTGCTTCCAGATTGCTGTACACACCTGCTCAACAAATAGAAATGAAAATAAGAGAAAATTAATGCAGTGCCTCTAATTGAGATATTAAGCACTGCTTCTACCATTCTCACTTCGAAATCGCTAAGCATAGAACAGAAGATTACTGCAGGTTATCAGAGAGAGAGCCAGAAAGTCCATGCATGTAGATAAATTGTGTAAACCTTTGTACAAATGCTTCGTTCTCCTTTTTTGCAGGTATCTTTACATGTATACTTTAACTATTAGTCCTCTCTATATACAATCGCCCGACTCCACAGACTTCATCAAATTGGTGCTGCTGGTTTATTTAGTCACGAGTGTCCAACAAATAGAGGAGAAACTAAGAGAAGATATTACCTAAAAATCTACTGCAAACCCCAATCTCAGTTCACTAAAAGGACAAAATTTCATACCCAAGCCAAGCCTCTGGTACCCATGATAAAGATTCAGTTTCCAGATGCACTAATTGATTAGCACTCTAGAAACTGTTGGTTTTCAATCGAGCTAGGCCAGCTGCAACCCATGGACCATCCCAAAACACCAAAGATTAGATCCACCCGTGAACAAGCACTAACCTGAAAAATTAAAGCAACAGCTTCCCATTCAAAAACAAAGCAGAGATGAAAGTTTTCACAAAAATGGAAGTTTGTGACCCATACCAAACACTCCAAGCTTCCTTCAACATGAAATAGCATGACTGCCATCCCTCTTCCTCTATCCATCTCTGCCTGCTAAGAAAAAAGAATTTGTCATGGACACGGCACAGAGAAGATCCTCAATAATAAACAAGTCTAGCCACACACACACACACACACACATATATATATTGATCCATTTCAACTACTCACCGCACAAGCGCATATCGTAATGTCTACAGCTGCCAATGCTGTTGTGATGTCAGCCATCATGCCTGAAATACATTTATGGACATAAATAGTCCAGAATTAGTACATAGATGTGGATGCAAGTCCCCTTTTTTAGCTGATTTGTATCCATACAGCTATCTAGATGTAGATGTGCAAGGGAGGCCTCTCAAATTGTGAAGTTTTCCTTTTATTTTTGGGTTGAGCAGAAATTGTAATGTAGAAATTTGTATAAAATAGCATAAGGGAATAATCTAATCTGTGTGAAAAAAACACTTTTCCAATTCTAATCCATAAGCAACTAAAGAAAATGTAACCAAGACAATTGTCTCCCTCATGAAAATTGACCAATACTCGATTAGTATTTTGAATTTCAAAAAAGATTTACCTCTTCTTTTTTGAAAGGGGACAACAAGATGTGTTATGACTACTATTGATCAGGAAAAAAGATTTACCTCTTCGATCTAAACACACTACACAGAACCACTGGATGGAGTGTCCTTCAAGGTTGTGCCAATATGCAACCTTGGCAGCTTGCCAGCTCTCCAAACCGGGCAAAACTTCCTTGTACGTGGGAATATTAGCAAATATCATCTTAGCAACACCATTTCCCTGAGATAAAATCTCTCCATTGGCCTTCAAACTCACGTGATGCATATGTTTGTTATGTTTCCCATTGACTTTGGGGACCTGGATGGTACCATGTTGGAGTTCGAAAGCATCTTCACCATTTATCTTTGAAGATGGTGTTTCCACAACATTCTTAAGGATCTTCTCCCAGGTGTACGTGCTTCCCTTAGAATAATCTGAGAACTTTTCTGCTTCATTATCCTCTTTGGGATCAATAACAAATTCATTTACTTTATCAGCTGTTATTTCAGTTGCCGAAAATGCAGCTTGCTCTCTCAAAAACTGAAGACAACATGAATACTAGATTAATAGACATAGGCAAAGCTATTCTGAAGCAAATAAAACACACTTTCATAAAAGCATCATCCAAATTTTTATTTCAAATAAAACCCACTTTCATAATTTTGTGCCGGGCACTACGTGTTTTTGCATGCTGCAACCACTGCTTATGTCTTTGGAATGCTGACTTGCTTGAGAGTGCCTGGCAAACAAGGAAATTGTGACATGCAAGGAAGCAAAAAATTGAGTACAAAGTTGAAACACTTCAACATGCAGAACTGACAAAATTAACAAACAAACACTCAAGTATAATCACAACCAGTAGATAATCACATAAGAAATTTGATTTAACAATATAATAAATCAATTTAATATTGTTGAGATATTAGTTATCCATTTTAAATGTATTATTCTACTTTGATCTCATTATACATAAATAACAGTGGTGAGGGAGAAAATCTTAAGTTGCTTTCTCATTCTCTACCACGATAATTCTCTCTCTAGTTTTCTTCTCTCTTTTATACCTTTCTCTATAGATATTCTAACTTGGTATCAAAGCACATCTCGTGAAAGGCATATTTAATCTCTTTCTTTCTTCCTTTTCTTCTTTTCGTTTTTGGTTCTTATTTTTTGGTTCATTCTTAAAAAAACACCAGGATGATTGACTAGCATTGTAGATGGGAGTTGTGAATTTTTTCATTTTTTCTAGATTGTTTGATGTGTTTTTCCTATTTTTTTCTATTTTTGGAGTTTTTCGGATTTGGTTTTTGCAACACCCGATCGAGGATGGTTTGGCTTGAATTGATGGGTGGAAAGGTCTCCATGGGTACCGAGTAGGGTTTCAGAAGTTTATTGGTCCTTGGTTGATTTCAGCCTCCAATGAGTTGCGGCTAGGGTTTGCTTTGCAATTTTTTAGCTCTGCTGGTGGCAGCTAGGGTTTGCAGCATATTAATTGGCTTCTGTTAGTGCTGAATTGGTCCTGGGTTGATTTCGACCTCTAACAAGTGGTTGCTAGGGTTTGTTCTCTGGCTTTTTGGCTCTGCTGGTGACAGCTAGGGTTTGCAGTATATTATTTGGACTGTTTGGGGTTGCCATGATATGGTATGAGTTGATTTGAAAGTTATTCCTGGTTCTATCATGCTCCAGTTCTAGTTCTGGTATGTTATTCCTTTGATCTGAGTCTATTGTGGATTCGGTTATTCCATGTTGATTCTTTTTGACAATTACTGCTAGTTCTTGGTTATCTGTGGCCATGTCTGATACTGATAAGTCTTCATGTGGTAATAAGAAGATTGGGTTGAGTTCCTAAACAACTGAGAGTGATAGTCCCTCTCTTCATACTAGCTTTGTTAAGTAGGATGGCAGTAATTATTGAATTTGGTCTTGTGCTTGTAGTTTAGCTATTACTGTTCGCGGTGTATCTGGGTATATCACTGGTGAAGCTAAAAAGGCAACTTTCGCGGGACCTTCTCGCATACGGTGGATTGATAACAATACTCTTGCCATGTCATGGCTGTTGCATTCTATGCAGGCTCTCACTGGTACTTTAGTAAACTCAGGTACTATTGCACATGTTGTTACTTCGCCTGCATCATGGGTTCTTGATTCTAGTGCTAGTTCCCACACGTTTGGTAATTTCCTCTTTTTTCTAATTTAGCTTGCACTCGTCATCATGTTGTCTTAGCCGATGGTTCATCTCATCTAGTTCATGGACAAAGGTGTACTTCATCCCTCTACGTCCCTTTCCTTACCCTCGAGTCTTTTTGTTCCGAACTTTTCCTTTAATTTTCTCTATGTGACTCAGTTAACTAAAGCCCTACATTGTTCTATAACGTTTTTCCCTTCTCTTGTGTTATTCAGGACCTCCAAACAAAAAAGATAATTGGTTTAGGACATAAAAAAGATGGCCTTTAGTTTTTGGATACTAATAGCCAGCCTAGCACCACCACCACTGCCCTTCAATGGAATCTCTATTTGGGTCATCCGTCTTTGGCTAAGATGAGGTTTACTATTCCGTTTTTGAATCCTATGTCTAATTTTAAGTGTAAAGCTTGGTAATTCGGCAAGAATCACTGTAGTTCTTTTCCTAGTAGTAGTCATGATAGTGAGTCTGAGTTTTTTGATCTTGTTCATACAACTATTTGGGGTCCTTCTCGAACACCTAGTCTTTTGATCTTGTTCACTTATTCTTTGATAAAGTTGTCAACAAAAAGAGTATACCCTATCTAATAATATATATTTTCCTTATGTGCTTTTAAGTTTTATAATGGAATTGTTACCCAATTTGGCAAGTGTATCAAAGTTTTTCAATCTGATAATACCTTAAAATACATGCAATCAACTGTTAACTGTTTTTCTGTTGATCGTGATATTATTCATCAGACTAGTTGTGCTCATACCTCTCAACGGAATGATGCTCCTCATCAGTCTCACTACAATGTCATTTGTCGTATTTTGCGTTATTTGAAGAGTGCTCTTGATCAAAATTTGTTATATTGGCCATCTGATTCCTTTTTTATAGTTGGCTTTAGTGATGTGGATTGGGCTAGTAGCCACTCTGATTGGCGGTCTACCTCTTGTTATTGCACTTTCGTTGGTGGTAACCTTATTACTTAGCGTAGTAAATAGCAAACCGTCGTTGCTCGCTTAAGTGCTAAAGCTGAGTACCGTGCTATGATCCGAAGCTGAGTAACCTTAATCTCTCTCAACACAAGTATGCACTCGATTTTTTATGTAAGACCGGACTTCTTGGTGCTCATTCTATTGATACTTTTATGGATTTTATAGTTAACCTTGACGCTAATTTTGACAATCTTTTTCCTGATGTTAGTCACTATTGTTGGGAAACTCATTTATCTTACGGTTGCTCGCCCCGACATTACTTATGCGGTTGGGATGGTTAGCCAATATATGCATGCTCCTCATCAGCCTTTCCCTAAGATATTGTTTGTCTCATTCCTTCTATAAAGTTGGCTTTAATGATATGGATTGGGCTAATAGCCACTCTGACTAGCGGTACTCTGGTTATTGCACTTTCGTTGGTGGTGATCATGTCACTTGGCATAGTAAAAAGAAAACCGTTGTTGCTCGCTCAAGTGCCAAAGATGAGTACCGTGTTATGACCCATACAGCCTATGAAATGTTATGGTTTAATCTCTTCTCCCGGATTTCAACATTACAACTCCTGTTCCGATACAAATGTTTTTCTAATAAACCAGCGAACTAAACATATCGAGGTTAATTGTCATTTTATTCGAGATTTATTGACTAAAACGTATCGTCATTCTTTATATTCACTCAGAAGATCAATTTGACGATATCTTCACTAAGCTACGCATATTTATATTTCTTTCCATCATTTATCTTCCAAGCTACGCATATTTAACGTCTATGCTCTAGTTTGAACGGGGTGTGTTACCATATTAGTTTTATTGTCTTAAGGGTATTAATGTACTTACGTCATAGTATTTTTAATATAAATAGATGTGAGGTGAAATGGGTTAATTAAGTTCCTAAACCTAATTTCTTTTTTCTCTTTCTTTTTCTCTTCTCTTACTCTCAAATCCAGTTTTTCGGTTCTTTGTACTTCAACTACTTGTTTGTTAGAAGTCTGGCTTGGTGAAATTTCGGTTGGCGTCTTTTACATTGGAAGATATTGGGTTGTAGGTTATCTGGGCTGGGTATGATTAAAATCTGGTTCAGATTTGGGCTTAAGCTGATGAGGCAGATGAGGTTGGATGTGGATGGTTAGTGGGTCGGGATAAGGGAGTGCATTCTCCATACCTGTTCGTGATCAGTAATGGGAGTCCTAGGTTTCCACAGAAACATAAACTCTAGCGAAGACGAAACACACACCAGCAACAATGGACAAGGTTGTTCTTTGGCAAGTAATGTGGAGGTTTCTACCTCAGCAAACAGCAAAGATGGTGAACTCATGATGCAGCAATGATGGAACAGGGACTCGGTGAACACTGAATGACTGAAGGTTACAAGCAAAACAATGCAAAGCAACAAGGATGATGGATTAATGATGCTAAGTAGCGACGATAGTACGGAGCGATGTTTCAAGACCGTGAATTTTTATTTTTATTTTTTTGAAAAAAAAAATCATTGAAGCTGTATGAAGAAAATAATCAAGCCAATCGATTCCAATAAGAGTGGGGACTGGTGATGGCGATGACAAAGAAGATGAACACAATTTTTTGAGATGATGAGGCTGTATCAAGAAGGCAGCTGCGCCTGAAACAAAGTGTTTGCTATAATACCAAACCGATGCATCACAGTAAGGAAGGAGAGGGAATTTAGAAGAAGAAGAGGAGAGAAGGAAGAAAGAAAGAGAAAGATATTCCCATAAACAATTATTTTTTTCAATAATATACGAAAATTCAACCTAATAGCTCAATACACATGAAAATCACGGAGGTGTGGTTTTAGAGCCTATTTCATCCATGTATATCATATATGTATTTTGAGAGATGCTCCTTATTTTGGCATTTAGAGCCTTACCGGGATTTGGTTGTAGGATTTGGGAATTTCAGCATTGATTGGGTCCAGGATCTCTCTCGGGTTTTTAACGACTTGAGAAGTCTTCTAACCACTCGAGCTGTGGGTTGGAAGTGGATTGGTTGAGATTTAGTTTCTTCTTTGGCACCTTAGGGCATCTTCAACGCTCAAGCAATCAATTTCCTACAGGAGAATCCTCTCGAGATGCGCTTGAGTGGTTCCTTGGGGTTTGCTCTTTTGCTCTGGCTTCAGGTTTGGCTTTGGGTTTTCCTAGGTTATCCTCGCGGAGTGATCTCTGACCGTTTCTATCCTTTTGTCATGACTTTAAGGTTGTTTTTCCCTTCTTACTGTTCGTGTCGTTTATTATTATTCGTCGTTTCACAGGATCTTGTGTAACGCGCGAGTTACTGGATTTTCAAACGATTATTCAATATTGAAAAATGAAATTTGAGATTTTAAAGTTGTTACATGTTTTCCCCATTGGGTCTTCGTGCCCATGCCTACCAAACCACCTTGTGTGTAAGGTGATTTTTTGTTGGGCCTACGGCTAACATAAAAGCTTTTCGTTGCAAGGTCAATGATTTATGTATTATGGAGAGAGATGCATATGGTTAGTAACATGTTTGGAAAATGGTTGTGGATATTTACAAAATTTGGTTCTAACAGTATGTTTTGGAAGAAATGTAATGGATGTTAAATTCATCGAATGGATGTTAATTTGTGGGTATATATTGAGTTGTAATTAAATAATGTATAGCATTGGTGGATTATCTATTAGAACCACAAAGGGGTGGCCTTAATGCCAATTTGTGTATGTAATTTTGCATCAATAGTTTGTTGGAATATTGAGTCATTGGGCTTTAGTTTTAAGTATTTTTGAGAGTTGGGTTGTGGTACTCGATCTTGGGACTTTGACCACTCGAGCATACCATAAGGTAGTTTTACTGAGCTTTCATCTTTTCAGTTCATTTTAAGACAAGACGTCTTTTTCGGTGAATTTGGCTGGTGCCCTAAGGGAAACAAGCCTTGCAGCATTTTCCCTTCTAACGCTCGAGCGATCATCCTCCTGTGACTGCTTCTTAGCTCTTTGAGTGTTCGAGCAGTCATCTCGAGTTCTTAGGCAATGTTTTCTTTATTTGGACACCACGTTGCGGTTTGAGTTTCCTTCGTTGACCTTGTGAGGATATCATTGACCGTTTTCATTCATTTGACATAGCCTTGAGGTTGTTTGCCTTCTTACCCTTGGTATTATTCTTCATCATATTCTCATCTTGCATATAGATCTTAACTCACCTGATTTCATAAATATCATGGACGAGGAAAAAACATACTGCAAAAAAAAAAACCCAACTTGATATCGACAGAAAGGGAAAAGATGGAAGGACAGACATAAACTCACATTATAGGTTACTATCTCCACAACTTCAGCGTTTGCAAGTACATGCGATGGAGAAACAAGATTGCCATTGACCTGCAAACAAATAAAAGTTCGGCAGTGAGATGTGGAATGTCAAGAACATGAAGTCCACAGTTAAAAGTACGAAGAGTACCTTTGCAGCGACCATTTTATTGCCAATTTCAGTGTGTATCATGTAAGCATAGTCAATGACAGTAGCCCCTTTCGGAAGATTTTTAATCTGTATGAAATGTGAAAGATCCCATTAAGACATCAGACACCAAGATTTCCCCTTATGTATGGCAATCAATCCTCTTACCTCTCCCCTTGGTGTAAACACAAAGACACGGCTACCCAAAAGATCTCTGGTGATAGTCTCTACAAATTCTCTAGAGCTCATGTTTCCAACAAATTCCTCTTGCCATTCTCTAATTGCATTGAGCCAACCAATCTGGAGAGAAGAAAGGACTTTAACCAAAAGTCAGGTATTTGAAAGAGGTTGTCTGGAAATTCCTTCAAGGAAGACACTTAAAATAGCAAGGACCAAGGAAATTACCCTGAGAGCAATGTTTGCATTATTTAGACAGACTATTTTCCCTCTTGAACTTCTACCAATAGGCATTACACGTCCAACTAAACCATTAACTAAACCCTTTCCACTATAATGAGCAGCAATGCCTCTCTCAGCTATTAGATCCATCTCTTCGGTTCTTATCTGTCGACCACAAAAGAACTCCAAATATAAACAAATACTGCAAGTAATGCAAATTAAAAATTCAGAATTATATAACAATTGAGCTCATATAGCAACAAATAAGGACCTGAGTATTTGACCTTAAGAAGCAGTCAAAGGGGAGAATTGCAAGATTGGAAAAGAACAAATGTTCAAAAGCTGACCTGAACTTCGAGCCGAAACATGCTCTCATAAAGAAATGGAATTACAGTGGTATGAAGGCTCTGATATCCATTTGGTTTTGGAGTAGCAATATAATCTTTCATCTGTCACAGAAAGCAAACCAATACGCCTTGAATAACAAACATAAACAAGACTAATCATGAATTCAGCATATAGAAAGAGCCAGATACGTACGGATCGAGGAATAGGGGTCCAAATTCCATGTACTAGTCCAAGAACATGGTAACAGATCTGCCCAAGGCACATTTGTGAGAGCAAGTTATGTTGGATGCCATAATATTACGTGCGTATTTTTCAGAAAATATGGTCAATTACTTAGGCATGTGTGAGAATCTACCTGCTGAGCACTACATAAAGGCCCAACTCCAATGCATGGCTTTGGTTTTATAATGATTCGAAGCTTATAATAATAACAACAACAACAAAAAGATGAAAGTCAGTCGTGATTCCCGAAGTAATAAAAAGCATTGTGCAGATTTTACAACCAATTGTTCCTAAGGATAATATTATAGCAAACCTGAGCAATTTGGTTGACTTCATTAATTGAACCCTTAGATTTAAGTACAGCTTTATAAATACTGCAAATAAACCACGAAAATAAGAAGATAGCATTTGGTAAGGAACCCCAAAAAAAAAACTCTAAACTAATGTAACCAAAAAAGGAAAAGGAAATGTAAGAGAAGATAACCTTTAAGATTAACCCATTGGCTATCACTGTTGGATAGTTTAATATACGTAGCTGGGCCCATTTCTTAAGTTAATAGTTTTGTGGACAATTGGTGACTTGATTGACATTGGTTTTCAGGAGGTCAAGATTCAATGCTTTCCATTTGCATTGTTCTCTGTTCGCATTGTGTTTAGTCTATGTATGGATGTTGGCAGCTCTACTTGCAAGATAAGATAAGGTTGTACGTGCAAGTTTTTGGGATAATTTGTGATATAACAATCACATTAAATTAAGTTAAAGGCCAACATCTCAGCAAGATATTGGCCCAAATAAAACTGAGGCATGTTGGACAAGCTAACATTTATTGGGATATCCATATCAGGTTATTAACTAGGGGAATGAAGCCAGATTTTCTTTTTAAGGAGGGGCTAAGGAAAATGTAGCAGAAAAAGAATACCAAAGTTAGCTTTTGAAAAATGATAACTTCTTACATAAGCGTTATGAAAAAAAAAATAGTCAAGAAATTAAATTAATCTATATCATGCATTCCTTAATTCTTATCTCTTTAATTCATATAATTTTTGGCCTATATAATTAGGATCTTAGGGATTGTTTGTTGTGAGGGACCAAGGCGAGATTGAAAGGGATTAAGGGACACGATGACCCACCAATATTTTTTTGTCTACTTGGGATTAATAGTCCCGCGTTTGTATCGCCGGACTCGGGCTAATAGTCCAATATATGCCTGACTATTCTCAGCTCTTATCTCATTCTTTATCCCACACACAAACATGAATCAAATTTTTCACTGTATAAATAATCCTATTCATAATCCCCTGGTATTAAAAAAAAATGTGGGACCTCAATTATTACTTAGAGTTAATTGGTAATTATTCCTGTTTAAACAAGTTGTGAGAGATCTAGTCCCATTAAAAGTATTTTAATAGATTAGATCCCATTTTTAATATTTTATTTTATTCCAGTCGAGTTTGCCTTTGTATTTGATTTGAGTTATAGTCAACTCATTTCCATTTTGACATAAAGAGTAGGTTATGGTTATGTTTGGATATAGTGATAACTTAATGAATTCTTGCATTGATTGAGGATATTAATTGCGTCCAAATCTCAGCTTGAATAGTAAAACAATTATACCAGCATCCAAATTCAACATGAACTTAGTTTTCCTACAAAACCATTCAGAATTTACGGTTTCCTAAAAAGACATGGGATGACTTAGAATGTAATTTACAACAGGTAAAATGTTTTCACCGTCGCATAGTATAATTGTTTTACCACTGCTAAAAAAACCACGTTATGAATCTTGAATGGTAATGCTTCATGGTTCTCTCTTAGAAACTGTTGTGCTAAGTTTCCTTCTGAATTAAAGTATTTTTCTTCTTTTTTCTGTTGAGAAAACCATGCACCCACCCCGTTGTCATCCCTAAGAAACAACAAATGAGGAATGAAATTCGCATATCAAATCAACAAAATTGAAGCTATTGCATAATATGTGAGATAGTTGGGGTTATTACTAGAGGGTCCTATATACTTCGAATAAATACTAATAAATTAGAGAGACAATAAAAAAAATTCAAAAAACTTGAGGGGTGCATCCCCCGGCCCACCCTTAGCTTCATCCTTCATAATAAGGAACATAACATAAATTAAATGAAGTCAACGGAACATAATATTTTGAGACAATAGAGATATTGATCCAAGTAATTTAGAAAGAGGTATCACGACAAACCTTAACTGGCATAGACCTCAAAGTAGTATAACATCGCATGGAAATGGAAAGAAGACGTGCATGAGTGCATCCCACTCAAAGGAATCAACACAGAAAATTACCTATGCTTATGGACAAGAAAACCTAAAGATTCAGCACACAACTGTAGAGAAAACTGAATAGAATACAAACATGGGATTTTTTTTTCAATATTACTTATATCAATCTAATGCATCTGACGTAAAGCTCAACAATAGGTGTTGAATCTAGAATAAAGTAGCATAGATTTTTGTCAAAGATAACTTCGCCTCCGCCTGTGTAGTGCTTAAGGTATTATGTTATGCGGTCGGTCCCAAACCCGAAGAAAGAAGGAGGGTTGTTCGTTAAGTAGCTTACAACCAACACGTCAAAAAACCCGTCAGATCTCTATGAACATGAATCCAAAGAATTTACAATTAGCTTTTAATAAAGTAGAATGACGTAAAAGGATTCATGTAGCTGACCCCAATAATTGGGATAAAGGTTTAGCTTGGTTTGATTTGGTTTGGTTAGATCTTTGTCAAAAATAACTAGCTTGATTGATTTCTGAGAGAATAATACTGCTTACATTCTAAAACCTTGAGGAGCATCAATTAAAAGTTAGAGAGCAGTGCAAGTTTAGAGCACAAGAATGATCAACACTATAAAGAAAATATTCTCCAAGAACATGTTGTGTTACAAGAAAATTCAATTTCTATAATGTTTAGAGTGAATGCAGGGTGCACATAACTTAAGCGACATTGCAACTTTAAGCTAGCACCAATTAAATATTTAATTGTACAAACCCAGTGTATTAATCCTCCGTATATTCCCCCGTGTTAAGCAACCAATGGCAGTTCTCACCAAAAAAGTAGGGGGTAGCATGGGCCAAGCAGCGAGTGCAAGGCCACACACAATCCTATATACTAAATTTTTATCGTATCTTTCAAAACAATAATTATTAGAAAAACTACAACATGCATTGTCTCTTCAAAAATCTAGCACATGTAGACCGCATCATCAATCTCCTTGCTACAACTTCTCTTTGGCTTGCCCCTCTCTCTAAAGGGGCTTATTCAGTTCGCCCGCTCTTGTGGATAGATAATTATTCTAATTCCAAAACTTCTGCGTATCTTGCAGACAATATCCAGATGGTCATTCTCCTGGTATGAGCACTTTCTTTTTTGCCAGAAAATGTTCGATAGTTGCAGACCACATTTATCATAACTACATTCCAGTACAGGATGGTTGATTAAACAAGATTGTTTGCACCACGGGTAAAAGGAAGACACAAGGAGCAGAGCATTAAACGAGAGCGACGTATCTTATACCAAAAATACAACCCACTCCCCAACACTTTGTATCTCATACAACCTCAAGGCTCCTAAAACTGCAGGTTGGTTGAGATTCTCCTTCACATAAGTATGCAGTACAAGGTACAAGCAAACTATATAGCAAAACTTGAGTTTCTTTTATATTCCTTCTTCGCAAAGGCCCACGTGGTGAAAACGGATGGAACCAACATTTAACGTTCAAGGGGGCCAAAATATAAATATTTTTTATCATCTAATTTGAAATATTATATTTCAATTAACGATTAACAAATAAATGACAATTAATTTATAATAAATCAATATATAAAAAATAACTAACATCTCCTAACCCAATTAAAAAAAATAATGTGTGAATTTTTCCAGACATGTGAGATAAAAGAAGCCTAATATTTGTGAAAGATAAAAGAAGCAGAGACTAGAGGGATTACTATTTGGTACTGCACTAGGAGAGACATTAAATTATAGTTTAAATGTTTTGTGAAAAAACATATAACATGAGAAAATATAGTATAACTTTATAAGAGTTGATTTACTTTTTTAAACAAACAGCATCAATGGGGGAAAAAAAACTCCTTAAAAATCTAGTATCTGTAAATGAATATGAAAATCTATATCTATTTACTAATTCTTTCAAGTGTCCAAGTTCAAGTTCAAAATATATATATATACAGCAAATGGATAATATGGAGGAGTTTAAAGAAGTACAAATTAAAGCTCCACACTTGAACAACTTTGCATGGAGTTACTAAAACTTAAAAGTTTCAAATATAAAAAGTGTAATATAGTGATTATATTTGATACTTCTACGTTCTCACCACCATCAATACCATCAGCTAAGAACCAGTGTGGTTGAAAATATATAAACCCTTGATTCAAGTGAGTTAAGCTAGAAAGCTAAAAAATCAAACAAAGTACTTGAAGTGATATTTAATAGGAAGAGTAATTTCAATTATTAAAATTACTCTTCCTACTAAATATCACATCAAGTACTTTATCTGATTTTTTATTTCTCTACCCACTTGTCTATTTGTTACAGTTATAATGACTTCTTAGAAAGAAAATAATTTCGAAGAGAATTAAATATGGTGAATCTAATAATATATCTTAAGTTGTTTTACGGAAGGGCCAATACTATTACATAGTAAACAAATACAATTTTTTTTCTTGGGTGGAGGGCCATGGCCCGCCATGGTCCCCTCCTAGTTCTGTCGTTGGTGGTGAAGTTATTGCTTATGGCTTTATGCACTATTTGCTGCTCCTTGTCTCTTTCCTTTCGTTTTTCCTACTGCTATGCAAAACAACAAGGGGACTTGAGCCACAGGCATCAATTGCTACTAAATAGTAAGTTGAGCTCACTGAAATTTTGGACTTGAGCCCCAAGCATCAATTGCTACTAAATAGTAAGTTGAGCTCACAGAAATTTTCAACCACTGTTTATACTCCACACAAAGGAGCTATCTAATCTAAAATGCTAATAAAGCTCATATTTTCACTACAGGAAGGTCACCGAGAAACCAAACCCAGAATTGGTTGGAGATGGTACTGTAAAGATAAAACTAAAAGAATAAGCAAATCAGTTTGCAGCTTCAAAAGTAGTGAGGAACTGTAGTAGTTGTGAGCACCACATCTTGAATACTAAGATTCATGCGAAAAAATAAGCTTCATGATGTTACCTGTAAGGCTCCTTACACGCGGATCTAACTTCAGTTGTCACCGTCATAAGGTCTAAGAACTGGTCATCCTCTATCTTCTTCATCAAAATTTTATTTGCCTGCTACAACAGGAAGAGCTAGATAAAGCAATATTGGAATACTTTAAACCTCAAGGGTTTATATTACTCCAGTTATTAACTTTTGGACAGCTCGCCACTGTTTTGATGTGTAATGGGATAAGGATAAAGGTGCAATTGTTCATTTGTAGAGCTTCATCCCAAGGTTTTACCAGAACAAATAAAAATATACCTCTATGAGTTCTTTCTCATGTTCCTTGTAGAATTCTGCAACTTTCCTCTTGGCTTTAGCATATTCTTGAGCATTTGTGTACATGAATGATAGGTTTTCAAGTTCAGACTGCAAGAAGTATAAGTATATTACCAAAATGTGTGATTGTGAAGATAGATAACTGCAAGAATACTATAAAATGGGATGGACCTCCCCTGAGGCATCTAACAATTATATGGAACTCCAGTGTTTTTTTCCTTTTTTTTCTTTTTTTGAGTTACATTGGCCTTCCCTCACAGAGTTGTCGGTTGATCGGTTCGCAGTAAGTAACGGGAATTGAAATATCCTATCTAACACTTCTATTTCTCTGTTCATATTTTCTTAAAGTAATCTAAAGTATTTTGATAATTCAAAATGCTGATATCAGCTTTTTCTATCAAGACAATGGCAACTCAACGGAAGCAAGGTCTCTGCATATTGTCAAAAATAGTTAGTGAGTTTGTTGTTATTTCAAAAACCACAGAGGACGTCCGTGTGATTATCCATTGTAAAATAACAGGAGCATTTTTGGTAAATCATAGATACAGGAGCAATTATTTTTAAGGTCATAAAATAACAGGAGAATGATGATGAAATAAGCATGATTGGCAAAACATCTCAGAGTAAAAGCTGGTTTTGGAGGCTTTAGATGGCAGATTACTTGGCAGCTGGCACATCAGAATTCAGAAGATTCATTTTAATAAAGCTGGCTTCACAATCAATTGTCTCCTCAAATATGGATCAAGAAATGAGCCTAAGCATCGCCAACACAACCTTCCAACCTCAGACATCAATAATATAATAGAAATCAATAAAGTCCATAGGAAAAATTATCAAGTTGGGATACTTATTATCCGAAGTAGACAGCAATTGGGGTTTCACTTACGACTAGCTTGGTCATGGATCAAACTACAAGACCTAATTACATGATGAAAATACAACCCCCCGCCCCAAACCAAAATAAAAAAATAAATAAAATGTATCATCGAATTTTAAGTAATCTTAAATTTCACAATGTGGAAAGAGGAACATTAGTTTTTTTTTTTTTTTTTTTTACGTTAAGTATATGAAATTGCAATAAAATGCGCCAAGAGAAACCATATGTAGAAGATCTATTTGTTCTTTAGGAAGCACAAAAATACAGAATGTTGGTTGGAATTCAAAGATAAATAGGAGTTAGATTATCAACTGATGCAGTTGGGAATACCTTAATTTGGTACATTCCTAGCAGTTTTGCTAGAGGAGCAAAGACTTGCAGTGTCTCCATTGCAATGCTAGCCTGAATGCAATAAATAATGGTCAGAAAAACTAAATAGTAACAACCCCATTCAGTGCCAAATCAAAATTCACCACCTGCTTGTGCGGAGGCATGTGTGAAAGAGTGCGCATATTATGCAATCTGTCAGCTAGTTTGACAATTATAACACGGACCTGAAAAGCAACTGTTTTAGTTGATACAGACTTTCAACATTTTACCATGAGACATAGATAAATAATTAAATACACAAGTGTCACCTCCTCAGTCATCGCTAGAAGCATCTGTCGGAGGTCATCTGCTTTCACATCTTGTACTGAATGGTTTTCATTCTTACACTTGAGTTTTCCCAGTTTGGACACCTACATTACAGGAGAATTAAGCCAATTGATTTCATATCTGAACGAAAGCTAATCCAACTGGACATTGAACTAAAGAAGAGAAAAGGCATAAAAGGTTTGTGTTGGAGGGGGGGAGGGGCGAGAAAGAGAGAGAGAGAGAAAAGAAGTGCCTTAGTCTCTCCTTCTACAATGTGGCGCACAACAGGACCAAATTGCTTCTCTATTCTTTCAAAAGTAACAACATGTGTATCCTCCACTGTATCATGTAATAAGCCAGCAGCAATTGACTCCCAATCCAACTCCTACAAAAATAGTTAGTAGTAAATCAAAATGGCTGATCACAACAAAGACAGACATCCAACTGCTGAGAGGCTGAATGAAATTTGCTTCCTCAAAAAGCAGATGCTTCAGATATTTGCAAAACTCACAAGCTCTCCCAGAATACGTGCAACTTCCACAGGATGAACGATAAAGGGTTCTCCGCTCCGTCGTTTTTGACCATCATGGGCCTCAAATGCTAACTGTAAAGCCCACAGAAATTAGGAAAAACAAAACAAAACATGTTAGAACATCAACACCACCCCAATAGAACAGTTCATATGGATCCTACTCTCTCTCATATCAGACCACGCCAATATGTGGTCTACCATTACATTACCATCAAAAAAAGCTGAACCTAAGAAAAAGAAGAAGGGATGAAAAGAAGTAGATTGTGTAGATAGAGAAAAATACGCGAGACTTACATTTAGAGCATTGCGCACCAATTCCATCTCTTTAGGTGGAAGATATGAAATAATTTGTTTAAGATCCTGAGGCATAAATAAAATTAAAAAATAAAAAATAATAGAAGAAATTGACATTAGCATGGCATCGGGGGTCCACTTTCACCACTCATATACAATCTCCACATCTCATGTATCCTTCCAAGCACACAACAAAGAACATTTTAATGAAAAGAAAGCCTGAATAAAGTCAACTAATTTTATGAGAAATCTCAAACTTTCCACACAATAAAATAAGATAAGAAAAATTAAAAGGTGAAAGTTACTTGCACCAAATATCATAATAACTTCTACAAGTTACAAACCGCATTCTTTATCAATAAACATCCTCCTCGAAAGATCAAAAGAATAAGAAAAAGAAGGAAAAAAGAAAAAGAGGAGCCAACCCATTCTAACACAACTTACAATCTATGAGAAAGCAAATGAACAATTTTCTTCAAAAAAATTTACCCTAACGAACTTCAATTATAGACCCCCTACTTTATCAGGTGACTGAAGAGTTAGGAACCATTGCCGCAAGATTTTACCTTGTTGCTGCTAGATTCTAAACTGAAAAGGAATCAAATTATTTATCCATGATTCTCTTGCTTCCTTCCCAATCCTAATATGCAAACTTTACAGCTATCGCATTCTCTAATTAATTCCTTTCCTCAAAACACTGTAAACTGTAGAAATCAGGGAAAGTCAGTAAGTTCGAGACAGGTCCCACTTCATTTGGTCATATAGTTACTAAGAAACCTACACTAAGTTGGTTTGAGAAAAAGGCTTGTCTTCTCCCATATGATTGTATCTTATGTCTAGACTTGAAAAATCAGACAAAATTCTAAGCAAAACTGGTTCATGGGTTTCCCATACACTCCCTTAATTATCTTTCTTTCTTTTTTCTATCCTTTTGGTTTTATTCATTTTATCATTTTCACCATCAAATGCCAATGAAATGGCGTGGCTTGCGCCAGAATCATTTTGAAGGTTAGTATTGGCACAATTAAAGCTCAGGATGGGTGCAAGTATGGAGGCAAGTTTACCAAGAACTACTGAGCAACTTGAAATATCAGCAACATCAGCAAATAGTTTGTACCTTCTAATTTCTTTTATTATATGTATATATTCATTTGGTAGGGGGGAATAGGAGAAGGGAAAATTGCCCCGTATAGCGGTAAGACTTGAACCCCGGTGGCATTACACCTTACCATGCTTCATCCATCGGGCCAACCCCTTAGTGTTAGCCTTGGTTAAAATTTTACATGCATAGGTCTATGAAGAACTATTAAGTCACAACTCATGCAAGAGGATATTTGCTTGTTTTGCAAACAGGCATTAACCATAGCAACAGAAATACCAGAACAATAACAGTCATCATACCTCCCATAACCTATCAGGAGAAACCTCATCATAGGATGCTAAAGAAGAGGAGGAAGAACACAAACGCCATTTTATACAACCAACTTGAAGCAAACTTGATTTTAAGAGTCTTCCTGGAAGTATAAACTCAGAAGCTTCAGTGGAATACCAGCTCCCCATATGAGACGTTTCACATCTCTGGCACAAATAAAAAGATCCAATGGTAATACAATCAATAATAGCTCAAAAAAAGTTTATCGTAATCAACACCAAAGGGAAAATAAAACTCAAATATGCAGGTATGGAAATACCAAAATACTATCAAAACATGCCATGTATTTTATTTTTTTTAAGAGAATCATTTTTGAATACCAGGGGAAATGGTATTTACTGCAAATTTAAGATTTACTGCAAAAGTTTCTATTCGCATAAATTGTTCTAACACTTCCAGAAACCTAGCCAAATTTCTAATCCCGCCCCTCATCTGACATCAACTAAACAAAATTTTCCTATTTCATGTTTTTTGGGAGAAGTATATATGTAATAGCATAAACTTTTGGAAATAGGGTAAAGCTTTACTAGCAGAAAAGACATGAGATTGAACAGGAAGAAAGGGGAAAAACAGATCTGCTATAAAATTAATCCAAAGTGCATTGACAATTAATCCAATTCCTCCAAACATGAAGGCCAAAAATATGTAGCCGCTTCCTTGAGACAGAATTATTTGTAATAAGATCAATTGTACTTGTATGTACAAGAAAGTAGTTGAAAGATTTCCAATAAATTTTCCTTTGAAGCTTCAACACACGAATACTATAAATTCCAACAAGAAAGACAGCAATACCGCTTGAAACACAATTCTATGTAAAACTTATCAACAATTAGTTTTAAGCCCGCACTGTAAACAATTACTTAAAGAGAGTGCGCAAGTTCAAGAACACCAAGATTTTAGCATATATAAGTTCAAGAGTTACAGAGATAGTTTATTCTTGCTCTTCTTGCACAAGTTCAGGAACACAAGATTTTAGCACGGGAATCAAATTAAACTTACACATTTAAGGCGATTCCTTCTCCAAGTTCGCCCATACAACGAGGCCGAACTCTGAGTAGGTTGTGCAGTGCTCGCTAGAAACCCAGTCAATGCCCTCGGAGCCTTCCACGCGCAAGAGAGGACACTACAGTCGTATCTTCCACTCCCATCCCCTATTGAAAACTTGCATATGTTCACGCATTCCACAGAAACTGCGAAATTTACATTGCACATCCATATTAAACATCAAAGAATCAAAATCTTGAAAACACAACAGAATCGAAGACGAAATTTGAGAGGTACCTGTCATTGAAGGAGCAGAAGCCATCATCACAATTGCGAAGCATTGGAACAGATCAATCTCATTGAAACGAACTAACCATTGAACAACTATCAAAGAAACAGAATTGAAAACAAACTCATTGATTCGAACCGAAAGATCACGCGGAGGAGAGAGGCCACAGTTGCCGTGGAGAATCAAAAGATTCGCATTCGGCTTTAGCGGATAAGAGTGACGTCTCAAAGAATTATGGATTATCGACGATGTGCGGAGGGATTGGATTCGACGAGAGGAACGATGATGGCGAAGAGATAATCTAGAGAGAGAGTCTAGAGAGCGGGGATAGAGAGTAGCGAAGGCCACACATACGCCGTATGAGAGAGATATTTTTCTCTCCCTCATTTTATAGGTTAAAATCTTGGGAGTGAAAGGAATTGTACGCCGTCGACGTCAGACGACGACACGTTCGCATCGACTTTGGTACTTTGGAAGCGCATACTGCGTACATTGCATAACGAGCTTCAGAACGAATTAAAAAAACAAACGACAATTAAATGAGTTTCTTAAGAAATAAAAATTATATTAACATCAGTTTAAAACGTATAGATACTTGCAAGTTCTTGCATTTAAATGCATTGAACATAATATTATTATAAATTTAATTTTAAATAATAAATAATTTTTAAAATTATTAAAAGTAACTATGAAGTAATAAATAATTATTAGTTTCACTGCAATCTCATTGCATTATTAATGATTTTATTAGTTTCATTATTTGTGATTTTTATTAATTTTATTCTTAATTTTAAAGAAAAGTAACAAAAAAAGATATATTCAAACTAAAAAATAAACAAAATCAATTATATTCTTGGATAGTATACATTATCCTTGTTTGGCCACCTAACTTTAAGTTATTTCTTTCGCTTAAAATTACTTTAAATTAAATAAATAAATAAATTATTTGGCAAATTGTACGAGTGATTTGAAGCCAAAAAGTAATAAGTTAAAAAATTTGGATTAAAGTGACTTTAAACTAAAAAAATTTAAATCGAAAAAAATATTATAATTATTTTTATATATTTTTATATTCAATATAGATCATATTTGATATATTTTGACAAGTAAATTTTAAAAATAAATTTTTTATAAAAATAAATTTATATAATAAAAATTATAATATTTTTAAATAATATATATATAATTATGTTATGTAACAAAAAAAATCTTAAAATCTTTACATACTCAAACGAGGCTTTTGGCTTTAAGTTAAAAGGTAAAGAGTTGGACCGTAGGAGTATGTTTATATTAGCAAATTGCATTGGGAGATTAGACTAAAAATCATGTGAGTCTCATGTGTTTAGATTTTGTCTTTCCAAATTACTAATTTCGCGTTTGTATAACGTGATTAGGACTAATAATGTGGTATTTTTTGAATTATTATTACCTTATTCATAATATTAATAATACTAGGCCCACATTGGTATTATTAGTACCATACTCTAAATTATTTTTTTTCTTTATTTAACGGTCAAAAATAATTGTATAAATTTTATCTCATTATTTATTACAACATAATCAAACATGAACTAAATTTTTCACTATACACATAATTCATTTCATAATTTCCTAGTATTAAAAAAAATACGTGAGACCCACAGTATTATTTATTCTTTATATTCTATCAAATTTCATTCAAAATACCAAACGAGCCTAAGTTCTTTGCCAAACAAAACCATTATAAATATAATTTAATTACGAAACAAAATATCTAAATTTAAAACAAAGTAAAATAAAATAAAGGGGGATATTTTTTAGGTAAGTAGAGAGAGAGAGAGTGAGTGTAAAGAGATGAAAAGAGAAATATCATACAACACAAAATATAATATAACATAAATTGTATTATGATTGAGTTTAAAAGTTATAATAAAGAGAAAACAAATAAATAAAAAGTGACATGTAAGTCGTATGTCACGTTATTTCATTGCCCATTATAATATAAATTTATAAAAGTAATAATTTTTACTTTTTAAAATAGAGTAAAAATTCTCGTGAAGTTTCTGACAAAAATACTGACCATTCACGTGGTTTCAAAAACGATACAAACCTCCCATAAGATTTAATTTTAACATCAAAATAACATATTTTCGTTGAAATTAACGAAATTCCTCCTAAAATTACTCCCAAAAACACTCCAGTTTAAAATTACCCCAAAGCCACCCTCCCAATCCTCTCAAACCACTACCCAAACCCTCTCTCCCTCTCTCCCTCCCTCTCCCTCTGCTATCTGCACTCTCTCTCCCTCCCTCTCTCTCTGCTCTCTCTTCTCTCTCCCTCTCTCCCTCTCTCCCTTATTCTGCTCTCCATCTCTCTCTCATCTCTGCCGTTTGTGGGGATCGCGCAGTGGGGGTCGGCAGTGTGGGGTCGTTGTGGCGTTGGAATTTAGGAGTTGTTTTGAAAAATATTTCAAAAATAAGATATTCAAAATATTTTTTTTAAAAAATATTTTAACACATTTAAAATTAAATTTTGAAAACTCTTTTTTATTGAAAATAGAGTCGCTACTTGATTTTTTAGAAAAATTAAGAAAAATAAAAAAAATGACTACTGATCTTAAAAGCGTTGACTAGATAAAAGGGTTCGAGACCTAAGGTACGAGTCGGGAAAAGTGTTAAGTACCCCGTTCGTTCAACTAAAATGTTAGCATCTACTAATCATCACTAGTTCTTTATAAAATTTCTCAAATGCATGCAAATAAAAAAGTAATAGAGACAAAGAAAGAATATCTAAAATCAAATATGAAAAATACATAACATATATACATAGCACTCCGAATTAGAACAAATAAAAGGATAAAATCCTATGTCCTAAGGCATGCAATTTCTAACTAAAGGATACATAGAGCACTCCCTCATGCAATTTTTACAAAAATAAATTAAAGTAGCATGGTTCAAATGAAAGAATAAAAATATGTTAAAGATGCTAAAATTACCTAAACATGATTTGTTACAAATAAGTTAAACTACTCTAAACATGTATTTTAAAGAAAATAACCAAAACATGCATAACATTCATTTAGAAAAAAAATATGAACATGATAAGTACTAAAAAAATAAAACATGCACAAAAATTCTATATTTTAAAAAAAAAGTATACTAATAAAAATAAATGTGTTTTAACAAAAGACAGTTTAAAGATTTAAAGAAAATAAGGAAAAAATTTACAAAAGAAAATTTATACTAAGAATAAAGAAGTTATAAAATATTTATTGAACTAATGAGAAGAAAAGCTAACTATTTACATTTTAAAAGGGATAAAAGAAAATAAGGAAAAAAGAAAACAAAAGAAAGAAAATTACATTTAAAAAATGGAAATTAAACTAAAAAACTTTTTTATGATTTTTGGGTTTTATGAAAAAAAGGTATTGTAGAAAAGAAATTAGAGCTATAAAAAGAAGAAAAAATTGAGTTTTTAAAGAAAAAAATGAACACTAATATTAAATAAAAAGAAATACTAATAAAGAAAATTTAAATTAACACTAAAATAAAAGGAATAGAAAATAGAATATTATAAAGCTAGTAAATGAGTATTAAACTAATATTGTAAGAAAAGAAAAAAAAAATAAAAAAAATGCTAGAAAGAGAAATTACATTACTATTAAATACAAAAATAAAAAATAAAGACTAATGGATGAACATTAATCTAAAGAAAAAATAATATAGAACATTAAAAAAAATTAAAATTATATTGAAAGAAAGAGAAAATAAACTATACTACAAGAAAAAGAAATATAAACGAGAACATTAAATTAATGCCTAAAAGAAAATAATATTAAATTAATATTACTAGAAAAGAAAATGAAATGAAAATAAGTGCTAGTAAAAAAAATCAGACTAATACTAGCAAAGTAAAAGAAATTAAAAATAACTATTTAACTTAAATGTGAAATGTAATATTGCACATAAATGTAAGTGCGTTATTATAATAATTAACAATATTAATTAGTTGTAATTGTCACAGCATGTTAGCACTATTTTAATGATTTAATAAAAAAAAATAACAAATGTGCTAAGTGTGAATGTGAGGAAATTAATTAACTAAACAATTAAAGAGAATAATCAAATTACATGAAACAAATAAGATTGACAATGTAAATGGAAAGGAAATAAGATGGACTATGTAAATAGAAAGGAAAAGTGAATTCAAATTGAAAATTAACCCGATCACTCCAAGAGAGAGAAAGTGGAATTCAGAAAGATCGGGGATCTAAGCAAGATACCTAGATTGCCGGAAAATTCTCAAATTGGGAATGTGCTTCAATGACTCAATCATCAGGTGGTGATCCAAGCAGGGTTTTAATGTCGGTATTAGAGGTTCGGGACTCAGAATTTCAACAGGGCTTCGGCATCGGGGCTCAGGATCACTTGATATATCAGCAGAGTCTCTCTCACTGAAAATTCATACTGAAAACGTACGCTGGGGTACAGTATTTATAGAGTTTATCAGCCAATGAGATACTGCCTCGTTTAAAGGACACGTCAGGCCATTTGAAGTTGGCAATCGTCAGGTCTTTGAAAGTTTTCACAAAGTTCTATGGTAGTCGTCACAATGAGAGTTGGCGATCGCCATGATGGAAGGTGGCGGTCGCCACTTTGGGTTAGGATTTCTATAAAGTTCTACGGCGGGCGCCATAAAGAGAGTTAGCGGTCGCCTTACTTGGGCAGCAAGTTTCAATGGTTTGTCAAAATTTCATTGGCTTGAGGGTTTCGGATTCAAATACCGAGCTTGGATCATTTTTCGAGGATCGTACGAAAGCACTAATCCATCTATTTTCATTATCGGATTCGCCTAAGATTAGGCGGGGTCAAATTGGAGTGCCTACAGTCGCGCGGTGGTGGCGGTGTGGGGGTCGACGACGGTGAGGGATCAGGCGAATTTCTCGATCTCCTCGCTCTCTCTTTCTCTGATATATATATATACACACACACACACACTTAGTTTCGGGGGGTGGTGTTGCCAGAGCGAGGCGGCGCCGGTGTTGGTTATAGCGTCGCCGGTGGGCAGAGGGTCGGTGGCCGGTGGTGGTTTGTTGCAGTGTGACCGTCGGACTCCACCGCGCGACCCCCACAAATGACAAAGAGAGAGAGAGAGAGAGAGAGAGAGGGAGGGAGAGCAGACGGAGAGAGGGAGGACAGATAGCAGAGGGAGGAAGAGAGAGAGATGGCATAGAGGAGAGAGAGAGAGAGAGTTTGGGTAATGGTTTAGGGAGTTTGGAGGGTGATTTTCAGGGGTGTTATGAGGGTAGTTTCGGGGGTGATTTTGGGCTTAGGTGATTTTGAAGGTGATTTTGGGATGAATTTTGTTAATTTTAACAAAAATATGTTAGTTTGATATTAAAATTAAACATCAGGAGAGATTTGTGTTATTTTTTAAATTACATGGGTCGTCAGTGTTTTTATCAGAAACTTCAGGGAATCAGTGTAATTTATCCTAAACAATATATTATTATTAAAAAAAATTATTCTCATTAAACTTCTTACAAAAATCCATTGACCTGTTTTTAACATTATCCTTTCTTTATTATGATTTTGTCCCTTAAAAATTATCATTTAAGGCAAGAATTTGAGAAATCAAAATCAAAAAATTTCCCACACACAGCTAACTCCAGCTAACACCGCCTGCCAATTAGTACGGTCCAGGAAAATCGAGTAAATTGTAAAAGGGTCATGTGAACCCCTATCCGTTGGAAGATAGTTAATAGTTTAACGTGGATAAAAATTTATAATATTAATATATTTTTAAAAGTGTGATTTATTACTTTTATAAATATTAATATATTTTATATAAATATTTATATATATTTTTTATTGTCTACCGATAATTCTTCGGTATAACTTGTGCTATATATATTTATTTATTTAAAAATAAAACAATAAAATAGAAGGGGGGTTTTTTTTAGGACGAAAGTTCAATTGATGTTTTAAGAGTATCAATCAAAGTCCTAATTACCATTTTCCATTGTAAAATCGTACAAATAAAATTAGTTCATATGATTAGTTTGGTTTTATAATTGACTGGGTTTGTATTTTTATTTTTTTGTTTATATGTAATTGAGTTGAAATATAGTTAAGAGCATATTATAAATTTAATTTTATATAGAATTTATAATTATCTGAGTTTATAAATTTTTAGAATTTTTACGTGTACCTATAAATAGAACACTGATAGAACTTTTAAAATTATAAATAATAATAATAGAAAAGATAGTTAGTAGGAAGTAGTTGTACTCTTTCATACTTTAAGTAGTGAAATATTTGCTCTCTCGATAACGTAAACCTGTATAAATTGAACCACATAAATTTTCGGAGTCATTACTCCGAAATGCACCATCACCAAGCCCCCGCCACGTCGAATCCTCTTAACCACTCTTTTACTTAATTTGTGTTTGTGTTTGAATTAGTTTTTTTTAATAATTTTTTAAATTTTTTAATTTATTTTATTAAAAAAATAAATATAAAATTATGTAAAAAATACCAATTGAGACCAAATAAGTTGATTTTTTCAAAAGCTTTTAATTTAAAAATTTCTCAAAAAAACTAAGTTAAACATAGACTTACAATTATTGTAAGAAACAAATAATGGATATAGCAAAAATTCATTTCCTAGAACACCGCCGTGGAGTTTTAGTTTGCAAGGTTCTTCCCAAAAAAATTTGAGGCTCAAAGCCAACAATAAAAAAAGAGTTTTATAATTTTTAACATATATAATAATTTCATAAAAAATTATAATAAATTAATTTTTTTATCTGATTATTTTACAATTTATTAATATTCAATTTAAACAAATTATATTTTTTTAAAAAAATTAATTAAAAACCCCATTTGAAGAATTTGTTTTTCATCAGGTCCTACCTACTTTTTAAATATTTCATTGGACCGTAATTTTTTAAATTGATTGATTAACAAATATGCCCTTATTCTCGAACCCATTCTCACTCGCTCAGCTCCACTGCCTCTCT
>JAOTRH010000006.1:1332943-1400477 GCA_034768845.1 Heliamphora exappendiculata
TCACATGTCTTGCGTAGATTTGGGTTGATATTTTGCGTATATGAATAAAAATTGAGCCAATTGCATGCTTAATTTACATATTGGTAGATTTGTGTATGGGTTGAGTTAGTTTTCAAAAAAATGGAGGTTTTGGGATGTGATTTCCCCATGAAATTGATGATTTGTGGAATCAAAATGGGGCCTTGAGACTTGAATCTACTGTTTTTGGTTTAGAAATAAAGATTTGAAGCATGTTTGATCAAGGGCTTTGTGTTTAGAGGTTTGAAGCTCAAAACAGGAACAAATATGGGTTTCTCTCAGGTGCCAGCGCACTCGAGCGGAGCCCTATCCACTCGAGCGCTCAAATGGCAGAGAGTTGGGCGCTCGAGCGCCCGACATCCGCTCGAGCAGACTGATTGCGAAGGGCCAACTTTGTTTGATCCTATCTTCCTTATTCGGACTTTGAATTGGGCCATTCTTATATTCAAATCGAAGCCCCAGAAGTCTTATTTCCAACAAGACTACTCTCACAAAAAAATTCATTTTGTAGAAAAAGTTATGATTAAAATAGTGAGGATATGTCAAAAATTCTTAACCATTTTCACCCGTTTTTAGCCGAATGAATTGGAAAAATATATTTTCATTAATATTGGCCATTTTTACCAAATTCCTAGTCCCTTGAGCTTGTGGCATATCTATGGATATATCTAGATTGAGTTGGGATACAGGTATTGGACCTATTGATTGAGTCCTCTTTACACTAAACGTGAGTTTCAAATTAATATATGTATATGTATACATGATGGGTGTATTTCTTTAAAATTGATGTGATACTCTAATATCAACCTTGTGTTATGGATATGTGGTAACATTGTGATCTTTGAGAAATTGGTAACACTGTGATTTATGAGAAACTGTGAAACGAACGTTGTGAAATGAGACATTGTATAATAAAAGTTGAGAAATGAGAAATTGAATACTAAAAATTGTGATGATAACTTTGGATTGAGAATCATAATCATATAGTATGGTAAAGACTGGAAGAGGAACCATTTGTAAGGTTGAGTCTCGAGTTGTGAAAATGAATCTAATTTACCTAAAATGAATCGTATGGATTGATGTGGAATAAGTTGGGCTAGAGGCTCCACGGTGAAAGACCGAAAACTTGCACAAGACGGGGACCACATGCCCACAGGTTAGTCCCCGAAATGTGGTATTGTGTCGTGGTGAGTTATAGAGCTATCTTTTACCCAATAGCTTTGTGTAGCCGATTGGGATTAATAGGGAGGGATTTCTACAAGCTGCACCCGGCATTGGTTCATTAAAAGTGATACGGTCTTGTAAAAATCGAAATTAAAAATGAAGGATTGATGAATTGTAAAGAAATGGTTAAATAGAGATAAATCTGGGTGTGCGTGAGTGTGTATGTTAAAGGAAAAACTTGGTGAAAATGTGTATTTTCCTTTGGTTACACCCATCACACCTCGCAAGTCATGTATATTATATGAGTTAATTATTATCCTACAAGCTTCGGCTCATGTATATATGTTAAACACATTTCAGGTTTCGAAGAGCGGGGTGGTGCCAAGGCTATGGTTGCTTTTAGAAAGAACAAAAAAAAATGGGAGCCATGATTTCTCTGTTTCTTCGTTTTTGTTGTATATAAGATAATGGAAATGATATAATGAAAGTGACAATTAATGTTGAATGTATGTAATTTCAAACTCTTGTGATAGACCTGGGAACGTAATCTTGGACTTGATCGTTTTGGAAAAACGTTTACATGTGATATACAATATTTTTTTCTATATCTTGGAGTAAGTATCTATGGATAAGATTTATGTATAGCATGTTTGGGGCTTAGCTCACGAACCTGAGTTTGGGTTATGACAGAATGGTATCAGAGCTCCAGGTTCGAATACCTAGGAGCCGTGGGCAGTGACCATGACCATAGTATGTGACCTGTTTGACAAGGTTAGGCACCACTACACGACATAAGTTGTGTGCTTGTATGGGTTTGCGATTGAATTGTGTTGCGCGTGTTTTGTGTTTAAGTGAGCATGGAGGGTTAAGTCTTAGGGTGATGTGGCATGCCATATGGCGTTCGATCTACTATTTTGGGGTTCAAAATAGAAAATCATTTGACCGACGTTCTTTCTAGAGAAATCTAAACTAGTTACTCGGATTGTCGCGTTGCTCTGGGGCTTTCCCTCGTTATGTGAATATGTGTTGATGTGATCTGACTAGGTGTTGGGTAATGTATAGCTTGACACTAAGAGGTTAAGTTGAGTTTAATCTAGTGGGGTGTTATGATGCTGTTGTTGTAAAAGTTATGCCCGTAGGGCTAAGGTGATTTGTGGTTTGGATGGTGATGCAGGTTGTGGAAGTGCGATATAGGTTATGGAAGTGCGACTCGGTGGTTAGTAATTATGGTGGGTGTAAGCTCGAGAGATGAGCAATAACTATTCGGAGTATGTTGTATCCATGTGAGTCGAGAGTGACTGTAGTTAGTTGTTCGTTATGTGTTGAGCTACCAGTGGTTTGACGAACAAGTATGGTAGATTGTTTAAAACCCCTTGGAGGTTGTTGGTTATGGATGGATATGACGTGTGGTTTTAGGCACATTGAGAATCATGTACGTCATGAGCCATGCTATGTCTTAAGTCGTGCTGTGTCATGAGCCGTGTACCCCGAGATTGGGTATGGATGGGAGCATAGTGGACGAGAACATAGTGGACAGGAGCGTAATAATCTCCAACCTAAAGTGTGTTAGAAAGTCTATGAATAGGCACGCGGTTGGGAGTGTCCCATACCCTGAAGGGTGTTGCTAATAACCACCGTGGTACTTTGTGATTTTGAAGGTTAGAGTGATGACCCTTGTATTTTCTTTATGGCGTGATGCTGATTTGTGTTTCTTCATAAAACTTAAAAGCGTATGTGGAAAGAGTATATGGAAGAAGATGTTATCGATGGGTTAGTTGTTAAGTGATGTGTGAGTATGTAAGAGGAGATGTATATCGATGGTAGTTGTGATGCGATGAACGAAGATTCGAGGTCATTTGGGAAGTTTCATGGAAAAGAGTTTTGTGACTTGGGTCGTCACTTTCAAGAATAGGAGATTATGTGGAATGTATGGTGTATGGTAAGAATGTGGATGTGAGTGTACGAGGCTTGTGTGACAGGCGCTAGCTGTTGTTAGTGTGGCCGGCTTGGTCATTTTAAGACGACGTATTAGTAGGAAGAGATCCCTTAAGATGATGATGGCAGTGGTCTATATCCGGTAGAAAGTTAGGGTATGGTTGTGTCCTGGGTTTAAAGTTGGTGAGCGAGGATTGTTTGTTTGTGTGATGTGTAGTTGCTTTCATGATTGGGCAGCTGTGTGTCGGTGTTCCGCGTATGGTGATAAAAGAGAGAAGTGTTTCTAGTTAAACGTTTTACAATTTTCAATGGATGTACCAGAGTTACAAGCTTAAAACTGTAGCATAGTTTTGCCTATTTATTTTCTTGTTAGTATGACTTGACGAGTAAGTAGGTGTGCTTAAGTGATACGAATATATGTGGCATTACCTTACCCTTAGGGGAAAGGGATATGATGGTGTCGTTTGGTCTATAGTTGGTAGGCAAAGTTCGTTTTGTCCGTGTTGCGTTTGGTTACTATCATGTTCGGATAGTGATGTGCCGGTGGTACTCATGTGGTGACATAAGAGACAGGTGTTCTCAGTTGAATGTTTTGTTTTTGGTGAGTGTACCGGAGTCATGAGTTTGAGATTGTGGCGTGGTTTTACCTATCCGTTTGGTTGTTACCTCCCTGTTGAGAATTGAGTGATATGACACGACCCTATGAAGAGATGTCATACAGTGATGCGAGTATATGTGATGTTATCTTTGGTGATTAATCGATGAGGCTCTGGTGGGCACGTGCAATGTATCGTTGGGATGCGAAGGAGTGAACGATAGTTAATGTGCTTGAATAGAGATCTAAGTGTGAAGATCTAGTGCAACGAATGATGTACACACTGTGAATAGTGGCCGACAACGTTTGTATGATGATGTCCGATTGCTTTACAAGACTATCTTTACAAAACTAGTGATTAACATTCATTCAAACCGAGTGTGTAATGGTGGTCCTAAGAGGTAGTGACGTGGAGCAAGAGCCTAGAGTCGATTCGTTGTCTTCCCAGTGGGATAGATGTTTTGTGGGTGGCTGAATAGTGTGATTATCCTTCCTTGGTGAGAATTAAATGTTGGGACATATGAATGTGGGTCCGTTTGCCCGTGGTTCCTTGGAGAACCCATTTGTTTTACCCAATAAACCCGAGCATTAGGGGGATGTCTCTGAGGATGTAGTTTGGTTAGTATGAAATGTTGATAGTTTTAGTTGTCATTGAGTGAGATCCCTAAGGAAGTTTAGCGATTGAGTTATTTACGTGATGAAATTCCCGAATATCAGTTCTGTGAGATTCCTATGAGAATGCAGGACTATGGTTTAGTTGTTACCCTCATAATTAGGAGACCATGTTCGGAAACGTGTTGGAGGTATGAGGTTTAAAAAAAAGAACATAGAAGGGTTCGATGATATGGTAGTAACGATGAGTGGGGGTAATGTGAGTGCAGAAGATTATGAATTGTTTAATCTGAGGCGTGGTAGACTTGAAAGACCGATAGATATGTATATGGACGTGATTCAATTTATATGGGACTTTTGACTCATGTGGAGTGGTCAATCCTAGTGGCTCACAAAGTTCAGACGACGGTGTTGGTTTTGTTTCGATGGTTGAAGGGCAAGAGTGATGTAGTGCAAGTATTAATATAGTTTTTGATCGTTAATTGGCCGTAAGGACATGGGTAATTTTGGGGTATTGTGCGTAACTCATATGAATAATGTTCGAGTTTGGGGAACATGTGTTGGGTTGGAGGAGTAGCCGTCGGTATACATTGGAGTATATTAGTGAGTTAAACCATAACACAACGAAGTTGGGAGAATCCTTGTGATGGTAAATCCCTATGGCGCATAATGCTATGGTTGAGAATGTTTAATATTTGAGAGCGTGTGTGTAGCATGGGATGATGGACATGGAGGGATAGTCGGTAATCAACAATGGAGTGGTTGATCCCAGCTCTGGTGTTAGTTTCGGGTATGAATTGGAATTGTGTTGAATGATAAGCTATTTTAGATTGGTCAAGCCCAATATGAGTATAATGAGATAAATATGAATAATCCTTATAATTGTGAAATATTGGTATTCGGAAGTTAGGCCTAATGGTAATCTGGCACTTTCGAGATCGGAGGCGTGTTAGCATCCGTGAGTCATGTCCTTTTGAAAAGAGTAACCAGGATTGCGGACTAAGAAAGGCACTATATAGATTGATCGACTAGCGAAGTGTGAGAACTGATATTAAGGTTAAAGGACAGTTGGTGTGATTTGAGATGAATTTTGGGGACGAAATTCCCAAAAGAGGGGAAAGTTGTAAAGACTTGGTAGCTGTTTATTCTATTCATTTATATCTTCGGTAAGAGGAGAGAGCGAATTAAATTTGGACATGGGTGCTATAAAATTTTGCTTATTAACGGTTGAATTTATCATATATGATGGTGAAATTGAGATACCTAGTGATGAATGATATTGTTATGGTCGTATTTTTGAAAAAAATTTCGAAATATTTAAGTGCGAGCAAAGTCGGAGGTTTGAGTTGAATTTAAAAAAAAAATTGTACAATTTCGGTTCAGGGATCATCGCTCGAGCGGGCTGTTGGGAAACGTTTAGAATTTTTTGGAATGTTGGAAAAAATTTTGGGTTTATATATATATATGTATACATCTCCCATGTGAGGAACCCAATTCAGTTTCCTTTTCTTCTCCTCTTCTCTTCCTCTTCCCCTCTAGAGAGAGAAAGGGTGAGAGAAATTCAAACTTCGTGTGAAAACCCTAACCCTCCATCCTTCAAATTGAAAATTGAGGCAAGATTGGGAGCAAGCAAGGATGGGAATCAAGCTTTGGATCAAGGAGATGGGAGATGGAGCATCAAGAAGGAAAGATCTATCAACATTCAAACCCTGGGAGGGAGATTTGAAGAAATCACAAGCTTTCGAGTTAATCCAAGGTAAGATTTAGATTACCCCACATGTCTTGCGTAGATTTGGGTTGATAATTTTTTTGTATATGAATAAAAATTGAGCCAATTGCATGCTTAATTTACATATTGGTAGATTTGTGTATGGGTTGAGTTAGTTTTCATAAAAATGGAGGTTTTGGGATGTGACTTCCCCATGAAATTGATAATTTGTGGAATCAAAATGGGGCCTTGAGATTTGAATATAGTGTTATTGGTTTAGAAATAAAGATCTAAAGCATGTTTGATCAAGGGTTATGTGTTTGGAGGTTTGAAGCTCAAAACAGGGACAAATCTGGGTTTCTCTCGGGTGCCAGCGGGCTCGAGCGGATCCCTGTCCGCTCGAGCGCTCACATGGAATTAAACATGCGGGTGCAAAACGATAGGATGTTATAGATATGGGAGCAGCTCCGGGAACTAAATCAATAGAGAACTCCACCTCCTGGCTTGGTGGCAATTCGAACAGATCGTTAGGAAAGACATCTAGATAGTCGCAAACCACCGGAGGTAACTCTCCTCGGCTCCCAACTACCTCATCCAACATAAGGGCAGAAAAGAGGAAACCCAAGTTGCCATGGTTCCGCACAGCACTGAGCAAAGATATCAAACCCTCATCCCGGTCACCCACGAAACAAAAGCAATCTCCCCCCGGTGTGCAAATCGTTACCCTCCGTCGATCGCAATCGATGAAGGCACGATAGGTGGTCAGCCAATCCATCCCTAGGATGACGTCAAACGCGGTTATGTCCAAAAGAATAAAGTCAAACTCTAAACAACGGCCGACGACCTCCAACACACAGGATCTATAGACAAGACTCAACGTCACACTCCCACTGACTGGGGTCTCCACGCTCAAAGTACTACCCAACCAGTCCATTGCCAAACCCAAAGCAGATGCAAAAGCAGATGATATAAATGAATGCGATGCTCTGGTGTCAATAAAAACACTGACTCATGATCTTTAGACTAGAAAAGTACCTCTGATCATGGAGGTGGTAGCTGTAGCATCGGATACGACCGGTGCTCTGGATGAACTAGGATCTGCAAGAACATATGCCCTGGCCTGTCCATTGTAGCCCTAAACTGCCGACTGTCTGCTCGACTGCACTGATGCGCCCCCTTTTGTAAACCTAGATGGCTAGTGTCCCTGGCTAGATGGAACAGTTGGTGCTCCTGCTGTACTCTGAAAGCTTCCTCCTCTCAGGCAGTTCCTCCTGATGGGCTCTAAATGGTTGCACTCAAAACATACCAGCGGTCCTCTCCCTGGCGCCTGTGACTGTGACTGTGCCTAAACAGGTTTTGGGCTCTGGCATTCTGCCGCATGATGCCCTGACCGCCAGCATCTGTGACAAAGAAGCTCTCTCTAATCTGACCTTCCCGTTGAAGCTACGGGAGGTGAAGAGGCAGAAGACTGTGGCTGATTCGACCCCAGTGGATAAGAACTCAGACCAGATGTCCGTTGACGCTTGTCCATGCGTCCCCGATCCTATGCGAGTCCCCCACCTGACTGACCCCTGCTGTCCCTATCTCAGTGCGTATTGTTCAGAATATCCTCCACCTTCATGGCGGTCTCCACTAACTCTTTAAAAACCTACATCTGGAACGCTACCACTCTGTCATGAATAGCGAGCCTCAAACCCCTCTCGAATCGCTTCGCACGAAATTTATCAGTAGGCACAATCTCCTGTGCAAATTGGGACAGATTGGTGAACTCAGCCTCATACTCCACAACTGTCATCGTCACTGAGTCAGGAAAAGAAAATCCTCTCTGTAGCGATCCCACAAAGCCGCTGAAAAGTATTTCTCCAGAAATACCTTCGTGAATGCATCCCAGGTACCCCCTACTATGGTCTCGGCAAACTTCCACCACATATGCGCGCTCCCCCTCTGCTAGAAAGCAACAAAAGAAACTCGCAAATCATCCTCCTCAATCTGAAGAGTATCAAGGATCCTGGTAACCAGCTCCAGCCACTCAATGGCTACCGTAGGGTTGGGATCCCCAGAAAAGGTAGGAGGGTCCAGATGGCGAAACTCAAGCATCGCCACCATCGCCCTCAGCTCAGGTATGCTCTCTCTCCCCTAGAGGCCTCATCCAGCTGCCGGATGGAGCCTACCGTCTCATGCATCAGGTCTTCATCAATAGGTCCTTGGGGTGCATTAGCATCCCCAATATCTGGGACTGGAATGTCCCTTCGGCTAGAACCACGGCTACGGCCTCTACCACAACCTCGTCCTCCCCATGAGGACATAATTCTACACGAAAGCAACATAACAGGATAAGAATCCATACAACATGTTATTTCTAATGTAAAAGACATATCATGTATAAGCATGCTAACACAGCCACTTAAGATCATGTCTACACATCTCACATACTGAGGAGAACCAACAAGAAGGACTCGTCCATCTGGATAACCGACTTAGATTCCTTGCTAGAAATCACGTCCGCAAAACGCGTCTCTAACATGGCTCCCAAGTTTGTTAATCCAAACCCCCAAAGGCAAGACTAATTAATCATAAGGTCCAACCTCCATACCCACGTATACACCATAAGCTATCAAGCACACATACATCCTCACAAGGTGATGTACCCTTTTTCCCATGACTCATAGGTATTCGAACCCAGAGCTCTAATACCAAGTTGTTACGACCCAAACACCATGGTCACGCGAAAGCCCTCCCAAACACCGTTTAAGAAAATAAGATTTGCAGTTGGAAAACCATCAACTCAAATAAAATACATCATTTGGATAAAAAATCCTCACAGTTCAACTCTTATAAACTGTAAACATGCAATCCTATATATGAATAAGTATATCGCCTCAAGGTATACAAAACTAGCCTTCTGAAATAGGCATCACATGTAAAAGTACATATCAAAATTGGGAAACTATAACTACTCTTCCGCCACCACAGGAATCTAGGTCAACTCCTCGCGCTCACCTGAAAAAATTTTACAGCAAAATCCCACACCGCGAGCCAAAATCCAATAAAAAACAGATAGTAAAACTGTAAAGCAGGCTATGCAATCATAAGCATACGGGCTCAACCACGGGAGCCAAAAAGTTTTTCCTTCCAAAATCACAAGTTTTTTCATCAGACTAACACAAGTCTCAAAAAGGTTTTATCTAAAAAAATCTCACATTTTTCGTCCTTCAAACTATGCATATCATCCTAGCAGATATCATGCCATAGTTAAGGAAAAGATGCAAAAAAATACAATGAGCTCCACACAGCCGAGGAGAAAAGATCAAATGTAATCCTATGTACCGACTCTGCTACATAGACAAAGGTAACAATTATAGACTCCTGTCCATTATCCTAGTCCTGAACCACTTAAGGCCTGCTAGATAATGTAAGTTCTATACGGACCTACAATAATAAAGTCACTCACGGGACGACATACTTCTTTACAGATTTTCATGACCGTTGTACAAAGAGAACCACACCATGTTTACGGGGATTAACCCGAGGGACCGTAACGAACCCACTCTGCGCATGTTTTTGGACTTTCACCAAGGAGCAATAAAAGCCCAACTCAAAATCACACACTGTCACGGTACATCTATGGGAATATTTAAAAACCCATCGTAGCTCAACTATGAAAGCCCGCAAACGGTTTATACAACACATGTGTAAAAGAGATCCAATCCATCAAAATGGAGATCAACAAGCATTTCCAACAAAACATTTAAGAGTTGAGACTCAACCCCACGGGTTAGCTCCAAACCTCCAAAAAGACATTTTTCACCATTTTTCACAAAACATCTCATTTTCAAACCTCCTTTTGAAAACTACGAATACCACGTACCTGAATCACGTATACAACCAAGAAAAAGGGTAAAAATCTACTTTTACCCAAAACCATGGTTTACACATGAAAATCACATTTAATGTATTTTTACCTAGTAAAAGCATATATAGTAACATATATCACCCTTATACAGCAGTAAGGTCTAGAATCCTACCTCAGAGAGTCAAGAACTCGACGTCTCAAAACTAAACAGCGTCAGAACGAGAATCCGACCGGATAGATACGAAGCCCTCGGCCTCGATAGCAAGGATCCACAAAGGATCAAACACAAAACCAAGCCTCGGACCCTCAAAGATAGAGAGAAGGCAGAGAAAATGGGTAACTTAGCTGTTAAGAAAGGTTTAAACAAATATCTCCAGCCTTTGGGATATTTATAGAAACACCAAAAAGTTTCTGTTTAGTCGACCGAACCCTTGAGTTCAGTTAACCGAACTCCCGAGTTCAGTCAATCAAATCCAAAATTTTTAGTTCAGCCGACTAGGCCAACCCCTCCAATCGATTGAACTGCTGAGCAGTGTGTTTTTTCGACGTAAAACTGAGTTTTTGGTCCAAACACAAGCCAAATAAGCCTCTACCAAACCCCGAAAAGCGTATAACACATTTATATATGCTGTTCTACAACTTTAAAGCATAACTCATGCATCAAAGCTATTCCTATACTGAAAGAAACGCGTCATGCATATAAATATCATAAATGAATCAAGTTATGGGTCTCACATTTGGTCTAACCTAATTAACATCCTCTTCACAATTGTATGTTGTATCATTTAGTAGTTGACCACTATATGGCTCGACCTGAGGACATGTTATTGCACCTTCAACCGAATCTTTTCCATATATATTATACAAGTCTCTAGGTGTCATCTTCATAGCTATGTGCCAATCTTCTTCAATAGGGTCTTGTACATACCAAACTTGCTCTGCTTGAGATGCAAGTATGAATGGTTCATCTGACACTCGATTGTGTTTGTACAAAAGGTGTTTAAAACTAACATGTGTGAACTTGAACTCATCTTCCTTCATCCTAACATTAATATCAACCCAATCACCTTTAAACAACACAAATTTCAAATCATTAGAATAACACAGTTCAATTATGTCTGTCAAAACTCCATAGAAAGTAAACTCTCCAGTAATTGGGCTCCTATCTCTCGAACAGGCATAACTTTGTGTATTTGCAGTTAATGACACTCCACTATTTTGAGTTTTTCTTTTCTTCTCGCGCTGTTTTGTGTGAAACCTAAACCCATTTATAATATACCCCGAGTACTTTCTTGCCCATTCATCTGGTCCTACAAACAACAATTTAACTTCAGTTGATATACAATCATTTCCAGCTCATTGCAATTGTTAAACCTGTATTTTTAGCGAACAGGTGAGAAGTCACAAGGTATTATTAATAAAATCAATTCACAAACCACTAAACATATTACTTACGTGCTCTCTAAACCAACCAGGAAATTGTTCATTGTGCTTTCTCACGAGGTCTCGCTCACTAAGGCGATGTCTATTGGATTTAAGCACTTGCATATGTTTCCTGTACGGTTAAAAATTATGCAAGACATTATATGTTATATAAGTAAATTCAAAATGAAATAGTTTCTTTGGTAGGTTTTTTACTCCCGAAATGGGGTGATTGCATTAGAGTTTGCTAGCACATATCTATGTGCTTGTTCACTTGAAGTGTTGTCGAGAAGGAGCAATTTAACTTTTCCTATGCCACGACCTGCTTGATCACCCTCATACTTTTGCACTTGACGGTTTAATTTTGTCTCAACATCATGCAAGTAACGCGTGCAAAATGTTAAGCATTCTTTTGCCAAATACCCTTATGCAATTGAACCCTCTAGACGGCTACGATTACGCACATACTTTTTGAGTGTAAGAAAATACCTATAATAACCAAATTAGATAGTTCAAAGATAGAAATGATTAGTGCTCATTAGTTTGCAAAATACATTAAAATAAAACTTAAGATTATGATACACCTTTCAATAGGGTACATCCATCTGTAATTCAGTGGTCCAGCAATCCTTGCCTCTTCTGCTAGATGAATAGGCAAATGTTTTGTGATATCAAAGAAGGAAGGTGGAAAAATATTTTCAAGATGGCAAAGTGTCAATCTAATTTGCACTTGAAGATGTCCAAATTCATTAGGATGCATTACTTTTAAACACAATTTTTTAAAAAAAGTGTTTAGTTCAATCAAGGTCCCACAAACATTCTTCGGCAATACCCTTCTCACAGCTAGAGGCAACAGTTGCTGCATTATAATATGACAATTATGGCTCTTGAGGCCTGAGATGTTTCTCTCTTCTTGTACCCGGCGTGAAATATTTCACGAGTAACCATCAGGAACTTTCACATCTTTGAGCACTTTGCAAAATATACTTTTTTGTTGTCGACTCATTGTGAAACAAGCAGGGGGTAAAAAGACTTTTCCACTTGCCCGTTGTTGAGGGTGAAGTACCTTACGAATACCTCACTCTTGAAGGTCCCGACGTTCCTTTAGATTATCTTTGGTTTTCCCTGCAATATCAAGTAGCATCCACAGTATATTTTCACACACATTCTTCTCAATGTGCATAACATCAAGATTCTGACGAATTAAATTATGTTTCCAATATGATAATTAAAAGAAAATGCTTTGCTTTTTCCAATTATGTTCAACTCTTCTCTCATTAACACTAACATCTCTTACATCTTGAACATCTCTTCTTCTCCTTTTAGATACAAATGGATGCCCCTTATCCTTTGCCAACTCTCCAAATGTGTTCGTAATTGATTCAACATGTTTGAAATTATCAATACCAGAAAATTAATGTGACATTGGCTCTGTTTCAATACTTTCATCAAAATATATTGCATCTTTTCAGAACTTATGCCCTTGACCTAAAAATCGACGATGGCCCTTATAACAATACTTTCAACAATGTTTTAACCATCTAGAACGGGTCGCCTTATTACAACAAGAACACACCAACGCTCCTTTTGTGCTCCATCCTGATAAGTTGGCATATGCAGGAAAATCACTGATAGTCCACAATAAAGCTACACGTATAGGAAACATTTGGTTACTTGCAACATCATAAGTAAGTATGCCTTCAATCCATAACTCCCTCAACTCCTCAATTAGTGGTTGCAAATAAACATCAATATTATTCCCATAAGCACGAGGTCCATCAACAGGCAAAGACAATATAAAATATGGTTGTTTCATACATAGCCAAGGTGGTAAGTTATACGGCATTAACACAACAGGCCATGTGCTATACGCAATGGTCATTGTTCGAAACGAGTTAAAACCATCAGCTGCTAATCCAAGTTTAACATTTCGACTATCACTAGTGAACTCTTGGTGTTATTCATCAAAAGACTTCCAAACAAGTGAATCAGTTGGGTGCCTTAATATTCCATCATTGGTACGCTCTTCTGCATGCCATCTCATAAGTGAAGCTGTTTTTGATGATATGAATAGCCTTTACAGCCTTGGTTTTAGAGGAAAATGTCTTACTTGTTTGGCAGGGATTTAAGAGGTTTTAATTGTACCATCATCTGAATGGACCTTAGTTTCTTTATATGTTGTTCTCCCACAAATATCGTATTTATCAAGCTCCTTTTTATCCTTCCAAAATAGCATACAATCCTTAGAACATGCATCATACTTGTTATAAGTAAAGCCTAAGGCCTCATTGAACTTCTTTGCTTCATAGTATGATTTCGGTAAGGTTTCTCCATCAGGAAATGCCTCTTTCAACAATTCAAGCAACATATCAAGTGACGTATCAGTCCACCCATTGAGTACCTTAATATGCAACAACCGAACAATAAAAGAAAGAGTTGTAAACTTTTTACAACCTGGGTACAATTCTTGTCCTGCATCTTCTAATAGTTTAGAGAATTTCTTAGTCTCTTCATTAGGACCAAACGTTGTATTTCCATACCTGTGATCATCAGTAAAGTCAAAATCTTGTCCTGGAATTCCAAATGCATCATGTATTAGACCAACCATATCATCTCTAGCATCAAACCCTTGACTTATATTAATTGAAGACAAAGTCTCGCCATGAATCGTCCATCTCATATAGTTTGTGTTAAACCCATTTATAATAATATGCTCCCTAACACCATTTGTCGTTTCAAATCTATGGTTAATGCATTTATTACACGGGTAATATATTTTCAATTCTGAAGGCTTATTAGCATAAGCAAACTCAATAAACTTCTCAACCCCTTGTAAATATCCAGGATCTAACATATTTCTTATGTGAATCCAACTGTTATCCGTAAGGTCCCTATAGCACCTGAATTATTACTTATAAATAGTTAGTTATCAATCAAAATAACAATAATGATAGATAGTAACAAAGAGAGCTAAAGACTTCACAAGAATCCTAAAAGGTAAAAACAATAAAAAAGTAAAAAAAAGTAAACATATAAGACAAAAAAATAGTTACTAGCAGCTAAAACTAATGCATATTTTCAACTAAAACTAACATAGCAAATTAATTCATGAAAGTTTCTTAAATATTTTTGAGCCAAGAATAAGAACAGTTTGAGCTTTACCTTATTGTTAAGAACAATTTTAGTTGTAAATTTATGGATTGCTTGGAATTATAAGGCAGATGTGGGCAGTAATTTGAAGCAAAAGTGTAGACAGTAGCAAATGGCACAAAAGAAAACTTAAGCCATTCCTGCCTTGTGCAGGGCACAACTCCGCAAAGCACAAAATCCTTTCACTCTGCCTATAATCATTGACATACACATCACAAGTATGCATTTAGCACTCACATGTACTTAAAGGAAAAGGAAAACATGAAAAGCTATTATTGATTAGGGAGAGGGGGCATTAAACCATCGTTACCAAGAAAATTAGGCTGCGCTTGGAATAAAATAAACTTAATTATGGTTTTTTTTTTAATTTTTTTGTAAATGTTTTAGTCTAATTTTCTACTTTTCAATAAATCATGATTAAATAAATCAAAGAATTATGATCGTTTTAAATTACTAAAAATAAAAAAAAACCATTTCGGGTAGATTTTAATTTTTTTGCTTCAAAGGCAAACTTCTGCTGGTCAAGCTCACTGTTTTTATTTCCTCTCATTTGTTTTCTGGACAAACTTGATCTGTGTACACTGTTGCAATTTTTGTTATAACTTGACTTTACTCTTTGGTAAGGAGAATTTGTGAGGCAGATTAATTGACAGCATTGATTGTGGGAATCTTACCTACATATAAGACTTCATAGTTTCCAAGGTACATGTATCTGTGCCAATTGATCAGATTGGGGTTTTTTTTCTTTTTTGGGTCTGTAAATTAATTGTTGTACCGTGAGTAACTGTACCGTATTTTATTTTATGGTTAAATTTTCTCAAAATACATAGGAAACTATGTTTTGATCATATTTGTAAGCCAAGAAAACCACATACACCATAAGTTCAACTTTCCTAAGATGAGATTCTCACTGCAACTCCTGAAAGGAACACTTTTTTCTCACCATCCTCACCTTATCCTGCCAGTTCTGCAATCAACTACTTCAAAACTCTTTGTTCCATTATTTGAAATACTTTTACATAGAAAACATTCATTTCCTCGTAACTGTCTCAATTGGAGTTAAAAGTAGAGTATAACGAAATTAGCTAGGAAGATTGGAAATCAAATGGCATTAGCTAGAAAGATAGAATACACTCGCAGGATCACTCGCAATAGAGAACCTTTTCCTGCAATTCAACTATCAGAGGTATAGTTGTGTAAATCATTCAACTATCGGAGGTACAAATCTAAGAACCATTTCAGGTAGATTTTAATTTTTTTTCTTCAAACGCAAACTTATGTTGGGTGCCTTGTTTCTGTTTTTTAAGATTTTGTCATCATTTAGCTAAAATATTTTAGCTTTTCAGATCAACTTTGAAAAATATGATTTCCGTTTAAGTTGACAAAAAAATAATATTTTTGAGATTCAATCAATCACATCCACGAAAAATAATCCACTGAATTTAGATAAAAAAAATGTAAGATAAACATAAAATATACATGCAGCCTAAAGAGACGAGCAGGACAAATGCTGTGAAGTGTAAACAATCTCTCTCTATGTTTCTCTCTGTGTGTGAAGTGTTAACCGAGCAGGACAAATGCTGTGTGTCGACTTCGGTGCATTGTGTGTGTCACACACACACACACACACACACAGGATAACGGGTCGTTGATGGCAAAAATCGGTGTGGTCGACAGCAAAAATTGGTTTTGATCGACGAAAAAAATCGATGGTGGTCGATGGCGACTTTGTCCTGAAGAGACGCGACAGTGGTGAGAAACGAAAAGGGCTAGGGTTTAGCTCCTGGAAATTCGGGGCTGAGGAACGGAGCAGTGGGAAATCTAAAGGTCTAGGGTTTATGCGTGGGAACTCAAAATAGTTTTGCTCACTGTTAGTGGGAATGTTAAGCAAAATGGAAGAGGAAAAATTTTGATTGGGAGGGAAAACACATTTGGCTAAACGGCGGTTCTTTAAAATACCACCGAAAAAAGGGACAGCTTTATGTATGCATGAAATTTCTTACTTCTTTACTGGCGATTAGTTTTAACCTTCGTTAATGCTCATTTTGTGGCGCGAAATATATCAAATTATATCGGCGGTTTGTTGTGACTGCCGTTAATACCCTCTTTTAATAGCGATTATTTTACCACCATTTAAAATGTATCTTTAATGGCGGTTGACCAATCGCCGCAAATTAAACCGCCGTTAATATTGCCATTTGGCGTAGTGTATATCTTATTGACGATAGTTACTGGGAAAGTCCTATACAAGTAGTACCTAAGAAATCGGGAATTACTGCAGTAAAAAATGAGAATAATGAACTAATTCCAACACGAGTAGTAACTGGTTGGCGCATGTGCATTGACTATAGAAAATTAAATTTGGTGACTAGGAAATATCATTTTTCTCTGCCTTTTTTGGACCAAATCTTAGAAAGGGTAGTTGGACATACATTTTTACTGTTTCCTACGTGGGTACTCAGGATACTACCAAATAGAGATTTCTTTAGAGGATCAAGAAAAAAACCACATTTATATGTCTCTTTGGCACCTTTGCATTTCGAAGAATTCCATTTGGATTATGAATGCTTCAACCACTTTTCAAAGATGCATGCTTAGTATTTTTAGTGATATGGTGGAGCGATATTTAGAGGTTTTTATGGATGAATTTTCTGTATTGGGTGCCTCTTTTGATGATTGTTTATCTAATTTATAGAAAGTCCTGGTCAAGTGTGAGGAGAAAAATCTTGTGTTAAATTGGGAGAAATGTCAATTTACGGTTAATTCTGGAATTGTTCTTAGACACATTGTTTCTTCCAAGGGAATTGAGATAGATAAGTCAAAAATTGAATTGATTTCAAATTTTCTCATTCCTAAAACTATTAAGGATATTAAATCTTTCTTAGGGCATATAGGTTTTCACAAGAGGTTTATAAAAGATTTTAGTGTTATATCTAAACCATTGTGTAACACTTTTCTAAAAGATGCTCCCTTTGAATAGACTAATGAATGTCAAAAGACATTTGAAATATTAAAAATTATGCTTACTTCTACACCCATCATGTGGCTACTTGATTGAACTCTACCTTTTGAAATTATGTGTGATGCTAGTGATTATGCAATCGGAGCTATTTTGGGGTAACGTAAGCATAAGAAGCCTTATGTCATTTACTATGCTAGTAGAACTTTAAATGGTGCTCAAATGAACTACTTTACAATTGAGAAAGACCTGCAAACTATAGTATTTGCTCTTGACAAATTTCATGCCTATTTAGTTGGATTGCCTATTGTTGTATTTACTGACCATGCAGCTTTGAAGTATCTTCTTTCCAAGAAGGATGCTAAATCGCGCTTGATTTGGTGGATTCTTCTACTCCAAGAATTTAACATCACCATTAAGGATAAGAAAGGGGTAGAAAATGTTAAGGCAGATCATTTGTCGCGACTTGTGTTTGACAACTCTGTAGAAACAATTCCAATTAGGGACACTTCCCCTGATGAGCACTTGTTTTCTATTTCTAACTTCCCTTGGTACGCAAATTTTGTCAATTTTCTTATTACAGGCAAAACTCCAAATCATTGGAGTGCACAAGATATGAAATTTTTTTTGGTTGAGGTAAGAAGTTTCTTTTGGGATGACCCATACATATTTAAATATTGTTCATATCAGCTTATAAGGAGATGTATCCCCGATAGTCAAATACAAAGTGTGATATCCTTTTTCCATTCTGTAGCATGTGATGGCCACTTTTCTTCAAAGAAAACTGCTGCAAAAATTTTGCAGTGTGAATTTTTTTGGCCAAATCTTTTTAAAAACACTCATCATTTTTGCAAGTCTTCTGAGCGTTGTCAAAAGTTAAAAAGAATAACCCATAGAAATATGATGCCTTTAAACCCAATTTTGGTTAATGAAATTTTTTATTGTTGGGGCATTAATTTCGTGGGGCCTTTTCCTCCATCTTTTGGATATTTACATATCCTAGTTGCTGTTGATTATGTGTCCAAATAGGTCGAGACTATTCTTTGTCAAAAGAATGACCATAAAACATCTTTGAAATTTTAAAAGAAAATATTTTGTTAAGATTTGGAAAACCTCGAGTTATTAGAAGTGATGGGAGTTCACATTTTTGCAATCGACATTTTGAAGCGTTGATGAAAAAATATTTTGTTACTCACAAAGTTGCAACCGCTTATCACCCATAGACAAGTGGACAAGTTGAGCTTGCTAATCGGGAGAGAAAACATATTTTGGAAAAGACAGTAAACCCAAATAGGAAAGATTGGCCTTTGAGACAAACTGATGCACTTTGGGCATACCGTATAGCTTGTAAAACCCCGATTGGCATGTCACCACATTGACTTGTATATGTGCGGATGTTATTTTCTTCTCTTTTCTTTCTTCTTTAGTGAAGAGAGATGTATCGGATATCTATTATTTTTAAAAAAATATTCTTTTCTTAAAAAAATAAAAAAATAAATCAAATATATCTGAGCTGTCAAGGTTGTATACTAAAAATTATAGATTTTATTCTGATTTTAGTATTTAATTTTACTTTAATAAAATTAATTTTTTATTTTATAAGAATCAAAATGAGTAATGTATGCAATATCATTTCTTTAATGTTATGCATGGTTGTCTTTTATCTTGTACAGTATTTAATATGGAGTGTACAGTATGATTTGCACGCAAAAGATCAGATTATAGGTTTTGACAAAATATAAGTTATTGTTCATAGTTTAAATAGAATTGGACAAAATATTGGTACAACTGTATCACAGAATTTTAGTAAGTTTGTCTTGATTATGAGGAACAGATAATAGCGTCGTTTATTGTTCCGACTCGCTATGCTAGTACACTTGCGTGTATTGAATAGACCACATTGGGATAATTAATTTTGTACTAACAATATAAATTAATTTACACCTTAAGGTTATTATGAGAGTGCTTATGCTCTTAATCTTGAAATAATTATTATATGCATATATTTAGTACTGGTTATTTTGATTTATTAGAAGGCTGACTTATATGGGTTTATAGTCCTAGTGAGTTAGATAGCGGTATTAATTATATGGTGAATATTAATTGTTGATGGAATCTACTTCTCAATTGTTCGGAATTAACGATACCTCCTTAAGGAAGATTATAAGTTTTGACCGGACCAAATCCTGCTAGTGGATTTGATTATTCAGTAGTCAGATAAGTTAAGCGAAAGGGCATAAGAAATTTCAAGATGCTAATTAAATTAAATTATCAGTAATTAAATTTAATTTGTGGGTCTCAAGAATCTTAACGTGGCAAGATAAGTTAAGCATTTAATCGGGACATGTGCAAATCAAGAACAGGGTGCTGACGCACAGGATTCTGATTCTGTATAACGTGTTACTGCTAGTACACAGACATGGGTAGTACCTCGTCGTAGTGAGAGGGTTGTTCATTAATCTAATCGGTATATATTTTTAGGAGAGTCTTTCGACAAGATCCGAGCAGAACTAGATACCGAATCTTATAACTTCAATGAAGCACTTCAAGACAAAGATGTAGATCGTTGATAAAAGGTTAGAAATTCAGAGATAGAATCTATGTATTCCAATCAGGTTTGGAAACTTGTAGCACCACCTGAAGGGATAAAATTCATTAGATGCATGTGGATCAACAAGAAGAAGAGAGGAGCAGACAGGATGGTTGAAACCTTCAAAGCTAAGCTTGTTGTTAAAGGGTTCACTCAAAAAGAATGGATCGATTATGAGAAAAAAATTTTTCCGGTAACCATGCTTAAGTCTATCCAAATTCTCTTATTCATTGCCGTACATTTTAATTACGAAATCGGAAAAATGGATGTCAAGAGAGCTTTCCTTAATGGAAGTATTGATGAGTGTATCTATATGATACAACCGGACAGATTCATTGTAAAAGGCCATGAGCACATGTTGTGTAAACTTAAGAGATCCATTTATAGACTTAAGCAGGCATCGAGTTCTTGGAACACTCAGTTTGATCAAGCCATTAAGTCTTATGGTTTTGATTAAAGTCCAAATGAGTGCTGTGTGTACAAGAAGCGTTGGTCTAATAAGGTTTCAACGACTGCTTTGATGATAACAAACCTAAGTATCTAATTGTGCAAATTGAGATTGCTTATAGGAAATATATGTTTAGCACAATCAAAGATACAAAGTGAAAGCCATGAAGCAAAATTCAAATCAAACACAATGGAAACAAAGTTTTGGAGCAATGCAAAATGAAAAACTATTTCAAATATTTCTCATTAATATGCTAGGGATCTAGAATAAAATACATAAAAAGTATGACTTTTCATGATACATTCCCAACAAAAATAACAAAGATGCACCGAAAGAAAAGTCTGAAACCCCTTTTTCTCCAATAGAAATCAATCCTAAAGCGATTTTGAACCAAAATCCAACTTTTTGAAACATAAACCAACTTTTTATGTATTTTTAAATGGTAAAAACATATATAATTGCGCGTAGCACCCTTTAAAGACCAAATAGTCTAGGATCCTACCTTGTTGAGTTAAAAACTCGATGCCTCAAATTCCGTGAAAAATAAATTTCGTCGAAATAAAATTTTGTCCCGATGAACGCATAGCCGTTAGTGCCGATAGTAAGGATCCGCTATCCGATCGCCAAAAACAAAGACCCGAGCCCCAAGAAAACTAGAGAGAAGGCAAAGGTTTTTGTTTTAAAAAGAAAACTTAGCCTCTAAGCTTTTCAAAAGAAAATATCTCCACCAAAATATCTAAGGCTAGATATTTATAGGCTATGAAAATATCTTCTTTTGTTTTTTAAAACCTCATATCACAACTCCCAAAGGTCCCCATATCCAACCCAACATGCATTTCTAAGATCGAACACGCATAAAATGCATATAAACATGCTATTATAAAAAAAATAAACATCACATCAAAATGTTACAAAAATTAAGAAGGGTCAAGGTCTCACACTGGTCGTGGCTCGCGTTATGTCTCTTCTCCTTGTTCAAGCTTCTATTGCTTATGATGAAGCTAATTCCCTTTTTATTTTCTATTTTCAATGATTTCTCAGCATCTCTTTTTAGCAAATTATTTGCTTTCCCTTCTTTAGCATTTTCTTTCCTTTTTTTTTTTGTAAAATGGGGTTAGGTTCTCGTATATGATAATATGAGAATATATGAACATATACTCATTCTACTATGTTATGATATTATCACTTTGATCACAAGTTATCTTTATTATTTTAATATATTCTCATTTGTTATCGCAAATTGTCTTATCCAGTTAACATATTTACATTTTCATATAATGTGTATTAAAAAATGTTATCATATTCTCTCAAGTTATCCATACTGCCATTCACATAACATCAAGAAAAGGCATTTTATCAACCATGTAATTCGTATGCAAAAAAAAATATTCACATTTCTGTAAAATAAACTCTCTTGTCAACTAACAAAGAATTCATTTTTTGCAAAAAGAAAAAAACCCGTCGAGCATAAATAACCAATAATTATGATACCGAAAAAAATAGATTTTCTGTCTAAGTTTTATAATTACACTTTCACTCTTCACCCACATATAATCATTCATCACCATTTTCATACTCTATAGTCATGCTTATTGCAGCTGCTCAAGGACAGCCGTTGGAGAATATACTAAAGAATCATATTCTATTGTTTATGGTTAGTTTCCATAGCCTGTAGTAATATGCCAATCATTCCATTTATCCTCCATAAATGATCCTTGACATTGACAACGTAACATTCCATAATAAGTTGCCAATCAATGATCATTACATATATTTCAATTTAAATGAAAATGAATGAGCAAACCTTCTTGATATTACTAACCTGAATATGTAACATTCCATTTATAAGGTGCGATATATTTAATGAGTAAGAAATTCATTAAAAATATTTTGAGGGTAAAAAAGTCCTACATAATATTAAAGGTCTTCGTGGGATAAGAGCTCGTTGTATAGAATTTATCCTTAAATAAGTTGTCAAAATAAGACCCTAGACTAATTAACTCTTTATTTAAATGCGTAGATACTTTTGTTTCAATTTATTTATTCTATTATATTTTAATTAATTCTGGTTAATTCGAAATTATTTTTTGTAATGAAAAAATAAAATAAATTTTTCTTTAATTAAAATTAATTTTTTTAAAAAACAATTGAATTTTATTTTGTTACATTAAAACACCTTTAAAATGATTTTTTTTTTAAAAATCGAATATCTTGAAAAAACATGAAGGTTAATTTCGAATTTCTTGAATTAATTAAAAAGAGTTTAGTTTTACAAAAAAAAATCAAAATATTTGTAACAAGAAAATAAAATAAAATTCTTGGTTTTTATTTAAAATTAATGTTTTGGAAATAAATGGAATTTGTGAATTTTATTTGTGACACATAAGAATACGTAAAGATGATTTCAAAACTGAAATCTTTTGTAATGTACAGTTTTGAAAATTATAAATTTATTTTAATTAAATATATATTATAATTCTCAAAAAAATTTTAAAAACTAAATGGATGAGAAAATGTATTCACATATAAATTATGCAGTCTCCATCATTAGCTCGCCGGTAATGTAATTAATTTTGTGTATTGGCATTAGAGACTTTATTCCTATCGGATAGAATTAATTACATGATTACTAGTACGATTCTCTTTTAAAGATAATTTTGAGTAATTGTTAGGATGAATCGCTTTTTCATCTAAAGAGTTCATTGTGAAGCGATTAATTCAGGATTAAGTGATGATTTACACTTAACTGTAAATAATAGTATTCTCTCCATCTGAGTCACTGCTATTATTTATTAGAGCGAAACTACGTCAGTTATTTAATTTTTACTTACTAAGATTTATGGCTTAGATAGTAAAATTAATTGAAATTAGTATGTCTAGACAAATGATGAATAGTAGACGCCATTTCCATCGAGGCATGTTATTCACGGTGTACTAGACTGCTGGCAAATTTTTTTTTAAATAGTAGAGGGAACCGATTTTAAAATAAAATTTTAAAATTTTACTCATCATAATTAATAATTTTTAATTATGTAATTCTCAAAATTAAAATGACTTTTAATTCACTCACAACTATACTCAAAGAAAACAAACTTATGGGTCCTAATTTTATTTACTGAAAAAGAAATCTGGATATTATTTTCACTGCTGAGAGTGTTCTTAGAAAATGTGTTTGTTTCTAAAAAAAGGTTATTCCTCTAAGCCAAAACGCAAGAGAAGAAAAAAGTTCAAAAACAGGGTGGCAAGATTTCCAAGGTAGTTAGTTGGTCACGGTCTAGTGTGAAAAAACCAAAAGACATGTTTTCTATGTAGCCGAACACGTCATGGAAATAAGTAATGTCTAGTTTATCTTGGCAAGCAAAACAATAAAGGTAATTTCTGTTCACTAGTTGTGAAAATATGTTTAGCAGTATTATTTAATGGTACTAGTGTATAGATATGGGAGCCACTAATTATGTCTGCAATTAATTGTAGCGGTTCTATAAAATTCGACAACTTAGTGATGGGGATATTTAACTACACATGGGTAATAGTACAAAAATAGCAGCAGTTGAAGTAGGGGATGTAACTCTTAATTTTAGTAGAGCTCAGATTTTAATGTTGAGAGATTGTCCTTATGTACCTTCCATTTGAAAAAATTTAATTTCTACTTCTAGACTGGTTAAAGACAAATATTGGTTTATTTTAATAAATTTGTGGTTATTAAGAATAATAAACGATTTATTTGTTATGGTACACTGCTGGATGATATTTATATTATTACTCCATTCTCTCCTACACTGTAACTCAATGAATTGACTAATACATATAATTCACCATTTAAGAAAAAAGAACCTTGTTCAATGAACCAAATATATTTTTAGCACTTATGCTTATGACATATTAATCTTAAAAGTATAAATAAATTAGTTAAAAATGGACTTTTGAGTTCATTGGAAATGGAGTCACTTCCAGTTTATGAATCTTACACAGGGGATAAAATGACCAAAATGCTATTTTTTGCTAAAGCTATAGAGTTAAAGAACTGTTGAAACTGGTTCACTCTGACTTATATAGGCCTATGACTATCTGAGCTAGTAGAGATTTTGAGTTTTTTTTATCACATTTATTGATGATTACTCAAGGTATGGATACATTTATTTGATGCACTATAAATTTAAATGCTTTGAGAAATTTAAAGTATTTAAGGCAAAAGCAGAGAAGTGTCTAAGGAAATGTACCAATACACTTTGGTCTAACCGTGATGGCGAGTATTTATTTGGACAGTTTGTGGATTATTTTTCAGATGAGAGGATTATATCCCAATTGACTGCACCGGGCACTTCACAACAGAATGGTGTAGTAGAAAGAATGAATAGGACTCTTATGGAGGTGATGAGGTCAATGATGAGTTATTCAGACTTACCCGATTTGTTTTGAGATTTTACATTAGAGACAGAAGCTTATATTCTGAACTTGTTACCTTCTAAATCAGTACCTTATACTATCATAGAATTATGAATCGAGTATAAGTCTAGTCTAAGACATATTTGAATTTAGGGGTGTCCAGCACACGTGCTAAAGGGAACACAGATAAGTTGAAACTGAGAATGAAAATCTATTTCTTTATTGGATATCCTAGGAGAACGAACGTTGGTTCATTTTGTATTCCTAAGAATCAAAAGGCTATTGCTAGTGTCAATGCCTGATTCTTAGGAGAGGATTTTGTAATGGACCACAAGCCCAAGAGTAGAAATACTTTAGAAGAGCTGAGAAAAAATACTAGTAGTACAGTAGAAAGCACCACGAAAAAGTGTCATCGATATCCCATTGCCTCGTCGTAGTGGGAGGATTTTTGGGACACGTGTTGATCTTGAACCAAATCACAGTGTTACCACTAACATGCTGGTTTTATAACCAAAAGAGCATATAAATGATGGTTCACAGGGTTTAGAATTAGCACAGTGTGTCACTGCTAGTATACAAACGCAAGATGTGCCTCGTCGTATTGGAAGGGTTGTTCGTCAACCCTATCGATATACGTTCTTGGGAAAATCATTTGGCAGGATCCCTAAAGAACTAAAGGCAGGATCCCTAAAGAACTAAATACTAAACTTGACAACTACAATGAAGCACTCCAAGATAAAGATGTAGTATTATGGCAAAGAGCTATAAATTCAGAGATAGAGTCTATAAACTCTAATTAGGTCTAAGAACTTGTAGAACCATCTGAATGAATAAAACCCATCGAATGCAAGTGAATTTATAACAAGAAGAGAGGAGTAGACGGAAAGGTAGAAACCTTCAAAGCTAGGTTTGTTGCAAAAGGGTTTACTTAGAAAGAAGGGATTGATTATGCTGAGACCTTTTCGTCGGTAACTTTGCTAAAGTCTATCCGAATTCTCTTATCCATTGCGGTTCATTTCAATTACGAAATTTGGCAAATGGACGTCAAGATAACTTTTCTTAATGAAAGTCTAGACGAGTGTATCTATATGGTACAACCAAACGATTTCATAGCAAAGGGTCAGGAGCACGTGTTGTATAAACTTAAGGCATCTATTTATGGACTTAAGCAGGTATATGGGTCTTGGAACACTCAGTTTGATCAGGTCATTAAGTCTTAATATTTTGATCAAAGTCCCGATGAATCATGTGTACAAAAAGCAAGATGGCAGTGTGGTGGTGTTTTAAGTACTTTACGTAGATGATATCTAACTCATCAGAAACGATGTGGGGTTGTTATCTTCGGTGAAGGTACGATTATTTGGCCAGTTTAATATGAAAGACTTGGGATAAGCCAGTCACATTCTTGGGATCAAGCTTGTGCGAAATCAGAAACATAGGATATTGGGCTTATCACAACCGACTTATATCGATACATTCCTTGCTCGTTTTAGTATGTAGGATTCCAAGAAAATTTTTTTTCCTTTTCAGGCATGGAGTCACTCTATCCAAGGATCAGTATCTTAAGACATCTGTTGAGATAGAGAAGGTGAAGATTGTTCATTATGCTTCGGCAGTAGGAAACCTCACGTATCTTATGCTTTGCATTAGACCCAACATCTATTTTTCCTTTAGCATGGTTGGTAAATATCACTGTAATCCGGGACAGAGCATTAGATAGCAATAAAACATATAATCAAGTACTTAAAAAGGACTAGGGATTATATGTTAGCTTACCAGACAAACAGTCTAGTACCTTTAGGGTACATAGACTTGAGTTTTCAGTCAAATAAGAATTTTCAGAAGTCTACCTTGAGATATGTGTTTACCTTGGGAGGTGGAGTCATAAGTTGGAGGAGTATCAAGCAGTGCTGCATTGCTGATTCCACCAATAAGGTCGAGTACATAGTAGCTTCTAAAGCATCCAAGAAGGGCATTTAGCTCAAAAATTTCCAGCTGGATCTGAATGTTGTGCCTTCAGTACAGTTGGCTATTACACTTTATTGCGACAATAGCGGAGCAGTTACCAACTCGAAGGAACCAAGAATCCACAAGAAAGAAAAGCACATCAAGCGTAAATATCATATAATATTTGAGATTGTACAAAGAGGTGATATTGTGATCAAGATTGCATCAGTAGACAACCTTACGAATCCTTTTAAAAAGAGCGTACCAGCTAAGACTTTTGATAATCATATAGAGGGTGAAAAATTGTTAGGGTTGTATACTAAAAATCATAGTTTTAGATTTTAGTATTTAATTTTATTTTTTAATAAAATAAGTTTTTCAATTTATAAGAATCTTATTGAGCAATGTATACATTTGATAAAGACCTAATAATGCATATTTTTACTTATTAACATTGATTTTATTCCACTATTTTGTTAATAATTCATGCTTGTATAATTAATTTTGTGTTAATACACATTTTTTTATTGCATGAATTAAATTAGAGATTTAGAGGTAACATTTAGGTTCTCAGAGAGAATTTGGAAAGTAATAGGCTTCAACATGTGAGTATGACTTCAACACGAGGATAAAAGCCCAAAATTTGATTCTAAGTGTTAAAGTTGGTATATTAAAAATTATATTTTTAGTATTTAATTTTATTAATTTTTTATTTTATGAGAATCTTTTATGAGTAATGTATGTGTATCATTTTTTTAATGTTATATATGGATGTTCAATATTCTGTATAGTATTTAATCTAATGTGTAGAGTACGGTTTGCACACAAAAAATTAAATTTTAGGTTCTTACAGAACATAAGTTTTATGTTCATAGTTTAGATGAAAATGATTATACCATCGGTATGACTGTATTATAGAGTTTCAGTGGGCTTGTCTTGGTTATGGAGAACAGCTAATAGCGTCGTCTATTGTTCCGACTCTCTGTGCTACTACACTTTGTGTGTATTGAACATGACAATTGGAGTAATTAATTTTATACTGACTATATAAATTAATTCACACTCCAAGGTTATTATGAGTAGTGCTTATACTCTTAATCCTGAAATAATTATTGATTTGCATTTATTTAATATTCGTTATTTTAATTTATTAGAGTGTGCGATCTTATATGGGTCAATATTTTCAGTGAGTTGGATAGAGATATTATTTATATAGTGATATTAATTATTGACGGAATTCACGTCCCGAAATATCAGAATAGACGATACCCTCTTAAGGAAGCTTATAAGTTTTGATCGAGCTAAACTCTGTAGATGGATTTGATTATCCGGTGGTTAAATAAGTTAAGAGGAAGGGCATAAGGAATATCGAGATACCGATTAAATTAAATTGTCAGTAATTAAATTTAATTCATGGGTACCGACTATCTTAACGTGGAGAGAAATGGTAAACATTTAATAACAAGAGCTCAATGCAAGATAGTCTTGAGAATATGGGTTCGAGTACAATTATAGTTCTTTAGTGATATAAACTTTAATTTAGTGTTTTATGAAAATTATAGAAACAGCTGCTGATTTTCCATAATTGTAAATACCGCTATGAGGTTTGCTTAATTGCAAAAACCACTGATACGTGTTTGTATTCCACTGGAAGTCTTACTCATAATTACTCCATAGATCCCTACTGTAACCCTATAATTATGCAGGTAGGCTGAACCGATTTCATAATTTGTTTTTAAGACTAAATCTGTCCAGGTTCTACCGGTACGAGTTTTCGGAGGATTATTGCCCACACTATGTACGGGAATCGCATAATAAAAAACAGTAGAAGATCTAATAGGAGCTTCAACTTGGATTCAAATCATAGTTAAAGTTTCGACTTGTAAAAAAGTATTCTTCTAAATTAATTTTGGATGTACGGGTTTTATTTTGATTGCTCATCATCAAAAGTTTTATCTGGAGCCCGTTTTAGCATTTGTCCGTACAGTTAATTTTTTTCAGAAAGTCATTTGTAAAAATAAAGATCTTGATAGTTTTTCCTTCAACAATTGGCATCAAAGCCGTTTTATTTTTTATTTTCGATTATCGAGGCTGGGTAGTTTTAGAACGGTTGCTAACTTTCTCTTGTAAGCGATCTAATTTCAGTTTTATGATCGTTATTTATTTTTCATGTTTGATTGAATAGTGTGAATAAAGATCATTATTTTTAATTACGGGGGTCGACCGTGATAAATCGAATGCGAGCTTTCGGGACATAGGATCGATATAATAGCTAGTTTTTATTTTTAAAATATCTGTTTAGATTATTTAAGTACTTGTTAAACATATCCAAGAACACGAAAAATAGAGGCGGTACTGACGGTGGTTTGAATTTTTACGGGCTACAGATCGCGGTAAGTTTTTAATAGTTTTTAAACGGTTTTTTTTCTTGAGTTTTTATACAATAGTTATGAATGAAAAATAACATAAAAAAAGTCAAAATACTACTTTTCAAAAATGTTTTTTTGGGCCATTTTCAAATATGATTTTTTAAACAGGTTTTTGAACGTAAAATAATAGTAAAACATACCTCAAAATACTGTAAAAAAATTAGAAAATAAATTAGGCCAAAATCACAACCAAAATAGGCAACAAACAAGCTGACAGCAATAGTAGCTTTTAGGCAATTTTTTGGACTATTTTTGAGCAAATTTTTTGAGAGAATGATTATACTTTTCAACGATATAAAGTACGTCAAAAATGAATTTCAGAAAGAGGTCGAAAGCCTAGAGAAGTTAGTAGTTTCACCAGCGACGCACAAGAGCGACGGTAGTCTGGTCCACGAGGTTTTCTGGAAATTTTTAGAGCTATTTTCAAGCAAATTGTTTCATAGAAAAATTTTACTTTTTGAGAGCTTTCTCTTAGTAAAAAGTACGTCAAAAATGGAGTTCGAAAAGTGGTTGAAAACCCTCGAAAAGTTGGCATCGCAGTACTGTTGCGGCCAACAACATTTTTTGTAGTGCGAGCAATTTTTTTCACCATTTTTCGCGCAATTTTCTAGCATATTTTTTGATAAAAAAATCTTATATTTCAAGATCTTTTCAATGGTATAAAGCTCGTCAAAAACGGAGCTCGGACGAGGCAGCAAGAGCCGCCTGACGGCGGCGGCTGGTGTTGGCGGCGGTGGCTGGTGGTGGGCCGGCAGTTTTTCTCTCCCAGGGCTATTTTGTGTTGATTTTCTGATAGATACGGGACTGATTTGATATATATTGATATATCAGATAGTATCAGGAAAATGTAATGCAATCAGGACACAAGAATCAAAGATAAAAGATGATTATTTCAGCTTATCCTATTCGAAAAATTAAAACGCTTCTGCGTTTCACTTAGGTCATAAAATCGGGTTATATGCATTGTGTTTACATATATATTAACTCCGTGGATGATTAGATATCTATTTTATTTATCATGTTAATTTAATTAATTCAAAATTTTAATTTTAACTTAAATATTTTGTAATGAAAAATTAAATTAAAAATTTTAATTAGTAAATTTTAATTAAATAAAAAAAATTAGATATTTTCTTTTTTATAAAATATCTCGTTTAAGATGATTTTTTTTAAAAATTGAATATCTTAGAGAAACGTAAAATTTAATTTTGAATTTTGAATTAATTAAATAGAAACATGTTTAATCGAAATAAATTATTATCTTTCAAAAAATGTGGAACGAAAAAAAAATTAAATAAATGCCTTTAATCACTACTTTAGCTGAAAAGCTGAAGAAAAAATTGTGCATATATTAAATTTTATTTGTTACGTATTTAAATACAAAAAGATGATTTGATAAATCAAAATTTTTAGAATCGTGCACACGGGAAGATGTTTGATTCTTCCAGATCGGGTAGTTTTCGAAATTAATAATTTATTTTAATTAAATAAATTTTTATAACTCTAAAAAATATTTTAAAAATCTAAGTGGGAGAAGGAATTTATTCACAGATAAATTCCATGATCTCAACACCAATTTGTAAGCGATGTTATTAAATCCTACGTGTTGGAAATAAGGCCTTCATCCCCATCAGATAGATTAATTGCGGTATCGCCAGTACAAACCTCCTTTATGGATACTGGATAATTGTTAATATGGATCACTTCTTTATCTGAAGGGTTCATTGCGAAGCGATTGATTTGAGATTCGGTGATGGTTAACAGTTAGCTGTATATAATAGTATCATCTCCATCTGAGTCACTACTATTACATGCTGGACCAAAACTATGCCAACTATTTAATTTTTCTTGGCAGAGTCAGCTGCCTAGATAGTAAAATTAATAGGTATTGACATGTATGGACAAACGATGGATAGTAGATGTCCTCCTATTGAGACATGCTATTCACAGGAGATCAGGCTGCTGGCGAATTAATTTTAAAATAGTAGAGAGAACCAAATTAAAATGAATTTAAAAATTTTCTCATCATAATTAATGATTTTTTTAATTATGTGATTCTCAGGCTTAAAATGGCTTTGAACCCACTTGCTTTAATACTCAAAGAAAATAAACTTACGGAACCAAATTTTGTTGACTGAAAAAGTAATTTGGGTATAGCTTTAATTACCAATAATATTCCTTCAATACCAGAAAATGTGTCCGTTTCAGAAAAATGTTCTTCCTCTAGGTCGAAAGATATGAAGAAGAAAAATGTTCAAAAATAGGGATACACGATTTCTAGGGTAGCTAGTTGGCCACGGACTGGTGTGAAAGAATCGAAAGGCAGAAGTTTTTACTATAACCAGACACGGCACTAGAAAAAGTTATGTCTGGTATTTCTCAGAAGGTAGAAACAAACATAGTAATTTATGTTCACTAGTTGTGAAAACATGTTTAGCGGTGTTATCTACCGGTACTTGGTGTGTAGATACGAGAGCCACTAATCATGTCTACAATTCATTACAGAGATTCTAGGAAACCCTACAACTTAGTGATTAGGAGATTTACCTGCATATGGGTTATAATACAAAGGTAGCAGTAGTTGCATAGGAGATGTCACTCTCAGTTTTGGTAGAGATTGGATTTTAATATTGAAAAATTGTCTTTATGTACCTACCATTAGAAGGAACTTAGTTTCTATTTTTGGATTGATAAAGATTGATATTTAGTTTATTTTAATAACTCTGTAGTTATTAAGGATAATAAACAAGTTATCTGTTCTGATACATTGGTGGATAATAATTATATTATTACTCTAATATCTCCTACATTGCAACTAACGAAAATGAATAACACATCTAATTTACCAAAGAAGAGAAAGTTTTCTTGTTTAATTAACCAAATGTTTCTTTGGCACTTACACTTGGGTCATATTAATGTAAAAAGAATAAACAGATTGGTAGTTGATGGACTTTTGAGTTCATTAGAAGTGGAGGCATTTCTAGTCTATGAATCTGGCTTAGAAGGTAAGATAACCAAGAGGCCATTTTCGGCTAAAGGCTATAGAGTTAAAGTACCATTAGAACTGGTTCATTATGATGTATATGGTCCTATGAAAATTCGGTCTAGAGGTGGATTTAGTACTTCATCAGTTTCATTGATGACTACTCACGATATGGATACATTTGCCTGATACACCGTAAGTCTAAATATTTTGAAAAATTCAAATAATTTAAGGCAGAGATGGAGAAGCGTTTGTGTAAAAGTACCAATCACTCCGATCCGACCGTGGTGAAAAATACCTCATTAGAGAGTTTAAGAACTACTTGTCATCAGAGGGGATTACATCCCAGTTGACTGCACCTAGCACTCTGAAGCAGAATGGTGTAGTAGGAAGAAGAAATAGGACTCTTATAGAGATGATAAGGTCCTTGATTGGTTATTCAGATTTACCCGATTTGTTTTAGGGACTCGCCTTAGAGATAGAGGCTTACATTCTAAACCTGGTACCTTCTAATTCAGTACCTTTTACTCTCATAGAATTGTAGACCGGGCGTAAGCCTAGTTTGAAACACATTCGAATTTGGGGGTGTCTAGCACTTGTGTTTAATGGGAACACGGGTAAGTTAGAACTGAGGACAGAAGTCTGTTTCTTTATGGTCTATCCCAAGGGAACGAATGGTGGTATATTTTATACTCCTTATGGTTTTGATCAAGCTTCGGATGAGTTTTGTGTGTACAAGAAACGTAACAAAAGCGTGGTGATCTTCCTAGTACTTTATGTAGATGATACCTTGCTCATCAAAAATAATGTGGGGGCATTATCTACGATTAAAGTATGGTTATCTAGGCAGTTTGATATGAAGGACTTGGGAGAGGCCAGTCACATCCTTGGGATCAAGCTTATGCGAGATCAGAAATAAAAGATGTTGGGCTTATTACAATCAAAGTATATTGATGATATCCTTACTCGTTTTAGTATACAAGATTCCAAGAAAGGGTTTCTCCCTTTTAGACATAGAATCACTCTATCCAAGAATTAGTGTCCTAAGACACCGAATGAGATAGAGAAGATGAAGGCAATTCCTTATGCTTAGGCAATAGTGTTGGCATAACTAGGTTTCAACCTGTTTTGATGATAACAAATTAAAGCTTCTAATTGTGCAAATTGAGTGTGTTCACCGGACTTTAATGACACAAGCACAATTGAGAAAGCAAAATAGAAGCCATGATGTATGAAGATTATATTCAAGCGGCTAAGATCCATGCAGCACGAGAAAAACTAAGAAAAAAAGAAAAAGACTTGAAGGACTTGAAGATTTTCTAAGTGTAAATGCACTAGGACCTATGTAAGTTCACATATCATTGGTTATATGTGTAAAAACTCATAGGAGACCTTAGATGGGCCATAGGTTTGTTAAATATTTCATGAAAAATCATTTTCAAGGTATAAAATATGTTTTAAAATGTTTCAAAAGAAATTTGGCTAAAAATATGGAAATATTGTTTGAAGAAAATTGACATACCTTCGGTATTTTGGCGATTAGTTTTTGTACAAAATGAATTTTTCTATGGGGTTGAAACCATTGAAAAGTAGACTTTCGGAGCTTCAATTTGAACATAAGAATAACCCTATTCGGAGTTCAAATGAAGGAGTTATGATCGTTTGAAGTGGAGAAAATTGAGTAGTCGCGATTCAGTCGACTGAAGACCAAGATCCAGTCGGCTGAACCAATCCAGTCGACTGAACCTCCCAATCCAGTCGACCAGGTCACCTATTTTTGACTTTTTGAACTTAACAGCTAGTTTAAAACTTTTTTATTTAGCCCAACGGCTAGTTCATGTTTTTGGCCTATAAATAGAGCCCTTAAGCGTTGAAAAAGACATAGCAAAGCCCTCCATCATACTCTCTCATATACATCAAGTTTTTTCTCCAAATTCTTCATTTTTATGAGATATATTTGAGAGAAAACCTTAGAAATACTCCATTGAGGTTTTCACTTGTATATCCTTTAGAGTGAATATTAGTGTACTTTATTTGTATTCATTTTGCTCACTGAATGAGTTGATTCATTGTATAATCCTATTTGGATTTCTTGTTATTCTTGTTGTAACTTGAGAAGGTGATTCTCAAGAGAGGCCACTCCGTCAATTGAAGGAGAGAGGGAACTCTGCCAATTGAAGGAGAGAAGGAACTCCGCATGTAAGGAGAGACTTGAGAAGAAAATATTCTCAAAAGAGACTGCTCCGCCTACGGAAGGAGTGTGTACTTGAGGAGGGGACATCCTCAAGAGAGGCTACTCCACCTATTTGAAGGAGAGAAGCTGCTCCGCCTACTGAAAGAGTGCTTAGTAAAATCCTCATAGCAGTTGGCTGGCGGCAAGGACATAGGTTGGTGCGCCGAACCTTGTAAAAATCTTGGTGTCGTGTCTCTCTAAATCTATCTCTTTAATTTTGCACTTTAAATTTCATATCTACTTGAAATTGTTTGTTAGGGAATACTTGTAGACGATTTGGGATTGCTTGTTTTAATTTGATTTATCTTCTTAGCATAAAATTTTTAAATACCCAATCCACCCCTCTTAGGATTGCTCCTATACTATCAATTGGTATCAGAGCAAGTCACATTTTTTAAAAAAAGTTTTTGTGAAAAAATTCATGGCTCAAATCGGTGCATCTTCTTTTGGTGAGGGAAATTGTCCACACGACCTCTTTTATTTTGTGGCATGCATTATACTTTTTGAAAACAACGCATGAAATTTTTATTCGAAGTATGAATTCGCATGCTTGGAAAGTTATTACAAATGGCGATTTTGTTCCCATGAAAATGATAGATGAAAATAAAGTTCCTAAACTTGACCATGAATTAAATGATAATGATGTGAAGCTTTTGCAAATTAATTCAAGTGCTATTAGTACTTTATATTGCGCTTTAGATGAAAATGAGTATAATAGAATTATGACTTGCATAAGTACTCAAAAAATTTTGGAAAAGCATGAATTCACATACAAAGGAACTAAAGATGTTAGAGATTCAAGAATAGATAGATTGACTAGTGAATATTGTCACGCTCCAAACTCCGGGCCACGTGAAATGCCTACAAGCAACTAACCCGAGAATACACTCTCAAAGATAAACCATACATGCATTGTATATAAACGCCAAACGGCTTATGTTATAAGGCACCAAAGCCAAAAGCTTACACCACACACGGTTCTAACACTGGAAAAATATGTTACAACATACATGTAACAAAAAGACAAAAACGAAGACTATAACTCTTTCGCTCCCTACCAGCAACCCCAAATCAGCGCCCGTGATCGGTACCTAAAAACATTTTATCCCACACTGTGAGCCAAGGCTCAGCAGAAACTAGACAAGCATGCAATATAAACAAAACATGCTAGGAAACCAAAGTGCAAGTTTAGACTCTCTTTCAAGCCTTGAAAATAATTTTCACATGTAAGGGAAAGCGATGATACAAACCATCATTAGACTCACTCACATAAGCCTTGAAAAATAGTTTAAAAATGGTTTTTAGATCGCGATTCATACGACTCTTAAAACAATTTGAAAACTGGTCTAACCATACCACAATGTAGTTCATGCAATCCATGTATCTTCTCGAACTTTCACCGATGGACCGTAGCCCTCGTTAATGCATCTTTACGGACTTTCACCGAGGGACCGTAGCCCTATCGAACACCTCTTTACGGACTTGCACCGAGGGACCGTAGTCCTATTAAACGCTTCTTTATGGACTTTCACCGAAGGACCGTAGCCCTTACGGAATCTTCTCGGACTTTAACCGAAAGGTCATAACCCTAACGTAATCACCGTCAGCCATAACTAACATAACCATCTATCTCATTCCATATACCTATTCATAACCTAATAAGGATTTAAATGCATAAAATTACTTACTATCACTACATATCACAACCCACGTCACATATTATTCACGCGACTCACATGACGTGCACCACCTCCATCCACTCCTTAGAGTCCACATACATGCCTATAAAACTCAGGGTTTCAAAGCATAAATCATATTACGCATAACGCCATCGACATCCATGTAAATCACATTACATAAATTCATGCATGAATAAACTACAGCTATAACATGCATAAGCACGTTATAAAAGCACATAGCCACATATAACAATCAAGTCTAGCCCGAAGGCCAACTAAAAATCCAAAAGCATCATGGTTTCACAACCCAAGACCCTTTCCCAAAGGGAACCACGAGACCAAACGCTCAACGCATAACAACAACCACATCTCACCAACTCATCATCCCTAAGGATGGCATCAACATGAACACACGAGGTTACCACACTACCCTCGAAACCAAGACACAACCAACCGACTCCAAAAAGAATCCACAGGTATTTGAATCGATTAATTTTCATAAATTAATCAATTGAATACAATAGGATGCCAATCGAAAACCAAAATCCAACCACCAAACAACAAAACACCAACAAACTCCCAAGGCCCTAACACGACCAAAATGGACTCACACACGTCCAACACGGCAAATACAAACCCACACACGTCCAACGCAAATCCACAATGCCCCCAAGCGCTCAACACAAACCCACAACGCCCCAAGAAACACGAAACTTGTTAAATAGGGGCAACAAGGATGAAAAATAACCTTTTCCCAAACATTCGGCCAAAAAATGGGTGAAAAACGGTGAAAATTTTTTGACATATCTTCACTCTTTTGATCATAACTTTTTTTACAAAAATCCATTTGAAGTGAGAGGTGTCATTGAAAAGTAAAGAATATGTCTTAATAAGAATATCATTTGAAAAGTAAAGAATACTAACCCTCATGGACCCAAAAAAGTATGGATACCAAAAGATCCCACTTAAATATGTTTTGTAGGTGCTTTAATGCCTCTACTCGAGCGATCAAGTAAATCATAGTAAGTGAAAGCCTAAAGCATGTGTGGAATGTCAAGCCAAGATTCAAAATGAAATATTGCTTGAGACTTGACAAAGTGATCAATAAAAACTCAAATGGTATAATATTTTCTATCTACCTTAATATTTACCCCTTTTAGTATTATAATAATTGGTATCATATTATGTGCTCATAATTTTCATCATTTATCATACATGATTATGAAAAGGACTTCTTGCATAAAAAATAGATAAATATCATTTTGAAAGTCATTAATATGCAAATTGGATCATAATTCTTTTGTGCTTAAGTCATGCATTATATTTTTGTTAAAAATCTTAAATCATACTATGAAAAATGACTCCCTACATGAAAATTATATATATATATATATATATTAAAAAAAATCATCAACATAAAAATGAATCAATTCATAATATGCTATGCTGTTGAGACAATTCTTTTATGCACAATTTTTATACTGATTGAGTATATTGACAATGTGCTCTAGATGCTCACATCTATTTTGTCATAATTGAATTTCATGTATTAAGAATGTATACACATCTTTTTTATAAGATCATATCTGTGCTCATGATTTATATCAATTGGTTAGATTTGAATGAAGATAAAAATGATTTTTTAAGCACCATTTGATATCATTTTTCAAAAAGTCATAACAATTGAGATAACGTGCTATATTTTGGAGAAAATTCTTTTTTCACATGCATACACTCAATAGTTCATAATTTTCTTGTGTATATTAATTGTTCAATTAGTAAAAAAGAAAATTTTCCTATCCTTTCCATTGGTATGATTTGACTTAATGGAAATGATATGAAAGAAATTATACTTCTGAAAATAGATGGGTATCATATTATTTTTTTGAAATATCAATTGTTAAATTGAAATAGAGTGAAATTGTTTTCCTTATTTCAATTGGTATGAAAGATATTACGCACGTGAAATCATGAATTTATTGAATCAAATATATATGGTATTATTTTTCTAAAAGTTTTAAACTATGGCACAAGATTTTAACCTATGCATGAATAGCTACTTTAGAAGCCATTTGCATATTATTAACTCATGCTTCGAAATAGATATTGTTTTAACGCCTTAAAAGTGCTTTCATGAAAAGTTATTATCTTCATTATTGGTGTAAAAATGATAATTTTTAATGATTTTCTCAAAAAATGGGGAAGAATAGTTAACAATTGGTATTATTTATATTTCTACCCGTAAATTACAATTGGTATCAGTTTATCAATTGGTATAACTTGATATCGAATAACAATTGGTATCATATCAATTGGTATTATTTTAACAATTGGTATATTGTTTAATGTCAAAATGATGCTATATCAAATAGTGGAAGAATGTTTTCTAAATAAATTTTATTTTTGAGCTTTTACTTTTTGCTGATGTCAAAATGGGGAGAATATTTGAGCAAAATGCATTATATTTTTTTAACATTCCTTTTGATATGAGAAACAAAGAGAGTATACACTGAACTTAATGTTTAAATCTTTTTTAAAGGAGGAGAGCTTTTGCATATTTTGATAAGGTCAAATGAGGGGGAATGCTTGAAGCAACATATATATATTATTTTTGCATTCCTTTGATATGTCAAATAGGAGGAGGTTTTGTGTTAAATTGCTCATATATTCCTTAATAACTTTTATCATAGAAATGCAATTTATCACATCTATCGGTCAAAATGTGACTAAATGTTTATCACTTGAAACATTCAAAATCTATGAATTAATTGCGTTATATTTTCTAAATCTTGGTTATATGCATATTGTGAGGGGGAGCCTTATAAGACAATCTCATTTTGCTCTTTGTCTGTCATCACCAAAAAGGGAGAGATTGTTGGCCTAACTAGGTATCAACTTGTTTTGATGATAACAAACTAAAGCTTCTAATTGTGCAAATTGAGTGTGTTCACAAGACTTCAATGACACAAGCAAGATTGAGAAAGAAAAATGAAAGCCACGAAGCATGAAGATCATATTCAAGCGGCTAAGATCCATGGAGCATGAGAAAAACTAAGAAGAAAAGAAAAAGACTTAAAGGACACGAAGATTTTCTAAGTGTAAATGCACTAGAACCTATATAAGTTCGCATACCATTAGTTATATGTGTGAAAGCTCATAGAAGACCTTAGATGGACCATAGGTTTGTTAAGTATTTCATGACAAATCATTTTCAAAGTATAAAATGTGTTTTAAAAATGTTTCAAAAAAAGTTTGGCAAAAAATTTGCAAAAATTGTGTGAAGAAAATTGACATACCTTCAGTATTTTGGCCATAACTTTTTGTACAAAATAAATTTTGTTATGAGGTTGGAACCATTGAAAATTAAACTTTCAGGGCATCAACTTGAGCACAAGAATGACCCTATTCAAAGTCCAGATGAAGGAGTTATGATCGTTTGAAGTTGGAAAAATTGAGTAGTTGAGATTCAATCGATTGAAGACCAAGATCAAGTCGACTGAACGTCCTAATCCAGTCGACCGAGTCACCTATTTTTGACTTTTTGGACTTGACGGCTAGTTTAAAACTTCCTTATTTAGCACAATAGCTAGTTCATGTTTTTGGCCTATAAATAGAGTTCTTAAGCCTTGGAAAAGATATAGAAAAGCCCTTCATCATACTCTGTCATATACATCAAGTTTGTTCTTCAAATTTTTCATTTTTATGAGATATTTTTTAGACAAAACCTTAGAAATACTCCACTGAGCTTTTCACTTGTATATCATTTGGAGTGAATATTAATGTGCTTTATTTGTATTCATTTGCTCGCTGAAGAAGCTGATTCATTGTATAATCCTATTTGGTTTTCTTGTACTCTTGTTGTAACTTGATAAGGTGATTCTCAAGAGAGGCCACTCCGCCTATTAAGAGAGAGAGAGAACTCTGCCTATAAGGAGGGACTTAATAAAGGGATATTCTCAAGAGTGGCTGCTCCGTCTACTAAAATAGTGTGTAATTGAGAAGAGAACATTCTCAAGAGAGGCTGCTTCGCCTATTTGAAGGAGAGAGGCTGCTCTGCCTACTGAAAGAGTGTTTAGTGGAATTCTCACAACGGTTGGCTTTAGGCAAGGACGTAGGTCGGTACGCCGAACCTTGTAAATCTTGGTGTTGTATCTCTCTAACTCTCTCTTTAATTTTGCATTTAAATTCTATATCTACTTGAATTTGTTTGTTCGAGAATACTTGTGGACGTTTGGGATCGCATGTTTAATTGGGTCAATATTAGCATAAATTTTAAATACCCAATTCACCATTCCTCTTGGGATTGCACCCACACTATCAGCACTCTACACACCAGATTAAATACTGTACAAAATAAATGACATGCATGCATAGCATTTAAAGAAATGATATTGCATTCATTGCTTATTAAGATTCTCACAAAATAAAAAAATAATTTTATTAAAAATAAAATTAAATACTAAAATCAGCAAAAACTATGATTTATAGTATATAACCCTAACAATCTCTCACTTATACTCAAAACCATGCTACCATACATTGGACTCCCATGCTCTCTACATGACTGTCAAAAGTCTTAGCCGGTAAGCTCTTTACAAAATGATCTGCAAGGTTGTCCCCTGGTGCAATCTTGGTTACAGCAACATCACCCCTTTGTACAATTTCTCATATCAGGTGATACTTACGCTCAATGTGCTTTCCTTTCTTGTGGACTCTTGGTTCCTTCAAATTTGCAATCTCTTCGCTATTGTGAAAGTAAAGTGTAATAGCCGATTGAACTAAAGGCACCACATCTAGATCCAATAAGAACTTCTTGAGCCAAATAGCCTCCTTAGATGCTTCAGAAGCTGTCACGTACTCGGCCTCCATGGTAGAATTAACAATGCAGGACTGCTTGATACTCTTCCAACTTATAGCTCCACCTTCTAAGGTAAACATATATCTTCAGGTAGACTTATGAGAATTTTTGTTTGACTGAAAGTTCGAGTTTGTGTACCCTAAAGGTACTAGACTATCTGCCTAGTAAACTAACACATAATCCTTAGTCCTTTTCATGTACTTGATTATATTTTTTATCGCAGTCCAATGCACATGCCTTGGGTTAGGCTGATATATACTAACTATGCCAACAGCAAAGCAGATGTTGGGTCTAGTATAAAGCATAGCATACATTAGGTTTCCTATCGTCAAAGCATCAAAAATTAGATAGAATTGGACAAACTATTAGTACGACCGTGGCACAGAGTTTTGGTAGGCTTGTTGGTTACGAGGAACAGATAATAGCGTCGTCTATTATTCTGATTTACTGTGCTAGTACATTTTGTGTGTATTAAATAGGATCACATTAGGGTAATTAACTTTATACTGATTACATAAATTAATTTACACCCCATAGTTATTATGAGTGGTTATACTCTTAATTCTGAAATAATTATTATTTGCATATATTTAATATTTGTTATTTTGATTAATTAAAAAGTACAATCTTTTATGGGTCAATAGTCCCGGTGAGTTAAATAGCATTATTAATTATATTGTCAATATTAATTATTGACGAAATTCACGCCTCGATTGTTCAGGATCGATGATACTCCCTTAACGAAGTTTATAAGTTTTAACTGGGTCAAACCCTGCAGGTGAATTTAATTATCTTGCAGTCAAATAAGTTAAGCGGAATGATGTAAAAAATTTTAAAGATGCCGATTAAATTAAATTGTAAGCAATTAAACTTAATTAACGGGTATCGAGAATCTTAACGTGGAGAAGTGAGTTAAGCATTTAATAATAGAAGCTCAATACAAATTAGTCTTGAGATTATGGCTAAGAGTGTAGCTACAATTCTTTAATGGTATGAACTGTAATTTAGTGTTTTATGAAAATTATAAAAACCGCTGCAAAGTTTTCATGATTACAGAAACCATTAAGAGGTTTGCATATTTGTAAAAATCGCTGGATGGGTATCTAGGTCACACTAGAAGTCTATGTCATAATTACTCCACAAGTCCATGCTGTAGTCCTATAAATTGTGGGTAGACTGAACCAAATTCATAAGTTGTCTTTTGGGACGAAGGTTGTCTAGGTTCTGTCGGTGTCAGTTCTCGAAAGATCATATAGCCCACACTACATTTGAAAATTGCATCGGGAATACAGTAGAAGGTCTGACCGGAACTTCAACTCGGAGAATCAAAGTTCGTAGTTAAAGAATCGACCAAAAAATATTCATCTGAATTAACTATGGGGGTACGAATTTTTATTTTGGTCGTTCGATATCAAAAAGTTTTTATCTGGAGCATATTTTTCGCAATTGCTCGTCTAGTTTTATTTTTTCGAAAAATCATTTATAAATCAATGATCTTGGCAGTTTACCTCAAGAAGAATAATCCTAGGCTTTGTGTACCTAAGAAGTATCTAAACATGCGCTTAACAGCAGTCAAGTGTGATTATTTAGGATTAGTTTGATATCTAGCGCACATGCATACACTAAACATGATATTAGATCTACTTGCAGTTAAATAAAATAGAGATCCAATCATATCTCTATATCTCTTTTCTTCTACTGCTTTACTATTTTTATCCTTGTCAAGCTTTGTTGAAGGGCACATTGGAGTTCCCATTGATTTTGCACTTTCCATATCAAACCTCTTCCCCAAATCTCCTGTATATTCGGATTGATTAATGAAGATTCTTTCTTGTGATTGTTTGATTTGAAGTCCAAAGAAGTAGTTGAACTCTCTCATCATACTCATTTCAAATTCTTTCTGCATGCACTTAGCAAAATCTTTGCAAAAAGATTCATTAGTTAAGCCAAAAATAATACCATCTACATAAATTTGGATAACAAGCATATCCTTTCCTTAAGATTTGATAAAAAGAGTTGTATCAAATTTTCCTTTTAAAAACTCATTTTCAATTAAGAATTTGTTAAGTTTTTCATATAAAGCTCTTGGTGCTTGTTTTAAATAATAAAGAGTCTTGGTGACTTTGTAAATATGGTTTGAAAAATTAAAATTTTTAAAGCTAGGAGGTTGTTTAACAAAAACTTTCTCTGAAATAAAACCATTTAGAAAGGCACTTTTGACATCCATTTGCTAAAGTTTGAAAATTTTAAAGCATGCAAAAGTAAGCAACATTCTAATGGCTGCAAGCCTTACCGCAGGAGAAAAAGTTTCATCAAAATCGATGTCTTCTTCTTTATTGTAACTTTGATCTACCAATCAAGTTTTGTTCCTAAAAACTACTCTATTCTCACAAATTTTATTTCTAAAAATCTATTTTGTACCAATGATGGAGTGTTCCTTAGGTCTTGGGACTAAAGTCTAAATTTTGTTTTTCTCAAATTGATTTAGCTTTTCTCGCATAGCCAAGATCAAAAATTTATCATTTTTAACTTTCTCAAAATACTTTGGTTCAATCGAGAAAATAAATACTAAATTACCATAAACATTGTGTAGAGAGAATCTAGTTTTGATACCTTGAGATGGGTCACTAATGGTCAAATCATTTGGATGACAATGAGCATATCTCCATTCCTTAGGAAAATCTGAATTTCCTTGATTTGAAGTACCAACAGCCTGTTGGACTTCTTTTTGCTAAGCATTTGTAACTTCCTCATAGTTTTGCTCTTCTTGTTCTTTGATGAAGACGTCATCAACACCTTTTTCTATATCAACTAAGTTATCTTTACAAAGTTCCTTGGAATAACCGAGATTAGCTTCATCAAATAAAATATGAATAGATTCTTCAATAGCTAAGGGCTTTTTGTTAAAGATTCTATATGTTTTACTAGATATAGAATAACCTAAGAAAATACCTTCATCATATTTAATATCGAACTAGCCCAAAAATTCTTTGTTGTTATTCAAAATAAAATATTTACACCCAAAAGCACGAAAATAATTGATGTTAGATTTTCTTCCATTACATAGCTCATATGAAATTTTCTTAAGAGAAGCTCGAATCATGACTCTATTCACGATACAACAAGTTGTGTTCACAACACCGGGCCAAAAGTATCTTGGTAGATTATTTTCACATAGCATGGTTCTAGCCATTTATTTCAAAGTCCTATTCTTCCTCTCAACAATACCATTTTGTTGAGGGGTTATAGGAACTGAGAAGTTATGGTCTATACCACTTTCATCATAAAATCTCTTAAAATTTTTGTTTTTAAATTTTCTACCATGATCACTTATGATACATGTGATTTGAAAACTTTTTTTATTTTGAATTTTCCAAGACAGTTTTGCAAAAGAGGCAAAAACTTTATTCTTATGAGCTAAGAATAACACTCAAGTATATTTAGAGAAATCATCAACAACAACAAAGGCATATCTTTCGCCTCGAAGGATAAAAGTTTTTATTGGGCCAAATAAGTACATGTGCAATAGTTGTAAGGGCCTAGAAGTTGAACTCACTATTTTGAATTAAAAAAACTTCTAACTTATTTACCTTGTTAACATGCATCACAAATTTTATCTTTTTCAAATTTGATTTGAGGTAAATCAATCACCAATTTCTTTTTCAAAAGTTTTAAAATCAAGTTCATGTGAGTATGTTCAAGTCTTCTATGCCACAACCAACTATTATCACTCAAGGCAGCTAAACACTTTGTGTCATTTTTGAAAAAATTATTTAGATTGAAAGTGTAAATATTTCATGCCTACGATCTTCAAAAATAACTTTGTTATCAATTAAGTTTTCAATAGCACACTTAGCATGATCAAAGACAAGCTTGTGGCATTTATCACAAAGTTGGCTTATGCTAAGAAGATTATGTTTCAAACTATCAACAAACAAAATATTTTTAATAAAAGGAGAAGGAGTTTTACCAATACAAACAATTTATATGATTTTGCCATTGCTATTATCTGTAAATGTCACAAATCCACCATTTTTAAGCTTGAGGGATGCAAACATTGACTTGTCACATATCATATGTCTTGACCAGGCATTATTAAGATACGCTTTCCTTCCTTGAATGAGGACTTGAGACACACCTGCAAAGAAATTCATGTTTTAATTTTTGGTACCCAAACTTTTTTGGGTCCTTTGGTGTTAGTTCTATGTGGGTGTGTTCTCTTTGGAACCCAAATCTTTTTAACAGGTAAATCAAAAGATTTTATATGTGGACAATATGTGACAATATGTCCATACTCATAACAATGAAAACAAGTGGCATTTGAGTGATATGAGGACGCTTTAACAAAAATATTGCTTAAGAACTTGTGTTTTCTTTTTGGTTGATATCTAATTATAGCTTTGTCAAAACCATACTTTTTCATACCAAGAAGTTTGTCAAAGTTTTCCTTTTCAAGAGTCATATGTAATTTTTGTAAAATCATCAAACTTGGTTTTCATCTTTCAAAAATAAGACTTGAGACACACCTGCAAAGAAATTTAAGTTTTATTTTTAGTACCCAAACTTTCTTGAATCTTTTGGTGTTAGTTCCATGTGGGTATATTCCCTTTGAAACTCAAACCCTTTTAATAGATAAATCAAAATATTTTTATGTGGACAGTATGTGACAATGTGTTCATTCTCATAACAATAAAAACAAGTGGCGTTAAAGTGATTAGATGATGCTTTAACAAAAATATTGCTTAAGAACTTTTGTTTCTTTTTTAGTTGATATTCAATTCCAGCTTTGTCAAAAACATACTTTTGCATACAAAGAAGTTTGTTCAAGTTTTTCTTTTCAAAAGTAAACTTATGCACAATTTTTGTAAGAACATCAACCTTTTAATTTAAAACTTGGTTTTTATCCTTCAAAGACAAAACTTGTTTTGAGAGCTAATAATTTTCTTCTTTTAAAGTTTTAATTTCACAAGATAAGGAAATAACTAACTTTTTAAAAATAAAATTCTTAGCACCCAATTTTCTTAATTCATCGTGCAAATCTTCAAATGCAACTTGAAGTTCCTCTAAAGAAAAAAGATCATTAGTTACCTCATCTTCTTCTTTGGCAATGAGGTAAAGGTTAGCAACTTCATTTTCTTTCTTTTCATCCTCGAAACTGCTATCTTCACTCTCACCCCAAGCAGCCAACGTTGCTTTTTTGAACCTCTGTTTGAAATGCTTCATGAGTTGGGGACAATCCGCCTTCATATGACCTAGCTTCTTGCATTCAAAAGAAATGATCTCATCTTTCTTATTGTCATTCTTGAATCTACTTGACTCACATTTGAATCTTTTGGGCTCTCCTTTGTGCCTATCTTTCTTGAAGAATCTTCTTCCTTCTTGTTTTTTGCTTCTAAAAAATCTTTTGAACTTTCTTGTAATAAGGGTGATATCTTCATTTTCATCACATGTCAGATTCATCATCAAGAATGAAAGATTTGAAAGCTACTTCTTTCTTCTTTTTTCTATCATCTTTATTATCCATATTGATATTCATCTCATGAGTGAACCAAGAAGTTCCTCAAAGCTAAGTGTAGTGAGATCCTTTGCTTCTTGAATGACAATGACTTTAGCTTTCCAACTTTTAGGCATGCATCTTAAGATTTTTCTTACCTTCTACGTATTATTAGAGTAAACCTTGTCAAAAAATTTCAGTCCATTGATAATATCAGTGAATTTAGTGAACATTTCAGAGATAAATTCATTATGCTTCATTTTAAACAATTCATAACTATGAACAAACATGTTTTAAGAACAGTGTTATAGGTGGAGATCCTATTGAACTTATTTAGGTCAAGAGAGCAATATAAAAGGTTCATAATTTTAGTATTTTTTTGTATTTCTCTTATATCAGTCTCAATCCATTCACTCCTGGGTTTAGAGACAATTGCCCTTTTAACAGTCTTAGTAGGTCTTTTTGGTCCAATTGTAATAACCCTCCAAATGTCATAGTCTACAACTTGAATGTATATTCTCATTCTAGTATTTTAATAATTGTAATTTGTTCCATTGAACAAAGGGGGTCTGTTGGTGGGCTGGCCTTCTGACTGAATAAGTTCAATACTAGCAGTTGTCATAGAAATTCTTAGATAGTTAAGTAAAAAATAAGAGCCCAAGCTCTGATACTAGTTGTTAGTTCAAGCAACCCAAGAGATGGGTGAATTGAATTTTAAAATAATAATAACAATTTTAAAAAAAATTCAAAACCTTTTAATTTCTCAAATAGATATAGCAATATATATGACAGCAAGAAAATTAATTAGGTTAAGGAGAGAGAAATTGAACTAGACATCAAGATTTATAATGATTTGGCTTCTTTCAAGCCTACATCTACTCCTCAAGACTCTCATTGAGAATATCCATTAGGATCAAATGTTTTACAGACGCATTTAAAAGCTTTTTATAGCCTTAAGAAGATCCTACAAAATAATTCTTATTTTTTTTAATCTCTCTTGAGCTCTTTTTTAAAAAGAATCACTTACTCTCTTAAAGGATCAAGAGTGACTCATTCTCTAATACAATAAATGTGATAATCAAATATTCACTAACTTACTCTTTACAAATAATTAGAAACAAATAAGCAATAAAGAGAGGATCAGCTGGAGGAGTATTAAAGAGCAGTAAATACTTTCTCAAAGATTTACGCTTTTGATTTTGAGCAAGAGAATAGTGTCCAGATCTATGAAGTTTTGAAAATTAACTCCTTATATAGCCATTTGAAGTAAATGACCATTGGTGAGTTGGTGAAGGCAATGGAACCAGCGCGAGATTTAAAATTTGTTGTAGGTGTCGACCAAAAATTATTTGTGTCGACACAAAATATCTAGGGCTTTGTTCTTCAAGTGGTTGTGTCGACTCAGTTCTTCGTTGGTGTCAACCTAATTTTTGTTTTTACCTCACCCACACAGTGGTGTCAACTCATGAATCATTTGGTGTCGATTCAGAAAGTTATAGTTAGTCTCTAGACTTTTAGAGTCTACTTATTTTCGTTTGGTGTCGACTCAAAAATTTTTAGGCAGTCTCAGTTGTTTTGGTGTCGACTCAGTTTCGTTTGGTGTCAACCCAAAACTCTTGTTTTCGAAGGGAACATACGTGTCGACTCAAAAACTTATGGTGTTGACCTTTTTGACTTAGAATCAGAAAATGACTTGTAGCTCTGGTGTCAACCCATTTCTCTTTGGTGTTGACTCATTTTGTTTCTCATAGGGTGTTTTGGTGTCGACTCGTGTGAATTTGGTGTTAACCCAAAAATTCAAAGTTTGGAACTCGAAATATCATTTGGTGTTGACTCAAAACACTTTGGTGTCTACTCAAAATGAATCCCGATCCAAAACTGAAGGTGTGGACACAAAATCATTTAGTGTCGATTCCTCTGAGTTCCTAAAACGTCTTAGACAAAGATATTATGGTGTCGACTCAATATCTCAATAGTGTCAACATACTTGAGAGTTTCAAGCGTACTTTACCTTAAGTTGTCGACTCATATATCAATAATCGTTGACGTAAAATGTTCTTATTCAGAACACCGAGTGTCAACTCATTTGATGCAAAGAGTTAGCACAAATGGCATAAAGTGTCGACTCATTTGTTATGAGGTGTCAACACTTACCTTTTTAGAAACGAATAAATATAACCTTTTTTAAATCAATTTACTTATAAGAAAATGAATTATTAAAATAATCAAAATATAATTAAAAAGACTTTGAGCTAATAGAATGTAATCCCAGCTACTGATAAATAGTTCCTGAACTCTTTCTAGAGGTACTCACTATTACGATTAGATCGTAGTGTCTTAATTTATTTACCTAGAAGCTTCTCCATTTCTACTTTATACTTTTTGAATTTCTCAAAGTATTTGGACTTATGGCGCATCAAATAAATGTATCCATACCTTGAGTAGTCATCAATAAAAATGAAAAAATACTCAAAGCCATCTCTCTCTTAGATAGTCATAAATCCACACAAATTAAAGTGAATCAATTTTAACAGTTCTTTGGTTCTATAGCCTTTGGCTAGAAAGGGCATTTTGGTCAAAAAAATTTTCTAAATAGGATTCACAAACTGGAAGTGCCTCCACTTCTAATTAACTTAACGGTCTATTTTCAACCAGTTTTGTAATCTATTTTAGATTAATATGACCTAGTCATAAGTGCTAAAGATATGTTTGGTTTATTTCAGAAGGTTTTTTGTTCCTTCTTAAATGGTAAATTATTTGTGTTATTCAATTCATTCAATTGCAATGTTGCAATGTTAGAGTGATATGAGTAATAATATAAATATCATTCACCAATGAACAAGAATAGATAAAAAGCTTATTAACTTTAATAACAATGGAGTTATTAAGATAAATTGAATATCCATCTCTTACCAATCTAAAAATTGAAATTAAATTCCTTTTAATAGAAAGTACATAAAGACAATCTTTTAAAACAAAAATCATATTTCTTCCAAAACTGAAAGTAACATCTCCAACTACAACTGATACTACTCTCGTATTATTGCTCATGTGTAGGTTGATTTCACCATCACTAAGCTGCTTAGTTTCCTAGAACCTCTGCAACAAATTACAAATATGATCAGTAGCTTCTGTATCTACATACTAGGTACTGGCAGATAACACCGCTAAATATGTCTCAACAACTAGTTAATGAAATTTACCTTGATTATTTGCCTTGCTGAGATATATCAGACATTGCTTCTTCTAGAGTCCTATATGCTTGTAGTGAAAATGCTTGTAGTGAAAATACTTATTCACTCCAGCTTGAGGCCCACAAACTGCCTTAGAAGTTGCGCCCTATTTTTTAACCTTTTTATGCTTCTTCTTGCCTTTCGGCTTAAAAGAATAACCTTTTTTCAATAGCAAACGCACTAAATAGCTTCCTAAGGATGCCCTCAATTGCTTGAAATTCTTTTAGTAGTTCCATAAGGGTAAAATGAAGTTTGTTCATGTTGTTATTAAGGCAAAATTGCTTAAAAAAATTAAGGAGCAATTCGAGTATGACATTGACCTAGATCTCCCCATTGATCTCAGCTCCAAGGATCCCCAGTTCATTCAGAAGATTGGTCATCTTCAGAACATGATCCCTTACTAAGGTGCCATCAGCCATAATTATGTTTATAAGAGATTTCATGGCCACTTTGCCTAGAAGCACGATTCTAATCTCCAAATATTTCTTTAAGGTTTATCATAATATCATAGGCACTTGGCATGGACTGATATTAATGTTGCAAAACACTAGACATAGATGTCAGAATGTAACATTGCGCCATCTGATCAGCCTTTTGCCACTTCTGATATGATCGAGCTTCTTGATCGGTTGCCCCCTCATTGAGTTTTGGTGGACAAATCTCAATGAGCACAAACTTACAGTCTTTCATAGTTAGAACAATATCTAAATTACTTTTTTAGTCAATGTAATTAGGTCCAGTTAGATTTTTTTTTTGAAAATAGTGACGTGCAGATTGAAACCCATCTTAAAACCTGAGAATCGCATAATTAAAATTATGATGAGTAAAAATTTTGAATTTCTTTAAAAATCTAGTTCCCTCAACTACTTTTTTAAAAAAACTCGCCAACAACCTGGCAAACTGTGAATAACATACCTCAATGAGAAGGTCGTCTACTATTCATTATTTGTCTAAATAGGTCATTGCCTATTAATTTTACTATTTAGGCAATAGACCGTGCCAAGTAAAATTAATCAACTGACTTAGTTTCAATTCTACAAATAATAGCAGGGAATCAGATGGAGAATATACTACTATTTATAGCCAAGTATATATTATCACTTAATTCTAGATCAATTGTCCTGTAATAAATTTTTCAGATGGAGAAATAATTCACACTAATAATTATCTAAAATTATCACTTATGGAGGCTTATACTGGTAATTCCATAATTAGTTCCATCCCATATAGAGGAAGGTACCGTGATCAACACACAAAATTAATTATACCACCTACAAACAAGTGATGAAGACCGTGAAATTTATAATTGATATATTTTCTTACTCACTTAGTTTTTAAAAGATTTTCTAAGCATTATAAAAATGTTTAGTTTAAAAAAATCATAATTCAAAAAAAAAACATGTTACAAAAATTCTAGATGAGTCCATCTTCACGTGCTAAAATATATATATAACTAATAAAATTTTAAATTATCACAATTTGTGAAAAATAAAATTTAAACAAAAAGAGAATTTTTAATTTTATTTTTTGGTGACATGTATACTAACAGCCAGACATGTAATCTGTATCATATTAACCATGTTATTCAACGATAAAAACATCCAGATGATAATAAAAACCATACACACATGCCATAAAATAAGAGATATCTTGACTATTATGGTCAAATGAAAAAAAAAGTTTTTTTGAGCCACCTTATAATCCCGAAGTATCTTTGTTTGCCATTCGCGGCACGAGGTTTGACTTTGATCGGTATCAAAACTCATTACAAGAAAATATACTTTTGGTGACCACCTTTACCGACCAAACAAGGCTTGGTCGGCGTAAGTATGCACTTTCCACGACTAACTACATCTTGGTCAGCGAAAGTATACACTTTTGGTGAATAGACACAGTTTGGTCGGCGAAAATATAATTTTTCGTGACTAAAAATTATTTGGTCGGCGAAAGTATAAATTTTTCGTAGCTAAAATTCATTTTGTCCGCGAAAAAATACACTTTTTGTGACCCAATACTATTGTGAAAGTATTGTACTTTCCGCGACTAAAAACAGATTGGTCGGAAAATGTATACTTTCGGCGAGTGGTTGGTGAAAGGTTTACGCTTTCTGCGACCAAATTAATATTGGTCGGTGAAAGAATATACTCTTAATATATTTTATACATATTTTTTAAAAATAATTTTTAAAAAAAATATCTAACACTATTAATTATTAAAAAAAAATATTAAACTCAGAACAACAAGTCTATTTATATATATATTTAAAGTAATAAAAATTAATTTAATAATTTCATAAATAACTTTAATTGCAAAGATAAGTTTAACTTTTTTATAATTTTACTTTTAAATTTATATGTTTTAAATATTTGTATAAATAATTCTTTTTTAACAGGAGAAAATTTTTCAACAAGGGGGGAGTTTCCGAGGACTGAGCGCATCAACAATGGGGGAAATTTTTTCAAGGCCTCGTTAACGGATTAACCCCTAAAGCGCAGCATGCCCTAATCGCGACTGCTCTTCCTCAGCGCATAAATTTCCTCGCAACTGCTCTTCCTCAGCAAGCCCTAATTGTGTCTCTCCACCCCGCTTTTCCAGTCTCTCCACCCCGCCACCGTCTCTCCCTCACACCACCACCGCCACAGCAGAGCCCTTAAATTAGCTCGCGCTCCATTCAACTAAAACACCGGGGGCCCAAATCTCCCCATCTCCCTCGCGTTTTTTCTCGCTCTCCGCCAAAAACCCTAGCGCCCAAATCAACCTAGTTCCCTCGCGTTTCTCTCGCTCTTCGCCGCCGAACTCTCAGTCACTGAACTTTTCGCCATCGAACTCTCCATCGCCGATTAAGGGTTGGCCATGCCGGACGCCGAAGTTGTTGTAGGTTTTTTTGTTGTGCGATTGTGTCTCGCTCTCTCTGTTTTTTTTTTTTTTTTTGTTATTTATTTCAATTCAACGTATTTCTTTTGGCTTTTTTTCCCTAATCTATTATCAGTGTTCTACTTTCATGAAGATTTTTGAACTTAGGGACTCGTTTTCCTAAGCATTGTGAAATTTAACTGTTCAAATAACAAAATCAAAGATTACTGTTTTCGCTAATAAATAAATTGGTAACCACATCACTATATACGAAGATTTCATATATAAAACGTAGAGGCAAGGAACATCTTCTTAATGGTGTGAAAGAAGTGGCGAAGGAGGATTCTGTGAAAGAAAGTTCAGCTGCTTAGTCTCACCATTTAAGCAGAGTCAGCTCAGGTAACAACTTTTTATGTTTTTGGGAAAAATTGATTTATTTTAAATATATATGAATGTTTGCTATTGTGTTTTGTGTTTTTGATGGGTTGGAGTGGTGAAAATACTTATTTATTTTAATTATAAGTTGGTTTGAGATGTGGATGTGTTGCTACTTGCTTCTCATCCAGACAAGTTATAGTATTGTCAATCCGGGATGTAGAATAAAAGTTGAAATAAGGTGAAAGTTGTTAATGAATATTCAACAAATTTAGCTTTGCACAATATAGGTTCTTAGGCTTGTGAATGAAGTGGTTAAATCAGAGTATACAAATGAGATGCGTTAATAGTTGATTTATCAACCCAAAAATAATATTGCTAATACTACAACTTGTCTAGAATAGTGATGGTTGATTAGATATCATACAACATGGACAAAGGCTAAGTTTACAATATTATTTAATTAGTTGCTAAATTAATTCGTGCAAGAATGCGATATTGTTTAATTAACTAAATTAAATTGTATAAAATTAGAATTATTCTACTAGGTATTCCAACAATAAAAAGTGTCCTAGTATTTCCAATCCACTCGATCCTTGCAACGATGGCCATGCACTGATTATTAGGTTTGCAACTATTCTATGCTTTATTACTGTGCATAAACAACTTATTACAATATCATATGGTTTGTTATGGGACTTAAAACTATTGTCTGGGTCAGATGCACTAGTTGTCATTTTTGTGATAACTTTCCTTCAGCTTCTTTAACTCATGTACAAAAAACACATAATCAAGCTATGTTTTTGTTTTTGAAGTACAAGGGGGCAGTTCGGCATCCGGAATGTTTCAGATGCTTTTCCTGCAACAATCCAATTTGTGATTACGAGATACAAAAACCACTCTGACTAGGCTATCAGAAATTTATTAGTTCTTGTATTATTCTTATATGGCACTAGCAGTTGCTTTACTTTGACTGGATATTAGCTAAATATAAAACCCTAATTTCAGTGGTGTGGAGTGCCTAAGTCTTCCATATGTTGCTTCTCCTATAATTTTTCACGTCTGGGCATTGTCCTTATCACAAGATTTGCTACAAGGAGCACTATCATCCAAAATGCGATGTTTGCAAACATTTTGTAAGTATCTTTCAAGTAGCAAGAAATAACATGTTGATTATATCGTGTGAGACTCCGACCTATTTTATTTTTGAAATGACTTTAGTGTTGATGGAGTTTGAGTTAACTCTTAACTTCGGTATATTGGATTTTTGTTTATTTATAGTAGAATAGCATATGCATATGAGTTTTACGCTTGTTCGAGTTCGAAAGAGGCATGTTTGGTTTGGCGAAGGGCTGTAAAATCTGTTCTAACCCAGAAATCGTTTTTCTTCGTCATCTAGTCGACTGGACTGGGTGATCTAGTCGACTGGGGTGGTAGTGTATGTATCCGGTCGACTGGATTAGGGATCCAGTCGACTGAACCCTTGATATTTGCCGTGTCTATAAATATCAGAGGCTTAGAAATATTTTGGAAAATTATTTTTTTCTAAGCTAAGTTTTAATTTTTTCTATCTTCTCTCTAGATTTTGATGGGCTCGGGGCTCGTTTTTTAGCAATTTGGCAGCGAATTCTTGATGTTAGTGCCGTGGGTTTCGTATTCATCTGAACAGAATCTTGTTTTGTCTAGGTTTGATTTTTGAGATGTCGAGCTTTTGGCTTAACGAAGTAGGATCCTATACTGTATTATTGTTAAAAGGTGTTACGTGCAATTTAGGCATTTTCACCGATTGAAATTGCTTGAAAAAACTTTAAATGTTGTATTTTCATGTTTAAGCCTTGTTGTTTGGTAAAAAGCATATTTTTACGCTTTTTCTTGGTTTATTACATGATTCGGATGTGTAGATATTCATGGTTTTCAAAAAGATAATTTTGAAAACAAAGGTTTTATGAAGATCTTGAAAATCGTGTTTTTGGGGGTTTGTAGCTAACCCTCGGGGTTGAGTCTCAGTTTTAAAAATATTTTGATAGAAATTGTTTTAAATGTTATTGATCTCCATGGTTGATGGATTTGGATCTTTTTATACATGTTGATGTATAACTGTTTTATGGGTTTTTCATAGTTGAGTTACATACTGATTTTTAAATGATTCGTAGATGTACTATGACAGTATTTGATTTGGGTGCTTCTTCTCTTGGTTGTAGCCTGTAAAGAACAGTTGGGTGCTTTTTCCCTCGATTGGTAGCCCGTAAAGAGTCGGTTTTCCCCGTGTATGGCTGCGTTGTTGTAATTTCGTATAGAATTTGTCATTACCGAACAAGTCTTAAATGATTCAGGAATTACGTAATGGGCAGGAGTCTATAGTTATTGCCTTTGTCTTGAGTTGACAGAGTCGGTACATAGGATTCATTTTATTTTTATTTTCCTCGGCTGTGTGATCCCAGTAGAAAAATAACGTTTTGTTCTTGGCTGTTTGGTCCAAGTGGAAAAATGACGTTTTGGTTACTGCTTTTCGTTAACTGTGAAAACGTTATCTGCATGGTTGATACGCATGGTTTTAAGGATGAAAACGTGGAATTTTATGAAGTAAAACCGTTTTGAGTCTCGTGTTAGCCTGACGAAAATCTTGTGGTTTTGGAATGGAAACCTTTTTGGCTCATGTGATTGAGTCTTTATGCTATGTGATTGCATATGCTGCTTTACGACTTTATAGTCTCACGGTGTGGGATTATATTAAAACTTTTTTCAGGTGAATGTGGTCCTGTAGATTGACCTTGAAGTGTCTGGAGGTGGCTGATGACAAGATTTTTGTTTTGTCTGGATATGTAGTTTATACCTTTTTTTAGAATATGTTTCATATTTGGATGTAACATGTTGTAAAGCATATGTAATTCTTATGGATGTATGCATGATTTATTGTATTCGAGAGAACCATGGGTTGGTTGTTGTTTTTCGTAGTTTCTTACAACATTTTTCGTTGCTTGGTTCAATGGTTTACAAAAAAATGGTTTTCAAATGATTTATATTTTATTCAAACTCTTGTGCTTCGAGGGAGATTTTAGAACGGCCTAAGTTTCTTTTAAAAAGAAAAGATTTTCTTATTTAAAACTTGTATTTTATTTTTAAAGGCTTAGCTTGCGGGGTTGTAACTGTAGTCTCTTGGACTACTCTTTTAAATCAAATAAACTCTCAGTAGTACATTTTTACAAATGTTTTAGCCTCGTTTAGGCTTTATAGTTTTCATCCGTTTATATTGGGCAGTTTTGATGGTTGTTCGTGGGCTTTTTGTGTGATCTAGAGTTTGGGACGTGATAACTTTGTATCAGAGTTTTGGGTTCGAATACATAAGAGCTGTAGAAAGAGGGTGCGTTACCTTGTGAGGAAAGATGCGTGTGCTTGGTTGCCTGTGTTTGGAACATAAGCTTGATAGTTTGTTGTGTATATGTGAGTATGGAGGTTGGACCTTAAGATTGATTAGTCTTGTCTTCGGGTGTTTGGATTAATGAACTTGGGAGCCAAGTTAGAAACGCGTTTCGTGGACGTGATTTCTAGTAAGTAATCTAAGTAGCTTATCCAAAGTGACGCGTCATTCTTGTCGGTTCTCCTCGGTATGTGTGATGTGTCTGCATGATCATTTTGGCTATGTATTAGCATAATTATGTGGCACGTGTTAGAAATAACAAGATAGGTTGTTATGTTCTATATCGCTTTTATATGTGAATTGTACATCATTCGAGACGATGTGACTGTGGTTTGAGTCTTGGATATGCGACTCAGTTGCTATTAGTAGAGGTAAGGTTATGGGTTGAGTGTTAACCACTTGGTATGTTATGGAACTCGTTAGTGAGTTGAGTTCAGCCGTGTGAGGTTGGCCGTGGATGATAACTGTCGAGTGATCATATGAGCATTGTTTAGTTCAGGTATAGTCAAAGCATGTTTGATAGCTTTGGCTTTGGTAGATGGCTCCTCTTGGGAGTATGATGTTGGAACCTAGATATTAGTTGTTGTGATTGGATTGTGGATAGTGGAAATTCTTTTCGGTTAAGGTTTGGTGTATGTGGTTTTGGCCGTGTGATAGATTAGGTACGTCTTGAGCCACCCTATGTCATGAGCTATATACTCGGGATATGGTATAGATGGGAATATACTGGATGGGAGCGTAGAAATCCTTGGATAGGTGTATGTAGAGGTAGTAGAACGTGAGTGATTCTGGAGATATTCCCTAGTAGTGAGGATGTTGATGGTGGTTAGCAAGATGTTGACGGTAGTCATAGTAGCATCTGGGATGTTGTTGGGAGTGTGATTAGTTCTAATGACCTTGAATGTTGTATACCTCCTTGAGGTTTGAGATTTGAGTTATGAGTGAGTAAGCTCGAGGATATGGGGACGAGTATAAGTTGCAGTTATGCTGGAATAAGCATGGGTCGCGGTTGTGATAGGAATGTGTAAGGGTTCAGGTTACGATTCTAACATCTAATGAGTATCGATTTTGTGGGATTCCTTCGGGAATGCAGGTTCGTGGTTTGGTCATTATTTTCGTGATCAGGAGATCGTGTTTGGAAATCGTGCTGGGTGCATGAGGTTCGAATGGATCGTACACGGGTTCGAGAATGTGGTTGGCTTGTGCTAAGACGGTATATCCCGAGTGTGATATGCCCGGAGGTTGTTTGTGTTCTACCTTAGGTTCAGATGTGGATATGTTGTTTGCCTATGGGAACGAAGTGTGGAGTAATAAGGTTCATCAATGTACCATGTGGCCTAGATAACTTGGGACGATAGGTGAGAAATCGCGAGTTACGATGCTTGTGATCGATGTGTGCCTTGAGAGCGAAAGTGCGAGATGTGTCTGCATGGTTAAGGGAGTTAGTAGTAACTCTGGATGGAAGGTTTTAGGATTGGGTTTCCTTTGTTCAGTGCCGTGCACTTTCTGTGTGAGCTACTTGGACAATAGGCTCGAGGCCGTGACGTGACTATGGTTTGCCTAGCAGGAGTTAAGTGAGTAAGCGCAACCTTCTGGAGTGGGGTCTTGGTGCGATGGGAATGTTGATGTGTGTCTCCATGCATGGTTGGTGATGAGCTCGTAGTCCTTTGGGACGTGTTGTACCAGGTATGCAGATTGATGGTGTTCATGTATGTGAATGAGGTTTGAGAGTTGAGAGCTCGGTGTAACAGATGATCTGAGTAATGTGATTAGAGTTGACATCAGCTGTGTGGCTATGGTCAATGTGGCCTCGAGATTAGATTTATAGAGTTCTTTGAAGGCCAAGAGTTGATGGGTACTGGGAGTACGCTGAAGATGGGTCATGGTTTCTTGTTAGTCCTTTCATTTCCTTTGGATGGAGGAAGAGAGAGAGTTTTCTTGTAGACGGTTATCTGGTGTGAGTTGTTTCATCTTTGTTGATATAGATGTTGGGATCTTGACTGGTTCAAATTTGGTTGTGTTATGAGACCATGAGAATCTCTGAGGGTTTTGTAACTTGTTTCGCCGTGATTGGATGATTGTAAGATGAATTCTTCGTGGCTTCGACGCGTGGTGCGAGATGCTCTACATCCAGGCGTCTTCGTATGTGATTTGGGATCAGATTGCTCCTGCAGTTGGGGACCGTAAAGAATTGCATGCAGGGGTTAGTATTAGCCCACGGTGGAAGACTATAAAAGAGTACGTATGAGTGTGGTAAACATGATAGGTCGTGATAACCTAGTCAGTGTGGCTTGTTTGTAGGATGGTTGAACCAGTTGGGTTGTGTTCCCTATGAGGTTGAGTTGGTAGACCAGGAATTCTTTTGCTTATCCTTGTTCACAAGAGAGTTGGTGTTGAGACGCATAGTTCTTGCTGTAGCGATCAACTGAGGATCATTAACTGTGGTTTACAGATTGTTCTAGATTGTGTGGGTATGGTTGTACCCCTAGCTCTTAGCAGAGTGGGAGTTTTGGCAGAATAGTATGGTTGTGATAATCATATAGTGGGTTTCTGATAGACTTTTGAGAGTCTGGCTTTGGGTTTTGTTTGGGGTTTGAACTGCTCAGAGTTCTTGGAGTCGAGGAGGAATCGTCGACTGTGATAAGTGTTATGTTTTGACATAACCATTTGTTTGGATGATGATTCCGAGAGTATGGTAAGGTATAAGTCATAAGGGATTCGATGTTTGGGAAGCCTTGGTTGGTGTGGCATGTTCGGACTGACGCGATGGTTTGGTTGGGAACGGAAGGGTTGTGATGAGTTTTGTGAGAAAATTGCTAAGTGTATGAGGCAAGTCTTGCTTGGTGTCTTGGGTTCGAATATTCTGCTATTGTGGACTCAAGGAATTGATGTATGTGTTTTGCATTGGGGTTAATATCTGCTGACGACGATCATGTCTGATTTGAGGTTGATCTATAGCCTTGGTATCAGTGATCTGATGGCAAGGCGTTAAGTTGTGCCGTAATGTGTAGTGACGTGCCGTTGCACGAAAAATACGGTTGAGTTTGTAGAGGCTGTCGAATACCTATGAATTGTTCTGTCTACGTGACGTATTTGGTTAAGTGACTCGTTCGGGTTAGGTGACTTTGTGGCTGTGATGCCGAAATAGTTTTCGATTTGGTTATGTGGAACCTTGTTTGGGACAATGGTATATCGCCTAGTGTTTCTCCAGAGTGAGAATAGTAGTTCGTGATGGAAGATCGGATAGAGGATGAAGGTTTGAAGGTTTGAAGGTTTGGTGAGATGCATTCTTTACTATTCCATGTGGGTTAAGTGAGCTTCTCTCTAGAATTGGACGTTTGCGTTGTTGCTTGTGGATAGAGGTCGTGTTAACCTCAGTGATGGCGTTGTTAGCATCAGCAGGATAACAAGATGGTATTAAAGTCGGTGGTCGTCTGGTGATCGTCAGAACTTGGGTAAAGCTTTTGTGTGGAACATGTGATCTCGTGTGATCGATGTCAAGGTCCGACGTTGTGTGTTTGGACTCTTGGAGATAGTCCTTGGCGTGCTTTGTGAGGTGCGCTTGAGCCAGTATGTGACAGTGAGGATGAGGGTGATAGTCTCTATGTCCTGTCCTGGAATAGAGAATGTTTGGGATCAAGTGTCATGGTGGATTGATCTCATGTGATGCGTTTGTTGCAGGAGTGGTTTGTGTTCAGTGAAAGTTATGTTTCGAGGTTTGGCAGTGTGAGTTGAACCTTGATCCGACATTTCATGAATGTCTCATGGATGACAGTGGTGTCAATGGCACTAGCCGTGCGCACGGTCTGTATGGAGGTTGATTCTTCATGACATGTTTTTCTTATGTGACAACAGTTTTGGGGTTTCAGTTGCTGGGACATTTCTGCTGTTGTGCGGTATCGTTGGGTTTGCATCAGCGATTGTTGATGGTTGTGGGGTAGTGATTGGCTTGAGTTTAAGTGTTAAGTTTCGGGGACGAAATTCCTTTAAGAGGCGGAGATTTGTGAGACCTCGACCTATTTCATTTATGAAATGACTTAAGTGTTGACGGAGTTTGAGTTAACCCTTGACCTCGGTGTGTTGGGTTTTTGTTTCTTTATAGTAGAAAAGTATGTGCGTATGAGTTTTACACTTGTTCGGGTTTGAAAGAGGCGTGTTTGGTTTAGCGAAGGGCTGTAAAATCTGTTCTAACCCAGAAATCGTTTTTCTCTGTCATCCAATCTACTGGACTAGGTGATCCAATCGACTGCTGTGGCTGTGTGTGCATCCAGTCGACTGAACCCTTGATATTTTCCATGTCTATAAACATCAGAGGCCTGGAGATATTTTGGAAAATCATTTTCTTCGAAGCTAAGTTTTGGTTTTCTTTGCCTTCTTTGTAGATTTTGATGGGCTGGGGGTCGATTTTTATTGATTTGACAGTGAATTCTTGATGTTGGTGCTGGGGGCTTCGCATTCATCTGGACAAAATCTCGTTTCGTTGAGGTTTGATTTTCGAGACGTCGAACTTTTGGCTCAACGAAGTAGGATCTTAGACTATATTGTTGTTAAATGGTGCTACGTGCAATTATAGGCGTTTTCACCGGTTAAAATTGCTTGAAAAAGTTTTAAATGTTGTATTTTCATGTTTAAACCTTGTTGTTGGATAAAAAGCATATTTTTACGTTTTTTCTTGGTTTATTACATGATTCGGATGTGTGGATGTCTGTGATTTTCAAAAGGTAGTTTTAAAAACGGAGGTTTTATGAAACTCTTGAAAAACGTATTTTTAGAGGTTTGGAGCTAACCCTCGAGTTTGAGTCTTAGCTTATGAAAATTGTTTTAAACGTTATTGATCTCCATGGTTGATGGATTTGAATTTTTTTATACATGTTGATGTATAACTGTTTTACAGGTTTTTCGTAGTGGAGTTACGTACTGGTTTTTAAATGATTCGTAGATGTGCCGTGGTAGTGTTTGATTTAGGTGTTTCTTTCCTCGGTTGTAGCCCGTAAAAAGCAGTTGGGTGCTTCTTCCCTTGATTGGTAGCCCGTAAAGAGTCGGTTGCTCCCATGTGTGGTTGCGTTGTTGTAACTCTGTATAGAACTTATCATTACCTAACAGGTCTTAAATGATTCAGGGATTAGGTAATGAGCAGGAGTCTATAGTTATTGTATTTGTCTTGATTTGACATAGTCGGTAATAGGATTCATTTTATTTTTATTTCCCTCGGCTGTGTGATGCGAGTGGAAAAATAACGTTTTGTTCTCGGCTGTGTGGTCCGAGTGGAAAAATAACGTTGTGGTTACTACTTTTCTTTAACTGTGAAAATGTTATCTGCATAGTTGATATGTATGGTTTTAAGGATGGAAAATGTGGAATTTTATGAAGTAAATTCGTTTTGAGGCTCGTATTAGCTTAATGAAAAACTTGTGATTTTGGAATGGAAGCCTTTTTAACTCATATGGTTGAGTTTTTATGTTATGTGATTGCATATCCTACTTTACGGCTTTATAATCTGTTTCTATTGAGTTTCGGTTCACTGTGTGTGATTTTCTTAAAATCTCTTTCAGGTGAACATGGTCCTATAGGTTGACCTTGAGGTGCTCAGAGGTGGCTGATAACAAGATTTTGTTTTTTGTCTAGATAGGTAGTTTATACATTTTTTAGTATATGTTTCATGTTTGGATGTAATATGTTACAAAGTATATGTAATTCTTATGAATGTATGCATGATTTATTGCTTTCGAGAGAACCGTGGATTGGTTGCTATTTTCTGTAATTTTTTATTATGTTTTGCGTTACTTGGTTCAACAGCTTACAAGAAGAGGTTTTCAAATAGTTTATGTTTCATTCAAATTTTTGTACTTTAAGGGAGATTTTAGAACGGTCTAATTTTTTTTTAAAAATAAAATTTTTTTTTATCTAAAATTCATATTTTATTTTTAAAGGTTTGGCTTGTGAGGTCGTAACTATAGTCTCTTGGACTACTTTTTTAAATTAAATTAATACTCGGTAGTACGTTTTTACAAAGGTTTTAGTCTCGTTTGGGCTTTATAGTTTTAATCCGTTTATATTGGATAGTTTTGATAGTTGTTCGTGAATTTTTTGCGTGATCCAGAGTTTAGAGCATGACGTATCATGCATGTCTAGTTAAATAATGAGATTGTTTTGGTCTTTTACATTGTAATATTTACTGCACAGAAACTATGTTATGCTTTCAATTTTTCCTTGTGGGCTGCGTCATACTGCAAGTTTTCATGAGATTGAAACTATTTCAATCTCCCAGGCAATAACTATGCTTTTGATAAGACATTAAAAGCTGAAGAAAAGAGCAATAGTTTTAGGAGTTATTATAAATAATACCTCTTTTACGGCCTTTCCTGTAAAGAATTAGGATTTTCTTTGACCTTTTTTTTTTTCTATAACTCTCAAGTGTCCTTAAAATCTAGAAGGAAACAAGGCAAACTGAATTTAAACGGCCGAATTGTTATTGCAAACACTCAACACTTATAAGTAATTGTAGATACTTCCATCTTCATGCTTCAAATACAACTTCATAAAACAACTTTCCTAAAACGATGAAATCGCTTGATGAATTCATCGCTTGATGAATATGAAACGGGATTGAAACTTCCTTCCTATCGTTGGGCTAGGTTCTTTACATTTTTTTAATTGGGGGGATGGGAAGAACAAAAATAGTAAGAGGGTAGTTAGTGAATACAGCAACCATCTTAACCACTAAGAAAACATTATCATGTCATTTAATATCCCTATGCTTATCATGTCCTACATTAATATGATTTTTTTAAAAAATTTCATTTGTACCTACAAGTTTTAAATGTTCTCAAAATTGTGAATGAATCTTGAAATAAAGAAAAATTGAATGGAGAAACACAATGTTTAAGCTTTAGTCCCAATTAGACATTAGCTAAAGCCAATTATAGCCGATGTTTGTCCCTTTCATAAGTTTATATTTCCACTATTGAAAGATTTATGAGATATACTCCCACTTGTTAATAATTGAATACTTTGATTGATGTAGTCGGAGAATTTAGTATAACTTGAAAGAGAATTTATGAGATGATGGGGTAGTTCTATCACACGAGTGGGAAACACTTGCTGCTGAGTAACATCAGCAGCTTAAAAATATGATATTACAGAACCACTAGAGATTGAAATTGTTGAGTCAGTTGAAGTTGGTAATTAGAAATGAGTAAAGAATTTTAATTTTTTTTTGTACTTTTGTCTATTGGAGTTTCATTTAATCACTGTACTAAGAGTACATGTGGTTTAAGCTTTTTTGGTGAATATTTGGTTTAAGTTTTTTTGGAACATTTGTAATTATAGAATGGATGGTAGTTTTTTTATTAATATTTTGTATGTACATGTAACATGTTTATTTTATGAATTGTCAATAGTTTGCTCTAGTATGACTTTTTTGATGGTATTACGTATCATTTTGAGTAATATATATCATTTATATATAATTTATATTAATTTATATATCATTTTGAGTATATATAAATTAATATTCAAAATGTTTATTATTTACAAATTCAAAATCTTTTCCTGACCAAAATATTAGGGCGAGAAAAACAACCTTCATTGACCAAATCATTTGGTCGGCAAAATGTATTAAAAAAAATAAAAATTTCTGCTGACCACATTATTTTGTTAATAAAAACTTTTCGTCCAAATAGTTTCCTCTAGAAACTTTACGTCAAGACGGAACATAGGATTTTAGCCGTTCAAAAACCTAAAACCATAGGGCACACCCTTCTGCAGAAAACTCCTTTTTCACATCCAAGACACAAAAGAGGCATATAAGGCAACTGCTAGGGCTCAAAATGGGGCTCGCGGGGTCCAGAGGCAGTACCTTAGTGGGGCTCAATGGTAGTGCCCCCGAAATTAAGCACTGTTTTATCACGTTGAAACCCTTGATTCGTGTCAAAACTGCATTGTTTCATCCTTGAACATCAGAAAACATCTGAAAGTTTTTGTTCGGACAAAGCATGGGATTTCAATAATCAAGAATCAAAACCATAGCAGCGCAGCTTCATCCAAAACACCGCTATTTCATCTAGGACTCGAAAGAGGCACAGAATGCGACACTTGAGGGCTCAGAATGACATTCTTCTCTTCATATGAAACCTGTTAGGGTTAGAAACATTGATCTTATACCTTCATATTAGGAGTTCACATCCAAAAGTTATGGGAGAAAAGGATATTACAAAGATCCTATGCCTCTAAACTTGAGTTTACATTCAACTACTACGAACAAACATCGTGGAAACCAATCAATCACACAAAAGCATGCAAGCAATACATGTGACCATAATACAGGGATAGAAAGTTGCAAAACAAAGGTTAGCATAGTTTTAGTTATACCTAAACCCCATAGCATTCAAGGATTGATATGTACAGACAACATAGCTTGGTTTAATCCATATGCAGCATCAAAGACGCTCTTATACAACTTGAAGAGAATCAGAATCGCAAGAGCCAATGACAATGCATACGAATTGAACCAGAAATAAGAAAAATTTCTATGCGCTTCTGCCTAGATTGGTGTCCGGATGGTGAAACCCTAATAGTTGTCTAGACGAAAATGACCTAGAACTTGATATATCTTACAAGGCAGAACAGGAATTATACATTTAAGATCTCTCTAGTTTGATATTGTCTCAGCACTTGAACAAGAGTTTTCAAGATTGATGAAAAAATCGAACAACTTGTCTCACCTTAGATTTTTTTGCGTATTCTCGTACACCAAATCACAAATAGAGAGTATGTTATGATCCTCGTGCTTGATACCCTAATCTAACTGCCTCTTTTCTTATTCTCACAAGAATACAAAAACCTTATTTCCTAGCTACTAATAGTTTAGACGGTGTATATATAGGTTATAACAGATACCTACGGAATAAATAAGATTTGGGCTTCTTATATAATTAGGAAGACCTTAATGAACCTAAATTAAGATTCTAATTATATAAATTACAATTCATACAACTGAAAAATTATAATTACATTTTCGGACTTATCACAATATTAATTTCGAGCTCCATTTTATTAAATACTTATTTATCTCTACATAAATATTACAAATACGCGTCAATAAAATTAAATTACCAATAATTTTATTTAATCGACCTCTTTTAATTTTCTTAAGACTTTTTACTTAACTTATTTAATATGTTGAATGAAAAATTCACCTACAGGATTTGACACAATCAAAACTTATAAACTTCCTTAAAATAGTATAAATGGATTTAGATATCCTCACAACATGGACTACTATATGAGCACTTTTATTAGAATCAGAATCACACAATTTTATTAAAATTGTTCATTATCTTGAAATTGTCGAATAGGTAATTCACACTAAAATTAGATGAAATAGGCATCGTTAGCCATATGATTCAAATACATTTAGTTTGCAGTTTATTCTTAAAATTTTATAATCAAATCTATTTTTTTACTAAAAAATGCTCTCATCGTGTCTATAACTATATTCAATTGATTTGATTTTTGACAACATTAAGTACATGTTATGGTTGGTATACTAAAAATTTTATTTTTAGTATTTAATTTTATTTTAATAAAATTAATTTTTTATTTTATAAGAATCATTATGAGTAATATATGTGTATCATTTCTTTAATGTTATGCATGGATGTCAAATATTCTGTATAATATTTAATCTGGTGTGTAGAGTACGGCTTACACACAAAATATCAAATTTTAGGTTCTTACAGAATATAAATTTTATGTTCACAATTTAGATGAAAATATGTATACTATCGGTACGACTGTGTCACAGAATTTTAATAGGTCTGTTTTGGTTATAAAGAACAGATAATAGTATCGTCTATTGTTCCGACTCTCTGTGTCAGTAAACTTTGTGTGTATTAAACGGGACATTTGGGGTAATTAATTTTATATTGACTATATATAAATTAATTTACACCCCAAGATTATTATGAATAGTGATTTTTCTCTTAATTTTGAAATAATTATTAATTTGCGTATATTTAATATTCGTTGTTCGATTCTTTTGAGATTGCGATCTTATATGGGTCTATATTTTCGGTGAGTTGAATGCGGTATTATTTATATGGTGAATATTAATTATTGACAGAATTTACGTCCCGAAAAATCAAAATTGACGATACCCACTTAAGAAAACTTTTAAGTTTTGACCGGACTAAACCCTGCAGGTGGATTTGATTATCTGGTAGTCAAAAAAATTGTTAGATCTAGGCAACCTAAGAGGGGGTGAATTGGGTCTTTTCTAGCAATAAAGAATTTAAAACCTTTTCAGAAATCTTTTAATATTACAATAAAGTAAAAGTATGCAAGTACATAATCAATGCAAATATTAAAAGATGATGGATACAGAAATAGAACCAGACACCAGGGATTTATAGTGGTTCGGCTTTATCCTAGCCTACATTCACTCCTCAAGATCTCCCTTGAGTATTTTCACTATTCAGAATACTTCCGAGCGTATTCCAAGCCTTTACAAGCTTCAAGATTCCACTTGAGGTATCTGAATATTTACGGACACTTTCACAAGCCTGTTACAGCTTCAAGAAGATCCTATGAAATTAAGCCCCTGTTTTCTTCTAATCTCTCTTGAACTCTTCTTTGATGAGTTTTACTCACTCACTCAAACGCTAACATGGTGACTTACCATTGATTACAAACAATGAGATGTAATGAATAAAGAACACTCACTCTCTTTACAAGATTGATTTACAATAAATAAACGGGTAAAGAGAGATGAGGAACAAGAACAGAAGTTATAGCAATAAATATGAGCTTGATGATACCTGAGATGGATTTGAGCAAATAGAACAATAAATGCAAGTCTTTCTATTCTGTCTTAAATGCTGAGAAGTAACTCCTTATATAAGTTATTGTGAGTTCTTGACCGTTGGAGATAGGTAGGGGGCAAAAATTCAACCGTTGAGATCTGCCGTATTTTGAATTTTCGTCTTCAGGGTCCACACAAATAGCTTTGGTGTCGACACAAAGTGTCTAGGGCAGGGTTCTTGAAATGGTTGGGTCGACACGAATGTTCTGAGGGGTCGACACAAATTCTGCACTTTATCTTCCAACGTTCTGGGATCGACACAAATGAATCTGGTGTCGACTCGTTTGAACCTTCAGCGTCCGGAGGAACCATTTGGTGTCGACTCAACTTG
>JAOTRH010000006.1:1407738-1421539 GCA_034768845.1 Heliamphora exappendiculata
CGTAAAATTTTTCTTCTTCCCCCCCCCCCCCCCAAAAAGTGGAAAACCATTGTGTTGTCGATCTGAACCATTTACATGTTCTTTTGGTGGAAAAAGATTCATTGCATGAGACAATAGAAGTAAACGTTGGGGAACTAGTATTTCTTGTGTCCTTCAAAGTCTTTTGCTGCGCATACTGTGGTAGTCCTGCTACCTGGATAATAACTATTCAATCCTATTAGCTTGTTTTGAAATATGGCTCAAGCAGATAGTTTCCTTTTCAGGATGCTGCTAGTGAAATTGCTGCTGAGCTGCAGGGTGTTCCAGATCTGATTATGGGCAACTACAGTGACGGGAATCTTGTTTCTTCGTTGCTAGCTAATAAGATGGGAGTGACACAGGTTAGAAGGGATACTCAGTTTTCTTTATTTTTGTGATGTTATAAAATTGTTTGCTGAGAATTAAATTTCACTCTTAAAAATTTTGATTATGCAGTGCACCATTGCTCATGCCCTGGAGAAAACAAAATATCCTGATTCTGACATATATTGGAAACAATTCGAGGATAAATACCACTTCTCATGTCAATTTACTGCTGACCTAATAGCCATGAACAACTCAGATTTTATCATCACCAGTACATACCAAGAGATAGCAGGAACGTAAGTCCCTTGTGCCATATTAAGACGGTCATGATTATTGTCTATCTACTGCGAAGTGTGATTTAAATTGGAATCTCATAAAATTTCTGTGCAACAATGATGCTTAGGGTTATATAAAAAAGGAAATGGACTTGGTTAACTAATCATTGTTTAGTGTATCCCAAGAGGCAAATTGTTATTGGTTATTGCTCTTGCAATATAATTTATTTTAACTAAATCCTGAAAGGAAATGTAAATACATGGATGGATATTAATACGGGAATGAAGATAGTTATAGTACCACCTATACATGTCAAAGCAAAAAAAAAAAAAAAGTTTGGAGAAGAATAATGATAACTACATGCTTTAATTGTCAATATTGTACTATGAAGGAAAAGATTTATGATAAGGTGCCTAGAGATATAATATAGTGCTCGTTCGAGAGAACCAGGAAAAACAATTGAATTTTCAATTACAGTAGAACTATACAAAATGGTCGGTTTTGAGTTCATATCTTTTTTTTAGTTAGATGAGAAAGAAAACAAAAACAATAACGAAAAATAGTAATGCTTACATGCATACGACACGATTTACGTTCACTCAAAAGTAGGGTTACGTCTGCGGAGTTGCAGTGATTTACACTATGAGGAGACAATATAATTCAAGGTTATAAACCCTAACAGAAGCAATGAATATAAATGCACACAAAAATTCATTTAAAAAAAGTGATGTCTCTGAAACTGGTTGGATCATGGCTCAGATCCCTTCTCCCACCCTTCGAAAAAATAACCAGGCTCCACACGCCTAACAATTATGAGGTAGATTAATGTTCAATTAGAAATTTAAAAAGAAGCACGAAAGTTAAAAATGATTGAAATAAATATTAGTAAAACTAAGTATATGGAGTATAGATTTAGTAGTAATAGAAGTAATAATAGTAAAAAAGTAATGATTCAAGACCTTGAGATATCAAAAAGTGAATATTTTCGTTTAATGCAACCGAATATGTACAAAACTAAACCAACAATGCTATAAGGATCAAATTGTTGGGATAGTAAGAGACATCACGCAAGTAAAATAAAGGTTGCTGAAATGAGAATATTGAAGTGGATGTGTAGTAAGACTAGAAATGATAAAATCATAAATGAAAACATTCGTAAAATCATAGAATTCACACAAGTTGGAGATTGTTTGTAAGGTTAATTTGAGGGTCGTATAGAACTAATCTAGGAATAGAGCTGGTTAGAGGAGAAATCCAAGCAAATTCAATTAAGAAGGGAGAGGCAGAGGTTCTCTCAGAGTTAAAAGTGCAATGGGTCACAGATGGAGAAAGACGAAGTGGAGTTCTATTTCTTCTTTTCATCACTTAATGAGATGGTTATATCTTATCTTATTTATACGGAAGGGAGTCACGAGATACAAACCTCGCTTATGTAGTCATGCACACATGCACAAGAGCTCGTCATTGTGGCCCCTTTCCTAACTAACTTGACCTACAGCACCATACTGCGGTAGGGTGCTTGGCAACATCTTGGATCTCTAACCCCCAGATCACAAGACTCTTAACTTCGCGGTAGTAGAAAGATAGGACTTGGTCCTTGCCTCTTATGCCAAACTCCTTGTCGAGTGTAAACCATTGATGCTCATCAATTTCCTCCCGTAGCCAATCTCACGTTTTCCACTGGATCAAACCCCAAGACATAGATTTTTTGAATCATGTGCCTACAAAGATAAGTTAAGAGAAAGTAAACTAATTTAATTTGGACACATATAACGTGTATTAGTAGGTGCCATGGTAAAGAATAATGATAAAATTACTATTAATGAAAATACTATTGTAATTGTAAGGAATAGTGATAATATTACTGTTAGTGGAGTTATTAGGAGTAAGAGAAGACAAACTGACATAAAATTTTGTAGTAAGAAATGATGTAAGTTTATTGAATGTTACCGAACATATTGCTCTTAACAAAGTAGATTGGCGAAAATGGATTTCTGTAACCATCCCAATTGATTGGGATACAAGACTTAGTTTGGTTTGATTTATTTGTAAAATAAAGGAAAAGGATTCATGGAGCTGATATTGAGGGAGTTGGACTTACACTAGTTTTCATTAGCATGAAATATGGTTTGAGAAATTGTCATCCTAAGGAGCCTGAATCCAATATAAAGAGCTTCCTTATTGTAATAAATCCTCAAGCTAAATTATTATTCTTCTTCTTCTTCTTCCTCTCTCTCTCTCTCTCTCTCTCTCATACTTTTTTCCGCTCTCTTTTGCAACTATTGCTATGAGAACCAGAAATTTGACGGCTATCTTTTTTGTGTGCTTGTAAACCCTATTTTTCCCCTTTGACATGGAATAAATAAGGGTATTGCATGATGGGTAGCAGAACCTCAGTTGCAAGTTAAGGATTCCTTTCACTCTGAAGTGCTCAGTTTTTACTGTTCCCTCATAACATAAAGTTAGGTGCTTGTTGAGAATTCAACAAAACTATTTCATGGTATGTTTTACCCATCAAACTTCTCTCCCTCTCTCTCTCTCTCTATCTCTCTTCTTTTTCCCTCTCCTTTGCAAACTCTTGCTATGAGAACCAGAAAATTGGCGTCTATCTTTTTGTGTGCATGTAAACTCTAATGCACCCTTTGACATAAAATAAACAAGGAGGTTGCATAATGCGTAATGGAACCTCATTTCCAGTTTAAGGATTTCAATGTTTTCCACTCAGAACCGTTCGGTTTTTACTGTCCCCTTAGAACATAAAGTTAGGTGCTTCTTGTTGAGAATATAACAAAACTATTTTATGGTACGTTTTACTGTCAATAGTTTGGCTCTTAGTTAGCTACAGCTTAGGTATTTTAAGAGGCCCTGCTAGTATTAACGGCGGTTTGATGTTTTAAGTGATTCACTTAAGGGTTTTGTCAACATTGTTTCTGCAGTTCTGCAATACATATAGCCTCTAATTACTTCCAAGTCCATTTGCATGTCATATACTGATCTGTGTAATTCTTCAAAATGTATCTCATGTTTGGTCAACCTGTTTTCTATTACCATTAGCTGTTGTTTGGATTTGCATTTAGTTGAACTGCTTCTCTGATTATATTATTTAACCATTGTTTTACCTGTATGATACATTTTTGATTATGCACTGATGCCTTAACTGGTATTTTTACATAATTTATCTTTTCAGGAAGAATACTGTTGGTCAGTATGAGAGCCATACAGCTTTCACCCTACCGGACCTGTACCGAGTTGTTCATGGCATTGATGTTTTTGATCCAAAGTTCAATATCGTCTCGCCTGGGGCAGATATGAGCATTTACTTTACATACTCTGAAAAGGAAAAAAGGCTCACGGCCCTACATGGTTCAATTGAAAAGTTACTATTTGATCCCGAGCAAAATGATGAGCACATGTGAGTTACTTCTTGTTTCTAGATTTCATTATTGGGAATTAAACTGAAATTTCGTTGTCGTCTCTGTGACATGATGCAGTGGAACACTGAGTGATCCATCTAAGCCCATAATCTTCTCCATGGCAAGGCTTGACCATGTGAAAAACATCACAGGGCTGGTAGAGTGTTATGCTAAAAATACCCAACTGAGAGAATTGGCAAACCTTGTTGTGGTCGCTGGCTACAATGATGTGAAGAAGTCAAATGACAGAGAAGAAATAGAAGAAATTGAAAAGATGCATGACCTTATCAAGAAATACAACTTGGATGGCCAGTTACGATGGATATCGGCCCAAACAAACCGAGCACGTAATGGTGAGCTCTATCGCTACATAGCTGACAAGAGAGGCGCTTTCGTGCAGGTATAAATTCGAATTTTTTTACTTTTTTTTGTTGTCACACATATACTCTTAGGTGTGCGAAGCCTGATTATTTTGGGGTGTGACCCATGACTCTACCCTATTTTAGAGGTGCTACAGTTTTAATGGGTTTATTTTTGTGAAACTTAGTCCATAGAGGGGAGGATTGGGCCAATAGTCACAAGATGGAGCGCTCATGAACAAATCTCGTGGGGGTCCACTTAACTCCATGGATATTGGACTCATCCGTGGTGGTAACTAACTCTTCCATTTTTAATCTCCAGCCTGCATTTTATGAAGCCTTTGGGCTGACAGTTGTTGAGGCAATGACCTGTGGCCTTCCAACATTTGCCACTTGCCATGGTGGTCCTGCAGAGATTATTGAAGATGGAGCATCTGGGTTCCATATTGATCCGTATCACCCTGATAAGGTTGCTTCACTTTTAGCAGATTTTTTCCAACGATCCGAGGAGGATCCCAGCTACTGGGATAAAATTTCTAAAGCCGGCCTTCAAAGGATCCAAGAAAGGTTTGTTTTTCTTTTGGGATCCATAGTTAAATTGCTCGTACCCAAAAAAAAAGAAGATAGAAAAGTAAATAGAAAATGGGCTTACGAGACCTATGCAGGTACACATGGAAGATCTACTCTGAAAGGTTAATGACATTAGCTGGAGTTTATGGATTCTGGAAGTATGTCTCGAAGCTCGAGAGGCGTGAAACCCGGCGATATTTAGAAATGTTCTACATTCTCAAGTACCGCAATTTGGTGAGCTCTCAAATCTTCAGAGTTTTTTGTGGTTGGATTTATGTGTTTTAAGTATTTTCCTTTTCAAAAACGTCACGATTCTTTGTTCGTTTCAGGTAAAATCCGTCCCTCTGGCAAGTGATGAGGAGCCTTAGGCTGGAGGTGCTGAGGCAAGTAGGAGTTCATAAACCAGTGACTTTTTTTCACTGAAATAAAGCTGATTTTGTACGTCCAATTTGGTATTAAATTGTCTAGTTTGTTTGGATGACAAAAAATATGGGTTCCTTCTTGTGGAATCAAGGGCAATCCTACTACTGGATATGATGTTTGGAGCGTTTTAATTTTCTGCGAATAGAGAGCTATATATGGATTATTGGAACAAATTTATTAGTTGGAGATAAATGTTATTTGATCACGTAGATATAGAAATTGGATCAATTTAATTTTGTATGAATAATGAATTCGACAAGTTTTACATAATAAACGAATCTAATTATAAAAATATATTTGAAATCTAAATCCTTGAGTAGCACAGCACCCATCACAGTTCCGATAAAATAAGTTATGCACAACTTTTCTGAAGACCAAGATTTCTCAGGACCTCTTAAGATTATTTGGTAGATGATAAGTGAGTTTAGAATGATGATTTAGACTGTTTATCCACAATAGGAGATTATTTATATAAAAAATTAGTTTAATTGGACGTCGACAATTACATTAATAAATTATATTTTATTTTATACAATTGATGGTTTTGGTTTAAAATGGGTGGTTTAAAGTTTAAATAATCTATTTTGTTTTATAAAAAAATAATTTGTTTATTGTCTAGACCAAGTTAAATTTTTACATAGATAGTTTCTTTCTCTAGCAATGCTGAGTTATCATTAGGGTATTTATGCTGTCACCGATATATGGATTGCAAATCCTGATTTTGGGGCATGTGGGGGTCTATTTTGATAATTTAAACTATTAATTTATGGAAATTATTTGTACTAAAAATTAAATTATTTGAATTAACTATAATTTAAATTGTATTTGTTTAAATTAGATTTGTTTTTGAAAAAATGAACGAAAATTAGATAGCACCCTTCATGTTTTTTTAAGACAAATATGACTTATTTTGATAGTTAATGAAAACTGATTAAATAAATATTTTATATAAATAATTTCTATAATACGATAATAAAGTAAACACTTTAAATCATTAAAATAGAATTGAGAAATGAGCCTATGAACGGTGTGGGACTGAAGTGAGCTCCACATCCCCGATATGAAAGGGTGCACAGACTACAGACAAAGCCAAATCCTTTCTCCTTCCCAAGTATTATTCATGTGTCCATTTTCGGATTATGGTAGTGTGTGTATCTATTCTAAACTCTCAAAATAAAATTGAGGAGTTTTTGATGGATTTTGGATTTGATTGACCTTAAAAGTTAAGTGTTTTTTTTTTTTTTTTTGTGTTTGTTATGTTTTAATCAAAAAATTAAATTGGGGTCATTGTAATTTATTTGATAAATTAATTTTTCGATTAGTTTTTTCAAAATTCAATGATTGGATAAAAAATAAACTTTTATTTATTTAAGAAAAGAAATTGGACAGCATAATTTTTTTATATATGTGATTATAGTTATATGTAATTAATTTTTGTAATTATTATAATTAATTTATAAAATATGAGTACTATTATCTTTTAAAATAAACTAAATTTTGTTTGAATCAAACATTGGTTTAATATTTTAACTTGAGTTTTTAATTTTATTATTTTTTCTTAGGTAGGTCCTATATTATTTTGGACTGCTATCTTATTTTGTTAAAAGTTATATTTTTAATTAATTTTAATAAATTTATATATTTTTTAATATAATATTTTATGCCAATTTAAGTCTAAGTCATACTTTATTATTTTATTACTCATAATCTTATTATTATTTTTATTACTGTATTAATAAATTTACATATTCAAATCACCTTTAAAAAAACATGTGAGCCAATCACGACCTTAGTCACGAGATGGCCGTTTCCCCTACTCCCTAGATAAGCATGTGTGGGTTCTCCAGGGGGTCCTTTCGATTCTCTCTCTCTCTCTCTCTCACCCTCTCTCTCTCTCTAAGCCCATTGGCCCAATTCCTTGCAATATATATAGATGTGCCAAGTGTAAGGCCAGGATTGAAAATAAAAGGCACGTACAACCTAACTCTGACACATCTGATCCCGGCTGCACTTTTTGACCACGTGACTTAACAATCCTCTGCTTTTCTCACATGGTAGCAGTAGCAGCAATGCAGCATATCTCCTCTTCCTCCTACTACTCCGTCCTTTTCAATTCACTCACTTTCAACGGTCAAATATTGCGGGGCCCTCCACCCAACGGTATAATAATATATTGATTTCGTGACGCTAGCCTAATGCTCAGCTTTCTCTTCCTGTTTTTGACTTTTATCATTACTCGTTACTACTTTTTGGGCAGGCCGTTCTATTGTTTCTAACTTGTTTCTCCTCGGACAAAGTGTGCGCTTTATTTAATAGAAAAAAAAGACGCTGAAAGTCTAATAAATTTTAAATAATAATTTATTAGAGATATTTTTTTTAATATTAATAAATTTTTTAAATTTATATAAATATTAATACACTTTGTACATATATCTATACATTATACACCCCTTAACAACAATTCAATGAGCTTTTATTAGTATTTTTATTTTGCACATATATCTATACATTATATATCATCTAATCACAGCCTAATGGACTTTTTTTAGCATTTCTTTTATAGAAAAATGCTAATCAAAACTCTTCGAGTTGTGGTTAAGAATATATAATGTATAGATATCTATAAAAAGTATATTAATATTTGTAAAAATAATAGATCATAAATTTAAAAATATATTAATATTAAATTTTTTTTGTCTTTATTAAGCTATTAACTTGGGCGGTGGTTAACACTACCCATTTATAAATTGTAACTTATAATACAAATTGTGAACGCTTGGTAAAAATTATAACTTATAATTGATATATAAAAAATAAATAATTATAAATTATAGTAAAAGTTATAAATTTTTTAAAAAACTTATAACTTATAGCTGAAATTATTAGTAAAAAATTAAAAAATACAAGCAATAACTTGGCCAAACACCTCATTAGCTCATATTCTAATTTAAGAAGAGAAACATGACACAAACAAATCATACTTAAAACTAAAAATTCTTTCATGTGTATGCAAGTTCTTCTTCAAATAGTTGCTTTTTTTTTTTCCATAGTTGTTATATGATTTGTTTGAGTAATAAATCTAATTATTTATATGCATGTGATATTTATGATGTTTGTTAATCACACACATGTATATAAATAAGTGGAATTATTATTTGAAAATAATTTATAATTTATATAATGTGCCTTTTATTATTAAACAAAGAAACCAAACACCTAGACTCAGCGACAAATAATTTTAATTTAGAGTAAGCGAATAGCTTTAATAAGGCACGTATTAGATTCAAAAAAAGAATAGGACACACCAAAAAAAAAAAGGATATACATAAAAAAGAAAAGGTGGAAATTAAAAGTAAGCGAGGCCAGTGGAGGGCATGTTTGCAGGTCCCAAAGGAACAGAAAAATGCATACTTTGAACAAAGAATTGTATTTACGAAAAACATAAAAAAAAAACATGTTTTTATTATCTATATACATGTAAAATTTACAAGTGTTGTGGTGGGTTTTACATGTATATAAATAGCTAAAATATGTATTTTTAGTTAATCGGTAATTAGTTTTTGCGAATGTAATCTTATTGAAACATACACTTCTTGAGGCCCAATGCAATGTTGTGATTAAAGTGTATCAATGCTATTAAAGGCCCAATGCTATGTTGTGAATATCTCATTCGATATATCAAAGTGATAAATTACGTATTGTATATCACATTTTACATTAAATATATCTTATAATACACCTATAATACATGATGTAATATGCCTATATGAAATACATTAATACTTAATTTTTTAAGTAATTTAATTTTTAAAATTAAATATTATAGAGAAGTTTTGCCTTGTTATTATATTTAAAGTATTTTTCTTTAGTTATGATCCTTCGTAAGTATCCACTTTAATTCATTGATATTGTTTTCTCTTACAGACAAATTAGTTAATAACTTAAAAGTTTTTCATTAAGGTTTTACAACTTATATAAGATGTTAAGGTAATGTAAGAAATATATTATATAAGCTAAATTCGAGTTGAATTATAATGATGCATTTATGTGTATTTTTTATCTTCTAAGAACCGTGTTTTTACAATATTTTTTTAAATATTATTTAGTGTGTTTACACCATATTTCGTCAAATTAATCTATAGATAGGGATATTAATATCCCATCGAGCAAAATAAAAATCTCATTTTGTCTTTTGTTAAATTATGCCCTTGTGATTTTTGCCAAATAAAAGGTCATGTCAAGCGAATATATTAACAAAGATAGTTATTGCCAAATAAAAGGCCATGTCGAGTGAATATATTAACAAAGGCAGTTAGTTATATTTAAGGAGAAACAATTGGTTTCGATTAAGTGTGAAAAAGAAGATATAACTGGCCACCAAAACCAAAAATAAATAACCCGTCACATTTTTTTTGACTAATAGAGCGGTTAAAAACAATTACCACGAATTCAAGAGATAGAACAGTTACTCTTTTAAAATTTTGAGAGAGTAGTAGTTTGGTGCCTATAAATATACTCAATCATGAAGGACAAGACACACACAAGTCTGAGTGAGCATCTGCCTCCTTGCTTCTTTTTTATTTTTTATTTTTTATTGCATACTTGTTCCCCTTACATTGTATTCCTTTAATTTTTATTCATCAATAAAGTTTACCTTTTTGCATTTTTCTTTTTTAAAAATTCTGAAACAAAGAATTGAATCACTAACAGAGTCGCTTAAAAGAAATATTTACTTATTGATCTGGACGGAAAGAAAGAAATTTGGTTAGTAATTGTAAGATATTTGTATTATATTAAATATATACATTTTATCGACTTGTTTTTACATATGTTAAATACATGACTATATTTTAGTAAGAAACGCTGTTCAGATAATAAAAAACGATGGTAATTAGTTTTTACTAAAACATACCGGAAAGCGGCTCTTGTGGCCAAATGCGCAGAAAATATGCAATGGAAACTTTTTGACACATAAACGCCGTTATGAGCACGAAAGTCGCACTTGACCCACTTGACCCACACCATTTAAACTGTTAAAAATACTTCCCTAATAAAGAAATCCTAAATGGGGGGAGGGGCTCGAGCCTCTTAGATCTCCACCACAACATCCGCCACCGCAACTACACAAACAAACAAACAAACAAACAAACAAACAAACAATACACCCAAACAAACACCTAGATAGTAATAGTGTTTTTTGGAGATGCTACTCTCTGGAAGTAGTGCTTTTAGAGCTGCCCAAATGAGTGAGCAAGATAAGCCAATGCGCCTACGAGAGGTGCGTTGATGTACGTGGCCGGCTCTGATTGCTCGTAATCTGATCGTTGATCCGGGAACTGATCGTGCTGGTCTGGACCGCCCACGACGGCCCCAACCAGGATGTTGGGGTTGGGGGACTGAGAGTGCATGATGCCGAACCCAGATGAGCATTGGATCTTGGCGGGGTGAACGGCAACGGATGGGAGAGATGATCCCCTGTGGTGGATCCTCAGTGGGTACCTCGGACCGTACCCCACCATGTAGGACATCTTCAATGGGTTGTCTCCTAGCAAGTAGTCTACCTGTTAATGTAACACATTATTATTGTATAATTAAGTGTCCGAATTCCAATTTGTACAACTAAACAGATAATAATGCAACTTTGGTGGTACATACAGACATGCAAAAAGGAAAAAAACTAAAGTTATACATTTTGCAGCGCATAAATCGCTACAAACTCACAAGTCCAGTTTGAAGGAATAAAATAGACTTGTAAAATAACATCATTCATCTATTTTCTACTTATAAATATGCTGTAATTTATTTAGTGTAAAATGGACATATAAAAATGACATGATTTTACCTGTTTTTTGGCGGCCATCCGGAGCCTAGCCGGGGTGACAACTGCTCCGCCACAATCAACAACCTTGTGGGCGGAGGTCAGGTATTTTGCATAGGCTAGGAGGAGGAAGGAGGTGGAGGTCGCATACTGCATGTTACTATCACTCATCTTAAACAGAAGCCCACCTGTAAAAACTAGCTGTTACTCAGCACACTCAGCATTTTTACAAGTGCACAGATTCATGGTCGGACACAGACCGAGCACAAACCCAGCAAACACCACTCACAGTGGGAGTGATCTGTGCTTAATTGGAGCATTCGTACATAAAGCCTTTTTTTACTAAGAAGAGCACAGATGTGATTCGTTCGAACACATTATTTTTATGTATTACCACACAATTTGTTCAACAAAAATATGTTCTTTGCAACTATGATAATTGATGACCGACCTACCACATACCCAAAAAAAAAAAAAAAAACTAAGACTCTAAGATGGTTGTTTTTTATTTTTATTTTTAAATTTTTTATAAACCGTAAACAAAAATATGTTAGATAATTATTTTTGTTTTCAAAAAACTTTAAACAATTTTCAAAATTTATAAAATTTTAAGAAACAAAAAATATATATTTTTACTTGTTTTGTAAACAAGTTTCGATTAGATTATTGTAACTTTCAATTACTACTTTTTAAATATTTATATTACCAAACATGTTTTTAATTTTATTTTTTTATGAAAATAAATAAAAATATATTTTTTGTTTTTTTTTAAACAAAAAATAAAAAACTATAAATATTACCGAACCGCCCTAACTACTCAGATTTTATTGATTAGTCTGAACCTCAGCCCCTTATCTTTGTGACCGTGTTTGGTCGGTCCATTGTCTAGCAGTTGTTTGTTCAACTCACCAATGTGAGGAGCGTGTGTCAGGCGGTGAGATCTGTGCATATGGCAAAAAACTATTTTTGAAGTCTGTGACTATTTGGCTCTGTTAATTTAAATGGCTTATTTTATATTGTTTATATTTATTTTTATTTTAAATATTTTTTTATTATTTAATCAAATTATTATATATTTTGATTTATTTAAAGAGCCAAAAAAATAAAATATATATATATATATATATATAAAAACAAAAATAAGTTAAATTTTATGTTGTTTATGTTTGTCTTCAATGATTATTTTTTTATTTTTTTAAATTTAGAAAAATAAAAAAATTGTTAATTTTTTTTTTAAAAAAAGGTTTAAAATAAAAAATATGCAAAAAAATGTAAAAGTTAACGCAAACAGGGTCAAACTCAGAGAGAGAGAGAGAGAGAGAGAGAGAGAGAGAGAGAGGACCTGGTGTGTACTGGGCTTGAGATAATGGGGTCCCTGGGATGAGAGAACAGATGTAGTTATCTGCATGACCTTTGTAATCATGGAGGGATTGAACATTTTGAACAAGAAATGCCTGAAAATGGCAGTTGGTCGAGGCAAAGATTTTTAGACTCTCCACAAAAGGAGAACCATTCGTTCCCAATAATTAAAATTAACAAGCTAGAAATGGAGTGAAAATTCATGACCTTGGAGAGCAGAATTCTGGCTCCAACATGCTTGTTATCCCACCCAAATGTATTATCACTCTCATCAGCTCCAAGGGTTTGCCCATTCACTTGAATGTAATGGAGGTAGGTTGGGTTCTTAGTGGCTTTCTGCAACCAAGCTGCCCCCCACAAAAGCTCATCCTTCACATATATAATTGCCGCACCAATAAAAACTATCAACTTTAAAACCCTTCAAATTAAGATTGGGAGAATAGAAAAATGGGAAGTTAACTTTTGAAAAAACACATTAATGAAATGACCTTTTTCCTTACCTGATACCCAGAGTAAGAGCAATAGAAGGGACAGACAAAGTTTTTCAACCCATTGCTATAGGCACCTCTGTACTTATCAGCAAACTCAAAGACCTAATAATTAAGCCAACAACCACAGTAAATAAATAAAATAAAAAGTTTAAGTACAGAGATTTTAATTACAAATCCAATCACATATCAATGTTTCTTACTAGTAAGAACATGCCTTATTTAAACAAAGCATGTTTTTACTCGTAAAAATGCAATTGATTCTGTATTTCAAATTTGGACACGTAGTTAAACTGTAAATCATTTTTTTCTCTGTTGAATCAGAATACTCTGTGGGTTGTTCTTATTATATATATAATATATATGGGTATTGATTCAAGTTAATTCTACCCTGATAGCCCTCCTGACAAGAAGCTTGGCATAAGTGGGGTCAGTTCTTCTGAAGACCAAAGAAGCAGCAGCAAGAGCAGCGGCCGTTTCAGCCGCTACATCTGAGCCTGGGGTATTTCTGTCAATCTTGAGCACGTTTCTTGGGGTGTCCATGTCTTCAGGTCTCTCCCAACAGGCGTGGTCCTTGTTTGCATCCCCCACCTGCATACACCAAATACCCATATTACCCCCCATTTCACCTCTCTGTTTCTCCCCCCCCCAAAAAAACAGAGATCTGAAGAATGCAAGAGAGAGAGAGAGAGAGAGAGAGAGAGAGAGAGAGAGAGAGAGAGAGAGAGAGAGAGAGAGAGAGAGAGAGAG
>JAOTRH010000006.1:1421639-1433811 GCA_034768845.1 Heliamphora exappendiculata
TTTGTTTGTGTTTGGTGGGTGGGGGTCGGGGGGGGGGGTTGCTTGAACTAGTCTGGCAAAAGGAGATTAAACAAGTATGTGAGAATCCTTCGATGCTTAAGTTAATAGCCAATAGGTAAGGAAATTGAAAAATTCCAAACACAGAATTCTCTAGATATTTTGATTAAGAATGGCAATTTCTTTCGTCCCGTCCTCACATATCCCCACTTATGTCTTTATCCCAATTTTTATAAATTTGTCCCGTTCCCAATTACACGTGAATTAAAAATGATATTTACTTCTTTCATCACAATTTTTCATGACCCGCTTCCTTACATAAAATAAATGTATGTATAAATACATTCATAAAATTTATTTTTTAAAATATAAAAAAGTAAACAATAAAAATATTATATTTATTTCTATTTTTTCATCTATATTTCTTTTTTTGTATTCTATATTTCAAATAATTCATCAATAATTATTTTTTAATTATTATATTATCTTTAACTCTCATTAATATCATCTTTTTAATATTGATAAATTAAAAAATAATTATTATCTTTAACTCTCATTAATATTATCTTTAAACAATAATTATTTTTATTTGAAAAAATATGATTATTCTCTTAATAACTCTTTATGAATTTAAAAAGTAATAAATCATTCTAAACAAAATTAAAATAAAAAATAATATATATTTTCAATAAAAAGTAAAAAATAATACAACTATGTTTAAAACTTGTGGAAACTAGAAAAAAAAATTCTATAAAATATAAAATATTATTAACGATTTAAAATTTAGTTAATCGAATAATTTTAAGACACTTAATAATAAGAAATATGACTTTGTTAGTTTGTTAATTTCATTATAAAAGCAAAAGAAATAAGCAAAAGATAATAATGATAAAAGTTGTCGAATTAGTGACGGAGAAGTAACATCAATTAATGGTTTTTTTAACTTATTTTTACATAAAAGAACACAGGAAATGAGAGAGAATAAAAAATAAATGTCAAGACTCTCTCATTTTAAGAAATTAATTTTTTTACACTTATCAAATTAAGTTGTTCTCTCTCTCTCTCATAAAATTTAAAAGGATATATGTGTAAAATATATTAATATTTTTAAAAATAATGTACATTGTCTCCAAATTAAAAATATATTAATATTAAAAATTTTCTTGTTCTCATTATCTTGTTATCTATCGTCCATGTTTTCAGACAATTCTATTAACTTATTTTTAAATTTAAAATAAAACTTTCTCATGTGAGTTTGGACTAAATTTTATTTTTTTGCTTATTTTTATTTTTTTGAACTATTTTCATAATTTGGTTAAAATTGTTTATTTCTCGAACGACGTGATGAACAAAAAATATAAAAAATTTAATTAAAAAATAAAAAAAATTTACTAAATACGAAAATGAGTAACATAAGATTTCACTTGTTATCTTATCTTGGTTTATTTTTATATTTAAATTATTTTTTTAATTATTTTTATGAGAAGAGTTAAAATATATAATAATTTAATTATACAATTAAAAAATTATTTTTAAAAAATGCGTAATTATCTCAAACGGAAAGTTCCAGCAGAAGATAGTGCTCCAAAAACCGTCTTTGGATGGTAAGAAGAGGTCGTTTTTCTATTTTTGGAGAAAATAGAAAAGTCTTCACCCACGAAAAGAATCGAATCTTTCAATTAATAACCACGAATCTTTCAATTTTTAGAAAAACAATTTTTTAAGTGGTTTAATTTTTTTTAATAAAAAAATTAAATTATTTAGAATAATTTTTTTATTAAAATATCTAATGTGATCTTAATTTTTGCTTTTTAAGTATAACATTTGGGATAATAACATAATTTTTTTATTTTTGAGACTTGAGTTTATTTTTTAATTTAAAATATTATAATCTTTTCATAAAATAAAAAAAGCGTTGAGAGTCTTTTGGATATTTATATGATTTTTTGAAAAATAAAAATAAAAAAATAAGTAGATTTTTAGATGTACCAAATCGTATAGCTTGAATATTGACTTTTTAATTTTTTAAATAGCCCAAAGTCCAAACAGGGTCTTAGGGCTTTTTTTTTTATTGACCAAAAGGGCATCTCTGATGGGCAAGCTAGACATGCAATTAAACTATATATTTCTGTGTTTGATCATAACAAGTAATATATATTTATTGAATAATTAATTTTTTAATACGCAAATTATATAATGTCTTTGGGTTGGTTTGTTTGAATAATATAGACTATGGGATTAGATATAATATCTATTAGCTTTACATATCAAGCATTTGGTGAGCAAACTAATTGTGATATTATATTCAGAATAAATCGTATATTTGCATATATGTATTACCAAGGCCTAAGGTATTTCAGTTCTCCTCCTTTCAAAAGTCATTCTTGCCCTTTTCATGTACAAGTAAAATCTATTACTCTATTCTTTACAAAATCCATAATATTTTGTCAAGAAAAGAGACGAATGCTCTAAGAAAAAAATAATCTCTAAAAATCGGAGAATGGTGCAGGAAAAAACTCCCCCAAATGGCTATTATTATGAAATTTTTCTTAGTTTCTTATTTTTTTATTCTGGTATCTCTCCATCTAATTCCATTCTTACGCCGAAACTTTACTTTTTTTTCTTTCTATCACTTTCTATTTCTTATTTAGTCATTTTTACGTATGAATATAATATATATAATAATGGATATTATAGAATTTATAAGAGAGTGTAGATGAGATTTTTTTTCTAATTTTTATCTCCATATCAATATCTAATCATATCTAATTTCATTAGTTTCTCACCCATTTTTCATCGGAACCCAGCATATTACATTTGAAAAAAAAAATTTGGAAAAGGATGGCCCAAACTTGCGGCCCAACTCAAGAGGGTCGGTCCTAGCCCACCTAATTTAAGAAGGAAGGAGTTTTGTCTCGACTGTTCGGCCGCTGGGGCTTTACTTCGAAACTATTGCTTCGTCGGAGTTCGAAATAGGTTAGCTTTTTCAGATCAAAATATACAGAGCCATGGCGGAGATGACCACCGGCGGTGATATGACTCCGAACATGACTATATATATCAACAACCTCAATGAGAAGATCAAGCTCGAAGGTACCTCGCCTTCTCTCCGACTATTCCTGTTTTTGCCCTAGTTTTGTATATATCTCTATTTGTTGGGGATTGGGGAATGAAATACGGGTAAAATTTCCAGAGTTGAAGAAATCGTTGCATGCTGTGTTCTCCCAATTTGGGAAGATACTTGAGGTTTTAGCTTTCAAGACGTTGAAACACAAAGGCCAAGCCTGGGTTGTGTTCGACGACGTTTCTTCCGCGACCAATGCGCTTCGTAAAATGCAGGGATTCCCATTCTATGACAAGCCCATGGTATGGCCCCCTAACCTTTGCTACGCTTTGATGCTCTGCTGAGTTCTTGTTAAATTGTTAACCTTGAGTGTATTGTTTGATCGTGGGATTGGATTATATATCTCATGGGATTATATTTTCCTTGTATGAATTCAGAAGTGGCGGGAGGATTATGCCATTACATAACAAATTTCACAAAATGTGAGATATACAATGTCTAAGAGAATATGATATTAATAATACATTCATTACTGGTCTTATAGGACTACTTATCAAGTGGGATAATATATCCCTTCGTTATTAATCCGATTAAATCAAATTTGGCATGAGTGGTTAAATCGGCTGGTCAGGCATTGGTTTTACTCCCCAATAGTAACCCCGCTCAAGTTCTCAGACCACTAGAGGTTTGTCTGACGGTTAAATTCATAGTAGGGTTGTCTGAACATTAAATTCAGAGTCCTGGGATTAGTGAGGACACCCAGTTATGTAAAAAAATTGGTTCTTATTAAATTCTCAACCGGAGCGCCTGGCGGAAGTTTTCTTTTTCTTTCTTTCCTTTTTTTTTTTTATACTAGAGCTTCTCATAATTAGCACGCTTTACATTCTCTAACTGTGTAACATGTGTTTTATCTCGAGAAAATCTGATTCACTACATCCTTTGTTAGTATAAATTCTCCTAACATATGTTGACTGAATGTATTGATAGGGCAGCCTGGGCTTCAGGGGCATGAAGCAAAATATCAAATGGAGGTTTTGATTTTGACATCTAAACATTAATTCAATTAACTTTTTCTTTGTGTGCAGTGTAATTTTTTTTTTTTTTCATTTTTCTAGTTTATAGATGCATAATTTCCTAATTAAGTATTTTTTTACATATCCATTTTAACTTATAATATTGATAATCCACTTAAGAATAGGACAACTTTTAAGTTTTGAATAATCAAAAGCAAAAAGAAAATAAAGTGTTTCTTTAAGTGGAAAAAGAAAATTAATTGTTTCAAACCCAAACCAAAAATGTATTTTTAGCTTACAAAAAAAGATGGGGTTTTTTCTTTTATTTGGAAGATTATAATACGTTAGCCTTTTTTTAGTTTGACCCAGTACAATTAAAAAAAAACACACACACACACAGACTTTGCTCTTTTTTTGTGGCCATATGAATCATACCTGACTAACGTTTTATTTTCTTTTATTTTTTTTGGCCTCAGCGAAATAACATATTTTTTGGGCTTTGCCAATTGTAGCCTTTGCTAAATAGAATACTACATATAATTTTGGGTACTAAAAAATTCAGGGGCCCCCTTAAAATATTGGTCCTGAGGCTATTTCTCCATTGTCGTAATGGATGGATTGCCCCTGTAGATTGAGGATATAGCTTCCAACATAATTGGATAGAACTTAAGAACGTAATTTGTGCGGAGAAATTTATGTGTACAAGTTAAATGAATAATTTTTTAATGACTTTGTCAGCTGCTTAAATTAAGAAAATATGACAATTGCTTCAAGTATTGCGGCTGCAGAAGTTTGTTGTTGATCAAAAATAATAATAATAACAGCTTCAAAAGTGTTTATTTGCATTGGAGAATAATACTGAAAATAACCACACTTGACATTTTGAGCTTATTCTTTCCTCTGATGGCTACACAAGTAAAAACTGTTTTACATGTCTTGTGTCTCAAACTGAGGCAACAAGTCATACTTTGTTCTGTTTTTCACTCTAGGAAATGAACCAACGTGCGTGTAGGATTTATGCATATCTATTTGTTAACATCAACAGTGAAGTAGTCTGCAATAACCTGCACATATTTCTTTTCAATTTCATACACAATACCAAGAGCTGTGAGGAGTTTGAAAAGGCTCTATAAGAGCTTGGTTTTGGTAAAGGTTTTGGTAAAGGATTTATGCATATCTATTTGTTAGCATCAACGTACATATTTTTGGGTCTCGGCTATGTTATTTGGAGTTGAAGGTTATTAAAGCTTCTTTTCTTTTTTTTTTTGGTTGCATGCTCTGTTTGAGAAATTTTTGCATCGCATTTGCTTCAACAAAAGCAAAGAATTCTGTCTCCCACATTCAATAGTTACTGCTTGATTTGAGTTCAAGCCTGTGGAAGTTGTTCAAATGGTTGACTTTATGCCTGAATTACCATTTTGTGATAGAGCTCAACCTGCTTATTGAGTGGCTCTTGCAAGTGTGCCATGGCTGTAGAGAACTGCTATGCCCTCTCATCTCCACATATTTAGCATCTGACAGAAGAATTTTAACTTTTTAGTGCTTCTGTTGCTACTAGAAGTTCATGTAATATAGCACAGAACCCCAATTGAACTTCTTTTTCTAATTAGTTGATTAACTGATACTGAATTTCCTGGATGTACATTACCTTATATAAAAGAATGGAGTATAACTGTATAAGGTGGCAGATTTTCGGTGAGGAAGTAAGCTTTTTCTGTTGGAATCGATGATTTTTGTTTCTTTCCCAAGCCATTAAGTATTTAGCACTTCATGATTTCTGTCTACGAATTAATATGTAAATGCTAGAGAAAAATTCTATTTCATTTTTGTCAAGATAAATATGTTTATATATCTGTGTGCATATGAATGTATGTACTATGTAGGTACCTATTTACATATGTATATTGCTCAAGTACGATGAACTAAATAGTTGAGTCTCGGAACAAAACTAAAATGTGTTTTAGTTATATGATTCCCCCGTGTTGCTCGTTGCTTTATGTGCAATTGTATATTTTGTTATGATTTAAATTTGTGATTAATAATGCATTCCTAACACAGAGGATACAATACGCAAAGACAAAATCAGATATAATAGCAAAGGCTGATGGTACTTATGTTCCGAGAGAAAGAAGAAAGAGGCATGAGGAGAAAGGTAGGACATTCATGCTCACATGCATTGAATTTTCACTTCTTTGTTATGTTAATTGCAGTAATGGTCTCAAATCTTAAGTGAATCAATAGGCTATCCTAATCACATTACAGATTGTGTAGGATAAAATGTTGGGAGTGTATCAGGGTGCTGATGATTTGCATACAGTTAGTTAATAGAATAATAATCTTGCTATATGTGTCATTTACGTGATTGGCTCTTGCAGTAGCATGAAAAGAAGTTTACCATTCAACATTTGTTTGATACTTGTAGAGATTTGATATATCTTTTGGTTCAACTGGCACCATTCTAATACACATACTTACTGAAAAAGAAATTACATTTTGGCAACAAAATGGCGATGCGACTCTACCTTGTGCAAGTTAAGAATAGATGCATAGACTAAAAAAAAGGAAAAGCTTATATAGAAGTGCTAAAAAGCACCCATGGGACTGTTGAAATCCATCTGAAAGTGCCATAATTATCAGAGGAGTGGCTTTCCCACTTGGTTGCTTCTGTCTGTGCATTTGGATAAGTACACATTATTGCAATTCTTGAAATGGATTTGATCCCATGGCCTTGTTTTGTTGTGGTGCTTGACTTCTTTCAATGATAGAATCAATCTTTTTGAGTACAAACTTTAAGACTAAATATCCAAAGGGAGAATAGCTGAAGAATGCTTATATAGAAGTGCTAAAATGCACATGTGGGAGTGCTGAAATCCATCTGGAAGCGCCATAATTATCAGAGGAGTGGCTTTCCCACTTGGTTGCTTCTGTCTGTGCATTTGGATAAGCACACATTATTGCAATTCTTGAAATGGATTTGATCCTATGGCCTTGTTTTGTTGTGGTGCTTAACTTCTTTCAATGATAGAATCAATCTTTTTGAGTACAAACTTTAAGAGACTAAATATCCGAAGGGAGAGTAGCTGAAGAATGGTTGGAGTGTTCCACTGTAAAAAGGCAATACATTGGAGTTTGTGATTCTCCTCTTATACTTCCATTTTAGCACTTGATCTTATTTTGCCTAGGAGTGTCCACATTTTCCTGCCAAATAAGATGCTTGGGCGTATGAAATATAATTATGTGACTGTAGAAGTTCTAGTTATCTCACCAGTGAGTGTGCTGCATTGCCAAACCTCATTCACCACAGCTTATAAATGTGCCCTTTGATCTTTCTGGATAAAGTGAAAATGGAGGGAGCCAAGTGTGAGCTTTGATTGTTCTTGACATCCAACCGAGAAAGATGCAAGCTATTTTTTTTGTAGTTTAGTAAATTGCAAGTATTAAGAAAAAATTTAGTATTAATGACTTAACATAATTTCACTCATATCAAGTGAGTTTTTATTATGTAGGTCGGACTCATTCAAGATAAATTATATATGTTAATTACATCCTTTACATGAAAGGAAAAACCTTATAATTCTAACTATTTATTAATCACAAGTTCCTGCTTTGATCAAGGCACAAAAGAGTTTGAGTTTATTTTAGGAGTTGGATTTAGGTAATCACCTAGGCTGCCTACGTACCCATAATTAATGGCATCAAGTCAAATGTAGTTCACATGGTGAAAATAAATTTATTTTAGTTTTAGTTTTAGTTTTGAGGTTGGGTGAGTATAACTCATTTGATGTTTTTAATTTTGATTTAATTTGATTTATAATGGGTAGATGGTCCATTATTTTAAACTTTAAAATTTAATTTAGGAGAACATTTAGGTTCACGAATTTTATGACTGTACCCATTTAAATGGATTGCCTACGTATCTGAGTCGAGATCAGCTCTGGACTAGAATCAAGTCAAACATAGTTTAAAAAATAATTTTTATTTATTTATTTATTTATCTTTGGCGAATCTTAAAAATTCATTTAATAATTTAAGAATTTAAAAATCATAATATTACTGTGAGAAAAGGCATCACGGTAAGAAGAGCACTATTTTTTTTTTAGTTTTGTGACTGTACCCATTTAAATGAGTTACCTATGTATCTAAGTCGAGATTAGTTCTGAGCTGGAATCATAGTGTTAGAAATAAATTTATTTACTTATTATTTTTTATTTTGAATTTATTGAGTATAAAACTCGTTTAATTTCATTTGAAAATCACATTTGGATGGGTCATGAGACATTGTAGCTGTACTTTAGTGGGATCACAAAGCACCATGACCGCATCGATTTATGGATTCACATTTGAAATTTATTTGAGTAAAAATTTAAGTTTCACTTGATTTGTGATTGTACTTGTTTAAATAGGTTGATCACATATCTGAACCGGACGTAATTGATTTGTAAGTTTACTCGTGTATGGATTCACATTTTTAAATTATTTAAATAAAATTTAGGTTTCACTTAATTTGTGACTAAATATTTGAACTAGATGCAAGGCCAAGTTAAAATCAAGTCAACTAATTTAAGTGAATTAATATTTTCAATATGTTTAAGTGAAAATTTAAGTTTTACTTTATTTGTGGCACTGCAAATTTAAACCAGGCATAAAGTTAGGTTAGAATTGAGTCAATCAATTTAAATGAATTCACATTTTTAATTTATGTAAATGAAGAAATTTAAGTTTTAGCTTATTTAAGTGAAAATTTATATTTCACTTAAGTTGCGACTAATCCTATTTAAATAGGTTGCCTACATATCCAAATCGAACGCAAGGCTGAATTGGAATCAAGTCAACTGTAATTCTAAAATAGAATTTGGGTTTTAATTTTAATTTGGACAAATTAAATTATCCGTTTCAATTTAAAAGTTATATTGACAATTATATTTATAATAACTTTGAAAAAACTAGAATTTAAATGTCATGGAGAACTTACTTAATAAAATAAGATCAAGATATGCAAAACTTAAATTAATTTTAGCTTTCAAAGCTAAATGATAAACAACAGGTCAAATTTTATTTTTATATGTTTATATCATTTTGAAGAGCACAAAACTGTCCATAATTTTTATTGGCCATTGAGGCGTGCCTGGAGATTATAAAAATGTTCGTTTATTTTTATTGGGCTGAAAAACTATTTTTAGGAGGGCCAATGGCTTGCCATATTTTAATTAGGCTAACAAGCCATTTTTTGGGAGAGCCATAGGCTGTTCATATTTTAAGTGGGCTAAAAGTCATTGGTGGAGGACCCGAATGGGCTGTCCATATTTTAAGTAGGCTAAAAAGCCATTTTTGGAGTGCACGTTTGCTGGCTGAATTTAAGTGGGCCACAAGCCAATTTTTTGGAGGACCCAGTGGGCTATCCATTTGGAGTACCCAATGGGCTGTCCATATTTGTAATGGGCTTAATGTCCATATTCCTTCTTTTTTTGACAATATTGCTGTTGTAGCATTCAAAGCCTTGGATTGTTTGTTGCAAAAGTATGCCTAGGCACAGCAGTGCCACAACTAAAATCCACTTTGTTTTGTTTTTGTTTTTGTTTAAATCCACTTTGTTTTGTTCTTGTTTTTGTTTTTGCTTTTGTTTTTGTTTGCTTTGATTATAAAATTTTTAGTTTTTCTACACATAGTCAAGTAATATCAATCCAAGCTTGTATTTACTACAAGCTTGATGGTGATATTCTTGACTTGCGCATATCCAAAAGGAAATTGTAGAAAACAAGTTGTAGTTTGGTGAACCCATAAAAAACATAAGCAAGGAAATGTAAATTTTATAAGAGAAGAGAATCAAAGAAACTATTTCTTTTTTGTGGTCAACGAAAGAGGAATGAGGAAGGGAGAGATTGAGTTAAGTAGGGAGAAAATACTTTTTTAAGCAGGGAGAAAATACCTTTTTTTTAATACCTGCTAACTCTGTAAATCAGTATGCCTCTTGAATCTCTTGCCTTGAGGTCTCTTTCTCTTTTTGCTTTTTCTTCTCTTCTTTCTCTCCGAATGGCTCACTCTCTCTTTTTTTTTTTCTCCCAACGGGCCTTTCCACATAACAGCTAGGTACAAGTGTAGCCGAATCCCTCAAGAATGCTCTCTGGCTTTTTTTGTTTGTTTTTGCTTCAGCCCAATGGCCCTTCTGATGTTCCCTCTTCTTTTTTTTCTTTTTTTTTACCGAAATGGCTCTGCTGAATCCCCCCCGCTAAATGCGCTCCCTTGCATTTTATAAAGAAAGTGGGAATTATCACTATGGGGGAGAGAACATTAGCTTTAGTGGGTGGTTGTTATGATGGGTAGTTATGGTGCCTACTATGTTTTGTAACTACACCTACACGTGGATACACATTCACCATTATATATATATATATATATATATATATATATTGCTACGGGCAATCATTTAATGCTATTAAGTTGCATTTTAATTTTTTTACAAGCCATAAGCACACTGAATGTAAAGCTCCACTCAAGACCATTTTATTTATACACAAATGCCACCAAAGCCATGCAAGCTTCGGCTTGCTGACCCATTTTATTGGTTTTCATATTTTACTATTTTTATGTACTTTTTTTCTAACCACCACTAATGTTAAGAGGTTGTTGGATCATTTAATTTTTTTAATTTTAACAGCAAGAAAGAAGAAAAATATTACTGGACAAATTTGACCCCCCCCCCAAAAAAAAAAAAACACAAACAAACAAACAAACAAACAAACAACACACACCCCTTTTTCTTCTTCTTTAGGAACAGAGTTTGGGGTAAATGTGGTGATGGACTGTTGCTGCCTGAAATAATGTAGATTTGGTTTACTTATTTATGGGCTTTGCCTCTCTATCTCTCTCTCAATTCTTGCCCTATTTCTGTTATGCAATAGGGAGGAAGCGAAAAGAGCAACATGATGCTACTCAAGCTGGAATGGGTTTGAATCCTGCATATGCTGGTGCCTATGGTGCAACTCCTGTAAGCATGTTTCCTGTTTTCTGGAGATCACTCATAGAATTTCTGTTTGAGTTTGTTTGGGAATCATCACTTTTTAAATAGGCATCCATATGTTCTACTAGAATGATACTGATATTAAATTTGTTGTGCTGATCAAAAATACTGAAATTATATTCTTATTACTTTTGAAACTTGGATGTTTACTAACCTTGTTGTATGTTTTTTGAACATTCAGATGAATCTGAGATCCATTTGGTGTGAGGTTATGCAGGTTTTAGGACTTGAGTTATTCACTTTTATATAGTTATAGGGTATATCATAATTTAGAGATGCAGAATGAAGGGACATGGGATGGAGGAGAGATATAGACAATGAGTAAAATTGAAATTGAATCAAAAGTGGAATCTTTCTGTAGTCAATGGAGATTACTCGTACAATTGAAGACAGAAGTAGGCATAATACTCTTACGATTGGAGATTACTTTCTTCGTAAATTTCTATGGGATCTTAGGTGCTTTCTTTCAAGTGTTCCGTTTACACTTATTTCTAGGTACTGTTACATTTAGTTAGAAACAACTTACAATTTATTTCTTCCTCGAATTGGGTGCAGTTATCACAAATACCATTTATGGGTGGTGCAAAATCTGCAGTTCCAGAAGCTCCAGCTCCACCAAACAACATATTGTTTGTCCAGAATCTTCCTCATCAGACCAGTCAAATGATGCTGCAAATGCTATTTTGCCAATACCAGGGCTTCAAGGAAGTTAGGATGGTGGAAGCAAAACCGGGTATTGCCTTTGTAGAATATGAAAACGAGATGCAATCCACAGTTGCAATGCAGGGACTCCAAGGATTCAAGATGTCACCCGAGAACCCAATGTTGATTACCTATGCAAAGAAATAGATGTCCCGGCTTTGATTGTGCCATTTTTGTTGTTAAAAAGGATACTAATTCCCCTTTACTTAATCGCCATTTGCTTTAGCCTTTAGTAGATCTGTAATATTATAGTGCAATCACCCCTTGTTTTGCTGTGTTTGTTTACCTTGATTAGCGCGTGTTTTCTTGAACTTATATTAGCTCGATTAGTTCGAGGACACATATATTTTGGGTTCTTCGTATATTTAGAACCACCCC
>JAOTRH010000006.1:1438086-1449367 GCA_034768845.1 Heliamphora exappendiculata
CGCCCCTTCTTCTTTCCGAGATGGCTCTTTTTAGCCCTCATCTTGCTTGTATTTTTGGTTGGTGCTGTGATTATTAAATCCTCTCGAGGTTTCAGAGAGCTTATTGTGGTGTTTTGCAGAGTATTTTGCAATTTTCTTGCACTTCAATAATTTTTCCTCTCTTTTATTTGTCAAATGGATGCATTTCAGGAATATACAACAGTACAATCCTGGTGATTATGTTCAGTTCCGTGGCTCAGAAGACAGAAGTATTGGAGGATAGGATTACGGCTGATTTTGTTCCCATGACTAAATAGTCATATAATTAAATATTTATTGCATTATTTTTTTTTTAATTTACGCATATGTATGTTTGTTTGTTTGGAAAATGAACAGATAATAATAAACATAACGGGAGTTTTTCACTTTCTATATCAATTGGTAGTGGGATGGTTGATTGTGTATATTGAGTAAACAAAATTAAAATATTATTAAATAAGGATAAAGAAATAAGTTTAAAAATATTTTTTTAATTAAGGTTGTTATTAGATTAGTTGTAAATTCAGATATTGCGTTTGATTTTTGCTGAGAGCGTTATGAATCGATGCTTTACATTTGTAAATGATTGTAGATATTTGGATATTTACTTTTCAAGAATGGGTCCAAAAGATCTCGCTGTCAAAAAAAAATGTAATGGTAAAAATTGAAATAGTACAAAAAAATAATAAAAACTAAAAAAATACTCAAGATAATAACATACTAATACAGATTGAAAAAAAATAGTTAAAGAACAAAAATAAAAAAACTTTGAAATATTGTAAAAGTAAATTGAATAGCAATTTTGTCATTTTAAGTTAATTTTTTTCCCTCTTTATTTCAATCTCTCACCCACAAGTTATGCATCATATAGGAGATTGTGTGTCTAATTTATACTATTTGTTTGAATCTCTAATTCTCCATTTGCATTCAAATAAGAAATACTAAGATTATTCTAAATTAATAGTTGTGTCCCACTTTTCAATTCTCTAATACAAATATTACCAATATGTTGGGAGTTAGAGGGTTTTTTTGAAAGTCAGTAGTTTGAGGAAGTTTCAACACCCAATGAGGGTTCTCACAGTTTTCAATAGTTTTCCACAAGACCTAAGCAGGTGAAGGTTTTAATTAAGCCACCATTTGGGTTCTCATAAGTTGTCAAAACAATTATAAGAAAATAATTTACGAAAAAAAAAATATTAACCAAAAAAACTAATTTCATTATTTGTTTAGTTTGTTTAAAAAATAGTAAAAAGTTAATTTTCAATGTATAATTCTATAGTTTTTTTATAGAATTTATTTTGTATAAAAAAAACCGTTCTTTATATTTAAAAAATTGTTATCATCAATTTTTAGAGTTTTTTAGATGACTAAGCATACAAGTAAAAAAAATAAGCAGTTAATATTTTTTCGCCGACTAAACGAAGCCTTTAAGATTTTTACGATCCCATATCTTCATATTACCTTCATTTCACTTTCCTATGGACAAGTCCATGCTCTTGCTCATTCTCTCTTGAAATTCTCACCATCCAAAATGAGCAATATAACAAGAACCACCCTTAGCATTGAAAAAAAAAAAGATTCTAGAAAGGCTTAGCAAATAATTGATATGGATACTTTGTGTTATTTGCAATTTTGCAAACAGGGAAAACAGCTACACAATCAAAAATACTTTTATCATTTCACATAAAAATAAAAAAATATGCCTGCGGATCACGAATCAAACTAGTTCAATTTCAGCAAGATCCATTCCTTTCTCTTACCTAAAATCTGGATCCACCTCTTCATCCGAACTGGCTCCTCACCAAAACTAAAGATTTTATGAATACATGCATGAATACAAGCATGCAACTTATGTTTTTAATACATAATATTTACATTTTCTCTTCTGTGAAATGGATAATAATATTAATAATAATAATAATAATACTACTACTACTAATACATCATGATTGAAGCAAAGATGTGCATACTTTTGAGCAGCAAAACAGCCGAGTAAATACAAAACTGAATCAGCAAATCGGGTATAAATCATGAATCATATCCCCGGCAGGTTATCTCTTGAAATTGAAATTTACTTGAACAACATATCGCATTCTAATCTGATCGACATTGTAGACAATGTACTCGTTGTACAATAAAGCACCCTGAAAGAGTTAATTGAAAATTTTCATACGCCAGATAAAAAAAGGTTATAATCTGCAGGAAATTGGAATTTAAAGTTCTACTAGACGAGATTCACGAGACAGTTACAGTTTCTGAGTGTTATGGTGTTCATACCTTGGAGCCCCGTTGCTCTTTTGGTTTTCCTTGGGGAACAACTACACCATCTTCAAGCATTTGAACCTCCGAAGAATCTGGGGCAGTTGAACCGACTCCTTTTGTGCTGCAATTTTAGGTTTCCACAATTAACTTCAGGGAACTCGATGTGTGGGTGGCTCTTCGTTAGTAGCATTAGAGAAACTTTAAACTTGAAACTATTGTAAATTTAGAAAATCACAGGCAATAGATGTAATCAACATTGAATCCAGAAGTGATAAACAAGGGCATCCCAACCGGGGCAACCCCTTTGCATTATATAATTCTACTTGAAATAAGTCAGCTAAGCCAGATGCAGATGTTCAATTTAGTCAATTGAAAAAGGAAAAGAAAAGGAGAAGGGGGGGAAAAAGGCGAAGAAGATCGCTATAGAAAAATTAAATTAAAAAGAAACAGAACCTCAGCTTTCCCTCTGGCAATTTGTCGGCGTTATAATTTGCTGTTAGCAACTCCGCCATGTCTCCAAGTGCAACCTAAAAAAGTACACAGTTCAACAATTATATGAAAGACATTTAGGAGAAAGATGCTTTCAGAATTTTTGTAGCAAGCTTAAAAGGAACGTGTCACTTAAAGTAAGTCGTGCAGATTTTGATTACTAAGCAGCATGAAATTCTATTCACAATACCAGCTATACTCCAAACAGCTAGTTATAAGAAGTATTGTGAACTTTTTTTTGGTAGTTTGTGTTTGTTCCACTGAAACACCAGGTTCTCTAGTATGAAAATAATTGTTTATGCTCAAGCAAAGACAACCTCACATAAAAGCAGCACACCATCAGTAACAGTAGTAGCTGAGTAGCAATAGTTTGCACTTTTCGAAAACATATCGGCAAAATAAACCCCCTTCCCAAACATATAACCCGTTGAAGGTGCTTCCGGAGGAGCAATGCGCAAACCTGGTCATTAGTCATGACATCTAGAAGTTAGATATCTTTTTACAGATCAGTAACGAGAATATATACTTATTCAAGAAGATACAGAAAGAATAACCTTGTGAAAGAATTCCAGTCCAATTTGTGAGGCGAGAACCATGCCATAAAAGCATTCTATTTTTTGTAGTAGAGAACTGTTTAATAAAGCAAAGCGACAGTTAATCAAAGTTTTTTATTAAAAAATAAAATACTAAAAATTTGTAAGAGCAAAAGATGATATCACATATGAGGGTATCCAGATAGATGAAGGTAAAGAAGATAATAAATCCTGAGGGAAACATTTTATATGGATATATATTGCACACCTTTCTAAAACGTTCAACTTCACCCTCTCTTGACACCCTAAATATCTGAACAATATCAACAGTATAATTTGAATGTGTCTTTGCGTGAGTGTTCTTCATGTAGGTTGCAATCTGAGCATGGAACCAAGAAGAAGATGACATCATTTATTAGCATCAAACATAATAATATGGGACAGATAAGCCGAACAAATTGCAAAACCTCCTAGTCTATTGTAGTCTATTGCAAAACGCAACCAAGCCTTGTTTGGTTGTATTTTATATTCAAAAACATATTTAAAAAAAGAATTTTAAGAAGAATTTTCATAACATTTTGAAAAGAGAAAATGCATTTGGTTGTCAAAGTTGAAAGTTATTTCTCAGAGATAAACAAAAACAGTTTTAAATCGTGCCCATTTGGTTGCGTTTTCTAAAATTGTTATTTGAAAACTGTTTTGAAAAAATGAATTTAAGAAACAGTTTTATAATATTTTGAAAAGAGAAATTACGTTTGATGTACTGTTTTTAGAAACCCTAACAGGCCCCAAATCATGAAACGGAAGAGACCCCGCCGCCGCCGCCTAAGAGGCCGACGACGACGACTGAGACGCCAACGAAACGAGATGACGACGGCTGAGACGCCACTGTCTTCTTTTTTTCGAATCTGGGTTTGAAATCTAAGACTTCGAATCTAGGGTTTTAAAACTTGGATGACAACGACAACTGGCTCGATGATGACGGTGAGAGGATGATTATGGGTTCGAATATCTAGGGTCGACAACGGCGAGAGGGCATCGATGGCAAGACTCAACGACGACGACAACAGCGAGACTCGACGACGGCGTGGACAGGTTAACGACGAGGATGTGAGGTGACGATGGATGATGCACAGTTGAATTTGTTGAAACAATTGAGTTAGAAAAATATCAAACATATTTTTGTAGTTCACTTTTTTCTGTTTTTCTTTGATTTTGCACTCAATTTTTTGAAAAAAAATGCTCGAAAAACTCAACCAAACAGATTTGAGACACTTTTTCAAAAAGTGAAAAGTGAAAATTAGTTCGAAAACAACTAACCAAACGGGCAGTTTTTAGGTCCTTTTTCAACTCAATTTTCTGAAAATAGTTTTTTAAAAATTGCTAACAAACGCGTTATCTTTTTTCAGATAATATTTTTGGGAAATGGAAAATAAAAACTGCAACCAAACAGGGTTACGCTTTAGTTTTCGATAATCATAAAACAGAAGGAATACGATGAGCAAAATAACTAATTTCTTGATCAATGATGAGCAAAATAAGTATTGAATACCATAGAGAACTCCTTGGAATCAGCCTCAAGTGGCACAAGTTCACAATGCAGGCGTTGATAATGAGAGCACAAGGGATCTTCCTATACCAATAACAAAAAATAAAAATAAAAAAATGAGTTAGACAAGCCATTTAAAAGGTACTAATAGATTAGTTGGCATTTTATGCATGTAACTGCAGATCCAAGGTAATCCCTATTTGGTTGCTGTTTTCAACAAATAGTTTTAGAGCATTTTCCGAAACTCTATTTGAAAACCAAAACACCAACCATTTTTACATCATATTTATTTTTGTGGGGAAATAGCTTTTGAGAAATTCAAAGCATCTTGTTTTTTTTTTTTTTGAAAAAGGATGGTTGTAAAAAAAAAAACAAGATTTCAAAATTATGCGCTAAAACAATTTTTCTATGTTTTCCGAAAAATAAAAAGAGAAAACAACAAACAAAAATGATGCCAATGGGTATCTAATTGTGCATGCAACGACAAAGTCGAAATGGATATGTTCCACTCAAATGTCTTAAAAATTGGAGTGGACCAGCCAATTCAACCGATTGAATCTCAACCGGACTTTGTTAGAACGGTTAAAAAAAATTGTATTTTGTGAAAACAGCTCAAATCCGTAGTTGATCATATGAGTGATTCGGGATATGTCTGACCAAAGATTTAACCTACCCCATGCATTCCCCATCCGCCTAAGTACTCCTATAAGCTAACTTTTTATTTGGCGGGAAGAGAGAGTTGGTGGCATTTAATTATGAGGCAGTGGCAGGCACTCGCAAGTATACGAGTATCCTATCGCATCATCGTAGTCAAGATAGGCTTGAAAAAGGACCCACGAGAAGCCTTTTGCACCGAACTAAGGAATGCAAAACTCCGTTTGCATTAAGGATGGGTTCTTGGTCAAAAAGGATAATCTACTTGTTTTTCTTCCCTCTTTTATTACCATGGCTCCTAAAATAGAGAATCCATCTCCCAAACAATCATAGTACGGCTGCTCGCTCATTTATTTTAAGATCAGTCGTTTCAAACCGTTCCCAATTCATTGCAACAGGCTAATTCGTGATTTCATATAATATTTGGGGGCTTTGGGCCTTTCTACCCCTCTGAATTATCATATAAGTTTTCCAACCATTTAGGTTGTTTATATTTTTTATTCAAGTGGTTTCTTTTCTTGTTCCTTTCTTGTTAGTGTGATTCTATTTTTCCCTTTTTAGTTATTAGTGCCATTGACTTATTACGGTTGAGGGGTAAGAGTTATTTCTTCTCCTTTTCAGTCAACCTCACAATTTAAGTTCGATTTGCAAACTATTTATAATATGTTTGTAGAAATCGATAATTCTGCTAAACTGGGAAACTTTTTATAATTTGTTTTACTATCTAAATTTTCGAAATGCAATAAGCTTTTTATATAGATTTTAAGAAAAATAAAACAACATATTAAACAGTGGGGCTCAACCTGATCTCCAAAAATAAGGCATTAATGGACTGAAAGGGAACAGGTTTGAGTGTTAAAGGTAAAGATGTAGAAAGTGTAGAACACGAAGACTGAAATATTACATTTTTTAGCACAATGGTTTTGGATTCTGTTAAATACTTCATTGTAGCTATAAAATTGTTAAATAAAATAATAATAAGAACAAATATGAATAGAAAAATACGCATAATTTTCACCACACAATTTAAGAGAGAATAGAGGGTTCATAGAGATCTTGGCATCTGTTTACCACACTTACATGCTTGAGTCCTATGCAGTTTTAAGACGAATCAAATTGTCTGGTCAAGATTCATCACATCCAAAGGAAAGAACCGCTTCAAATCAACAAAAAATACCTGCATCTGAATATCATTCTCCAACAACTTCGTTGCCACCTCAATTTCGCCTAGGGCTTCAACCTTCAATTATCCAATAGTTAATAATCATCTCAAATACAAGGAAACGAATTGAATGACTCTCCAATACAAATGAAATCTTTAAAAAATGCTAACGGTAATTGGAACAGAGGTTTGCGAAAGAATAATATTAACGCCATCACTGACTAAAGATCAAGTTATCCACACTCTCACCCAAAAAATGAGAGAGAGAGAGAGAGAGAGAGAGAGAGAGGCATCCCAATTGAGAAAGAAAATTACCATTTCCAATTTGCTTTTTAACTTTTGATGGGTGTCAATGACAAACTCACCTGCCATGATAATAGTTTTGAATTTGTAAATTACTACTGTCTTGGTGGGAGAATTAATGAAAATAAGAAGAAACGCATAATGCAGGCCAAAGAAAATCCTTCCAATCTGCCTTGTAATGTGAAATAGCCAGCTAAGAGAATATCAATAAACCACAGGCATGCGCGTGCAAAGGGGAGGAGGGAGGCAGAGTGAAGGAAGAGAGACAGGGGACTCACGCATCTTCTTAAATCCAAAATCATGAGGAATAACAGTGTAGAATTCACTGCAATCCAAACATGGTAGCAAAAATGAGTGTTATCCAGGACCAATTTCCCCAATAGCAAGAACTCGGAACATCAACATAATTGCAAGTTTGGAAGCATTAAGAAATGAGAAACGAGAGCGTCATATGATAGATATCATGTCAAAATGTAGCTAGCATTGTGAAATTAATCCAGTAAGGCATTTTAAAAAATATAGGGTGATGAACATAATAACCATACCCACTTAATTTCTCAAGCTTTGTCATATCTGATTGGCCAATCACGTCAGCAATCCTCTTCAAGACACCATACCCCTGTATTTACTCAAATTAAAATAACATGTAGCCTGTTCAATGGAACAGTGGAGAAAAGAAACATTATTTCTTTTGTAAAATTCTGAAAAAATGCGACAGAAACTTTCATGTTTCTTCATAGGTTTTTCAGATTAAACTCTGAATAGACCTCACATATGCGAAGGATCACCCCATTGGAGAATCAGATAGCTGATACTTGTTATCGACTTACAAAAATAAGGTACCCTAATCTCTGAGAAGTCATGCAAGTTGCAATGATTGGAAAGCAAAGAAGAATACCAAAGCAGACGCCGTAATTGACCTCTTTTTCTTTTTGTAAGCATAGATGTGGATCAAACTAGACACAAAATAAGCATGAGAGCACCTAAAGAGCCTATGAAATTACAAAAATTTGAATACAAATAAATACATAAGTTGATAAAAACACAAGACCAATCCTCCAATAAGAACTTCAGGCAACACAGCAGCACAAAACTAGAAGAAGTAGGAGTTAAAAAAATGGAAACCTATTAAAAGTATAACACGGTCTATAGTTTCAACAAAAATTAAGCATCTATTAAACTGGACATTTCCCCAAACTACCAGATCAGGGGAACTTCAGCTGCTAACCTCTACATTGTGAAACCAACTGGATATGGGGTACAACACAAGCTGAACAAAGCTACAAATCCCTTGTTTCCTATGCTTTGTCCAGGTTTGCATAGAAAAGATCTCTAAAATCAAACTAGAAAGCGGTTCGAAACAGGACAATGAAGTCGCTTCAAATCTGCTGCAGTGCAATTAAAGTTCCATGCCCATGCTCAATGATAGATTTTCAAAAATCTTGAGAGAAACTCCTCACAACATCTTTATTACTTCAATTAATATATGGAATGTAAGCAATCACTGAATCAAAAAAATAAAAACATTGGTAGTATATATTTATGCTTCTACTTTCATATCACAAATCAAATTGACACGAGATCATCCAAATAAAACATAAGTGTATAGCTCAAAGACATACCTTTAAAATTGTTGATTTGCTAAGCTTACCAAGTGGCAATTTGTCAGCATTGTATCCTGTAATTCCATATCGAAAACAGATTTAGTTTTATTGTAACAATTTATTGATTCAATAAACAGAACACTGGCATAAATCGTTTACAAAAATAAAATAAAAAACTATCCAGACGGCATGTGTCACATGGTTTTGGAGGCAGCATCCATCAGTTGCGTTCAAGTTATCTACAGTCAAACTTTAGTATTGCAAATAACCAAATAAGCTCATTCAATTCGAGTCGTGTTAGGATGCCTACATGTCATGGACTTACATAACTGATGGGAAACAAACCTATTTCCATCATTTGTTGTTTCATCATGCTGATGTTGCAAATAAGAGATATAAACTTTGCAATGCGCGACTCCAATTTTGTTTCCCGAAGCTGCATTCCCATTGTGGAGTTGGATTTTCCTTGATCCTGATAGCAATTATCAGAGTCTTAGAAGAGTCAAGAAGATAGTTTAACGTTAAAAATGAATTATGGAGGTTCATAACAAGTTAACAACAGTAATGATGGTTAGACCCTAACTAACGGTTACATCAATGGGATCTGTTCTTACTATTTATGATCTGTTTTCCTTTATTGTTCTGATTGGGGTAATGCATTTTTAAGATTAAATCAAGTGGAAAGGTAACATAAAGTCATGCTGGATGTTCAAATATTCAGCAATTTGATCGAAAAAATGCCTTCTATCCAAGAAAGCTTACAGTTGTTTCTTTTTCTCTGTCGGTGTAGTCCATTTCCAACCAAGTGTAGCTCTTTGGATGACAAATGAAGTCATTCCGGTCTGACCAATAGGTCTTGGTTTTGGCCAAGAATTTTTGCTCAAATTCCTGGATAGCACTATCTCGCAATGTGTAAGGTCCATGTAGTTTATCTTGACCCTTTACACCAACTCTTCCCCATCTATTATAAACTATGAATCTACCCCCATCATCAGACTCTGCAAATAGCTCACGGAATACAAAATTAGATCAAAGCAATAAAAGAAATAACAAGACAAAAACTTTGATGTTCACAACTCATGCAGGCTACAATAAATTTGCATAAAATTATACTTGTACATTTAACACTAATGACTAATGAGTCCCAGACATAATGTGATAGTAATTAAAAACGTTAACACAATATTTTTCTTTTCTTTTCTTTTTTTCCCTAGAAAACAAAAGGATCACGACTCCAATTAAATGGAATATAAAGAAATTTAAATAATTTGAGTAACCTAGAACTTGAATGACATAGAACTTGTTATTATTCTCCCCAACATTTGTCTGGTTCAACATAGCATCATAAATCTCATCACCCTACATACAAAGAAAGAAAGGGAAAGAAAGAAAGGTCAGGCTAATGTAATATCAATCAAATGTGGCCAAATTAACCATGTGTTCTGGCATTGTTTACCTGCTGCAAGACATGGTACTGAGCCTTAATGTGATCCGGAAGCCACTGATCCAATACAGCCGCGCCCTTCTTGGTAGCTGTGACAATTTTCTCCTCCTTGCGCTCAGCACTGTCTTCTTCTTTAACTGCCACCACAATTCAACAAAGAATTCCTAAAATTACAATGCGTCCGAGCGTACGCATATAAACAAGTACGTGCCAATGGTCACCACAACCCAGATTAGTTGAGGTGCGTGAAAACTGGTCCGAACACCCGATTATCAAAAAAACAAAAGAACAAATACGTGCCAATCAAGAACATAAGAATAAAACGAATCTTGGTACCTTCAATAATGTCCTCGGAATCCTTCTGAAAATCGTTACAAAGCCTTTCAAGAAGTTCTTTCTTGGACCCACTCGTAGAAAATCCCTGAAGAGCGGCTTCTTTGCGCAGTTCTTGAATACCCATATCCCGAAACTTTCCCATTTGCTTGATTTTGTACGAATCGTTTGAATCCTCGTTGTCAGTTTCCCTCCGTCTCTTCTTGGTAGTTGAATCGCCGGGCGAATCGATTGATTGCTTAGCTTGTTCGCGAATGGCTGATTCAAATCTCCGAACCTGCAAGAAGATGAAATCAACGGGTGGAATAACTGGGAAAGATGTAGAGGAGGAGGAGGAGGAGGAGGAGGAGGGATTAGATACCAGTGTGGGTTTGGTGCCGGTGGTACTCAACCCGCGTTGGGCAAGCTCGGTTCGAAGCTCTTCCACTTTGAGTTCGTTCGCCATTGTTTGGGAGGCAGACTGAGAGATTCGTGAGTTCGGGGAAGGAATGAGAGAGAGGAGATGGAGGGAACTTTGGGAGAATAATGTGGGTTTTGAAACACCGGGTGGGGGGGTTTAAATAACATAGGAGGGTGGGGCGGCTTGCTGATGTATAATAGACTCGTCGGTCACTTCTGTGCGTACCACGATTCTTATGAGTAATAATTGTCTGCGTAACAAGCGTCGTATTATTTATATGGGGCGTGTTTCTCTTTTGTTCGAAATCGGACTCGGTCGGTTAATCAATTTTGGATAAATATTTAGGCCAGATTGGCAAGTTTTGTTTTTTGATTTTTTGATTACAAATATTTAAAAAATAAAATTATTTATTTGAATAAAGTTAAAAAAAATTAAAATATAATTTTCTAAAATATTCTATTTAAATTACTATCACTTTTAAAATATAATAATACTATTCATTTATAATTTTTTTACTATTATTACTAATT
>JAOTRH010000006.1:1449377-1472013 GCA_034768845.1 Heliamphora exappendiculata
GGTAAAATTGTCCACTTTAAACAAAAAATATAAAAAATAGCTTTTTATCCAAATAATAAATTTCACAAAAAAAAACTAACTTAAAAGATAACTTAAGCGAATAACCTAATTTGAACTCAATTTAACTTTTTAGTTAAAAATATAAAAAATAATAATAACTTTTAAATTAATTGCCAATCAGGGCCTTATGTACTTATTTTTGAATATTAGATTTAGATTAGATTAGTATGTATTTGATGTCTCAAAATTAGTAATTTTAAGATAATAAATGATTCGAATTAAATGTCTCAATTTTAGTCTAGTTTTGCTTATTTATTCCATTGGAGAATTACTATTTATTCTATTGGATAATTATTTATTCTGTGCAATTTAAACTAGTTCTTTGTTTTAATTGTTTTATAAAAATTACATATAATAATTAATTTAATGACATAAATATTCACGTGAATAATTTGGTATTTTTCAATCACATCCATGTGTTCTTTGGGCACCATTCACAAAAATATTTTTATTAAATGATCAAAAGAATTTATTAAGAATAAATTTAAATACTAAATAATTAATTTATTGTCGTATTTTGATTAAAATATTTTTATTTTCTTGATTTGTTTCTATAAAATAATTTTAAAAAATAAGAAATCTTGATAAAATATATATTTTTTTTAAATATCTTGGTAGATGTAGTAGTGTTAAAATTGATGGCAACGAAGGTGATAGTTGCAGTGACCCTTGACCCTTGACCCTTAACTCTCAACCCTCAACTTTTGATAAGAATGACAGTTTTTTTTGTCTCGTTTTGTAAAAAAAATTTCCGCCACCAATAACAAATAGAGTAACGTGTTCTTTGGGCACCACTTACAAAAATATTTTTTTATTAAAAGATCAAAAGAATTTATCAAAAATAAATTTAAATACTAAAAATTTAATTTATTGCCGTATTTTGATTAAAATATTTTTATTTTCTTGATTTGCTTGTATAAAATAATTTTAAAAAACAAGAAATCTTGATAAAATAATTTTTTTAAAAAACATATTAGTAGACGTAGTAGTGTTAAAGTTGTTGGTGGTGGTGGTGGTGGTGGTGACAGTAACCCTTGACCCCTAACTTTCAACTCCTGATAGGAATGATAATTTTTTTTGCTCGCTTTGTAGGATTTTTCTCGTCCCCAACAACAAATAGGATAGGAACGGTGTTTACTCTACCAATCTCGTTTTTTTCCGTCCCGTCCCGCCTCGCCCTCGATTATATAAAATAAATATTTTTTAAATATAATATATGTATGAAATATATATTTTTTAAATATAATAAGTCTAAAATATTAAAATATTATATATTTTTTTAATTTTTTTTTTACATTTTGTACGTCTAGTTATATTAATTCATCAAATATTATTTTTTATTTATTATATTATTTACAACTTTTATTAATATTACTCTTTTAAATATTAAAAATTATACCTAAAATATTCATATTCCTACCCCCGTTTTCTGTTACTTTTTTGATATTTTTTTCATATCCACCCCGATCAAATAGGGAACGAGAATGGAGAAACTAATCCCCGACCTCGCCCCGCCCACCCTATTGCCATTTCTAACTACTAAACCACTAGACGCTCGACTTTAAACTCCCGATCTCTCGAACTCCAAGCACCCGACTACTGATCCTTGACCCTAGACCCTCGATTTTGGATCCTAACACTAAAATTTCCAAACCTGAACCTTCGACCCTCAGAACCCCAAATGCTAACCCCCAACCCTCAAACACGTAAACCCAACCCCCAACTATGGATTTCGGGCACTCAACGCTCTAAACTCAAGCCCTTAAATGTTAAATTCTGGCTTCCGAACCTATATTCTAAAATCTGATACCAACCCACGATCTTTTGGCTTTCAGCTCTTGATCCCTAACCCCCATGCCAGATATCAAGAGTTGAGGGCGATGGTAGTGGTGGCGGTGGCCTTTGACCTTTAACCTTCGACTCTGATAGAAATGGTAATTTCTTTCACCCCGTCCCCACTCCATTTTGTAGGATTTTTTCTGCCCCGATAACAAATGGAGTAGGGACGGTATTTGTTCTACCCATTATGTTTTTTTTTCACCTTGTCCCGCCTCCGATTACATAAAATAAATATTTTTAAAATATAAATATATGTATGAAATATATATTTTATAAATAAAATAAGTTCATAATATTAAATTATTATTTTTATTTTTATTTTTTATTTTATTTTTTGCATTTTGTACATTTAGTTATATTAATTAATCAACTATTATTTTATATTTATTATATTATTTATAACTTTTATCAATATTATTCTTTTAAACATTAAAAATTATACCTGAAATATCCCTGCTTTCGCCCCGTTTTTCACTATTTTTTCAATATTTTTTTTCGTACCCGCCCTGATCAAATAGGGGACGAGAATGGGAGAACTAATCCCTGACCTCGCCTCGCCCCACTCCATTACTATTCCTAACTACTGGACTACTAGACACTCGACTTCGAACTCTGAATCTCTCGAATCTCAAGCCCCTGACCACTTACTCTTGTTTATGGACCCTTAGTCTTGAACCCTGACACTAAGATCTCCAAACCCGAATCTTCGACCTTTTGAATCCCAAACCTTAACCCCTGATCCTTAAACACCTAAACTCTAAACCCGACCCACAACCCTAGATCCCGGGCACCCGATGCTCCAAACCCAAGTCCCTAAACCTTAAACCCTAGCTTTCAAGCCTATATTCCAAAATTTGACACTAACTCATAGCCTTTGGCCTCCAACTCTTGATCCCTAATCCCCATGCATAAATTTCAAAATCTAAAACTAACCCAGAACACTTGTTCCCTAACCTACATATCTTAGACTTGTAAAACCCTAGAGCCTCCGAATACTCAACCCTTACCTCAAATCTCAAATCTTAGCTCTTAACCCTAAAACCTCCCAAATAATAAGAACACCAAAATATTTTATCATAAAATATTTTTATGTTCAAACAAATAAAACCTTAATCGCATATCATTTATAATATTTGAACTCAATATCTCACCGCACACGTGGAACTTATTACCCCCACTCAATAAGATTAAGAATCAATCGAAATAATTAATCTAGACATAGGATTAGACAATCATTTGGACCAAAATAGTCTAGTAATAATTAGTTTAAAATAGTACAATCTAATCTTATAATTCATAACTCAAAACATAGCCTTTCAGTTTAATGTGAGATTATTTTAATAATTTGAGTTATTTATTTTATTATTTTTAATTTATAAATTTTTTAAAAAAAATTAAATTAATTAAATATTATTAAAAATTCGAATAAATCACATTTTTATAATATAAAAAAATTAACGGGGTCTAAATCTTGACATTTATTTTTTTAACACCTATTTGGGCTAAGTTGCTGATATTTTACTTTTTTTATTTTTTTGAATTTTTTAATTTTTTGTCTATTTTTATTTTATTTTTTGAAACATTTCAATAAGATAAATTAAAAAATAAAATAATTTGATTAAAAAATAAAAAATTCACTAAAAATGAAATAAATAATATTAAATTTAATTTGTTAACATATTTTGATTTATTTTTGTTATTTTTATTTATTTTTGTATTTTAAAATTTGTTTAATTTTTTTGACTCGTCTTAATAATAAGAGTTGAAAATTATTATAATTTGGCTAAATCATAATAAAGTTTAAAAAAAAAAAAAAATTTCCCACAGAGGCTAATATATATGTGTAACTTCCATAAACTTCCTGTGACGTGTTAGTATAGTGGGAGTGTTGGGTGAATATTTATATTTATTTTATCTATGGAAAATGCTAATGGTTGTGAATGAGAGATAGAAAATTATACATGGACAGCAGCTATTTTATAAATAAAATTATAAATAAAAATAAAATTTTTTATTGTAAAATTGTAACTTATGATTTTTTACAAAAAAAAAAATTACTTAAATGGCTTCAAAATTACGGTATTTTTATAAATCTTCTATATTATTATAAAAAAAATTCAAACATTTAATTTAGTAAAAGTAACAAAATATTTCATGTTTCAAATATACCTTTTTAATAAATTTAAATTTAAAATATAATTTCATAACTACCTTATCTCTTTTATTTTTTTTTAAACAAAAATTAAAAGTTATCTAAAATACCTTATCTCTCACGCAATTATAAATAAAAAATAAAAAAATAAAAAAATAAAACAATTTTTAATGCATTAATCTATTATTTTTATATAACTTTTTAAAATATGCCCTGCGATTCCGGCCTATTAATTTGGGGGTTGGCTTGTCTCCAACTCGCCGGGTCTCCATTTCGAATTCAAAACTCGTCCGGCATCGTCACCAACCTTTGTTCCGGTGAGCGATCTCTCACCGTCGGTGGTGTGTGTGAGTGTTCGCGCAGAGAGCATTATCGTCATCGTCGTCGGAAAAATGTTGCACGAACTCCTTCTGGCACTCTTAGGTTACACAGGAGATCTCATAATCGACGAGAGAGAGGAGCAGAAATCGCTCGGCATTATGTTATCTCCTGACGCTCCAATCTCAGAGGAATGCACCTTCAAGCTCGCTCCTGATATATCTTTCATCGAACCCAGCGACCGGTACGCTCGAAACGGAATCACCATTTTGTTTCTTTCTGTCAGTCTTCTCTGTAGTTTCGCCAATCTTTCGCGTAGCATATTTTCTGTATGGATCGCAACGACGCCCGGCTAGTATTTCTTGCTAATACTAGGGTTTTGAGGTCTGTTGAGGAACGAGCAGGTTCTGTAACGAGTATTACGGAAAACTTGGCCATCTGGTTGGTTGCCAAGAAAGTTGCAGAAAAGAAAAAAAAGAATCAAATTTATGAATTCTTTGATTTATGCAGGGATGCACTCCAAATTAAAGAAAGAAAATTAAAAAAACTCCTGATTTCGTGTTAGAACCGAACTTATTTTGTCTTCTTGATTCCCAATTGCGAGCAATCTTTTATTATTTCCCATTTATTGGGGTTAGAAAATCTGTAATTATTTTTTCAACTAACTAATATTACTTCGCAACCAAATACGCTTGCATTTGCGTATGTAGTGACTAGATTCTTTTGGTTCTTAACTGTATTGTACTGCCAATACTTGCAGGGATGTTATTGAGAGGATAATTACCTTAGGGTTTTACTACAGGGAGCTTGATCGCTTCACCTCTAAGTCCCGGAATTTAAGTTGGATAAGGTCTGCGAATGAGTCTCCTCTGTCCCGAACTTCTGAACTAATCAGAGGGAAGAAGGAGAAGCAAAGTGTGTACAGGAGGGCGATTGCTAATGGCGTTGTTGAGGTGCTGTCAGTCTACAGGTCTGCTGTTCTACATATCGAGCAGAAACTGCTGTCAGATTCTGTGCCCATCTTGGCAACAGTTACCCAAGGCCTCAATAAGGTCGGTAGTGAACTCCACAAATCTTATATGTTGGCACTTAAAATAATTTTTTGTTGTTTCTTTTCAATTTTGGCTGACATAATAATTAATGGTAGCAAAGATGTCTTTGATTTGGCTTATACTAAAATCATTCTGAATTTTTATTAATAAAAGATATTTATGTAAGTAATGCGATAAATCTTACAAAACCAGCCAATTTCCTTTTTGTTAAGGAAGAAAAGTAGAGGTGTAACTTGGCTAAACAATTGTGAAATGGTCAATAAATAGAACTAACTTTGTACTGATTTAGCTGACATGGGTGTTAATGGGAGCTTGATTATGTGCAGTAACTTTTAGCATGTGCCGCCGTTTCCTTGCTAGATTGTTCTGCTCTTGTCGAGAGAAGTATTGTTTTTAAATAAAAAAGACAATGCCACATAACAATCTGACGGGCAGGATTTTCTTTTTGCTCCATTTGAACCTTTAGTTATCCATTTCCTCATTCTTTTTACTTGGGGGTTGCATGCAAGTTTCCTTTATGGTTAGGGGCCTTGGGGCAATGCCTGAAATGTGGCATTTATTATAACACGCTGAACAGCACCTCTACAGGGAGTAGTATATGAATTCCATTTCATTATATGAAATCTATTCATTAGTTCTAGCATTTGATGATTATTGATCTGCTAATGATTATTTTCTTGCTTTATTCCCTTTTTTCATTGAGAGTTTTGTGCTTGGATATAGAGGAGTAACAGTTTTTTCTTATTGCTTTCACTTCAACATACATCTTGGACACACCACTTTCATTAATAAAAATGCTCATAATTATTAAAAATAGTCCGCTTACTGCAAAAAATATTGTAAAAAATAGTTTTTTTATTTAAAATATGCTGTCTGCTAAGGAGTTATTTATTTAATAACTACAAAAAATGGAATGAATTACTTATGCCTATTATTTGCTAGGATATTTTATTATGCCAAAGTGACTTTTATGCTGTGTGTTAAGGAGTGTGTTCTTTCTTTCTTTCTTCTTTTTTTTTTTTTTTGTTTCTCTTCCTGTTTTTTACTACAGGAACTGGAATGAATGAATTGTCTATCATTTGCTAGGGTACAATTGTAATTTATTCTGTCAAAGAACCTTTCTTATCTACCTGACTCATGGGCATTACACTACTCGACTTTTGGGCTCAACGTTCACTTTTATGAACTCTAGGATTTATATTATTTCCTTTTCCTTTCCTGTAATTTTTTTGTATCCTTTTGTTCTTTGAGTTACTTTTTGATGGATGTTTGTCCTAGTTCTTTGTTCTTTTGCCACCTCTTTACGAGCTCATTCTAGAGATAGAGCGTGACGGTATTTGCGGAGGACGACTTCTTAACATTTTGCACAAACGATGCCATTGTGGGGTGCCTGAACTACAAACGTGCATTCAAAGGTATGCATATTAGGTATATATTGGTATTCTTTATTCCATTCACTTTATTTTTCATTTGTTTTTTGTTTAGTCTTTTGAATTGAATTGAAGTTCTTGACCACATGGCAGTTGTATGTATGCCAAAGAATCTTTATGAAATGCATCACCTGTTCCATGTTAATTAACACACTGGGAAAGCGATGTCATTTACAGAATTGATATTCGAAGATAAGTGGATTGAAAGTAAAAGTGAAACTCTCTCTGAAGCATTTCTCAACTAAAGAGGGTCACTGATGACTCTTCAATTATATGTAATTATTTGAAATTACCCAAGTAACCTTAGACAATACATCTTGTACTACAGTTACTTAATTTCTTATTAAGTTGGAGTATAGATATTTTCGACGTGGCTTGATTAAAGTTTAGCTGAGTTTCTTCAGCGGGAGGTTTATTATCCTCTTTCCTGGTAATAGCGTAATATTTTACACAATTAAATAGAAAAGCATCTCTTGGAGATTAGACTTAATCAGCATTATGTTTGGATGGTGGCGAGCAGCCCTTTTCTAAGTTTCTTTTTTAGTCATTTGTATAGCTGGTTGTCAGGTATTTCCAATATGATTGTTGTGCATAGTTTGGACTTTGTAGAAAATTCTGATCAGGCGATATATAGCTCTTTTTTCTCTTTTGAATAGGTACACCTGTACTGTAAAAGGGAAGCTCCTACTTTTGGAGCGCTGTTACAACTTACAAGTTGTCTCCTTCAGCTCTCAATTTCCTTTAGCTCTTAGTCAGCGTAGGTGTTGAAATGTCACATGTAAAAAACAGCCATTAGAAGTTTTTTGCGGATTATCAACAGGCTAAAATGTAATATAAAATCCAGTGATCATCTGATACAAGGTATCAATATATGATTTTCAGGATCACCCTTTGAATTGGGTGACTTGCTTATTACTTTGTCAGTCTGGTAGGTATTGGACATGCAACACTGAACCTTTTCTCTAGCTCCATGTGTACTCTCTCCTTTTTTTTGCAGCAAATACATTGCTCGAACTTGTTTTCTTTTTGTTATTGGGTCATTTATTGTGCCTAGCTTTCTCTAAAAAACATTATTGTTACATGAGTTTTAAATGGGTTAATATCTTATATACTGGTATCCTTCAACATATATGAAATATATTTTTTCTTTGTGCCCTTTGCAGTGGCGGAGCCACAAGATCTAAGCCTTTTTCCATCTGATCATACTTTCTTATCTCCTCTTTACATACACGATATGCTATGGTTGCTTGTCAGACTGTAGTCTGAATGATTAAATTGGTCTGTTGGTGGTGTTCTTCAGTTTGGACACTGTAATGGGAGGATTTATATTTAAATAAAGTTTCAACAATTTACTTTGCTCCAAATATAATAGCGGTCATAGATTTTTGAAACTGTCTTTGCTCCAAAATTTTGCAATCTTGGTCTTGTAACTTTTCTGGCAAATTTGCCTTGGATGCTAATCCATTAACAAACCCCTTACTCTAGCCTCCGAGCCACATGCCTTCTTTGGTCTTGAGGGGTGGTGCCTAAACCTTGCTTCCATACCATGGTGTTGGAGGTAATGGGATGCCTCTTAGGCAAATGTGGAGCTGAGCCACGAGAGCCAGGAGGTGGCTCGTGGCTCACTAGCGGAGTAACTCAGAGGCAAGGACCTCATAGGTGATGCATGGATGCGTGGACACTGAGGTGTCACGTGGCAGAGAGATATCCAGACACCTACAAAGTCTGATGGAATGGTATTTGCTTTAATTCTGATCCAGTTGTTTCTGAAAGTGCAGAAATAATGTTGGAATAATGTTTACTGTGGTACAAATCATAACCAAACTAATTTTTCTCTTTCCTGAAATTATAGGCTTCTTTGGCATGGGCATCAAGTCATGTACCATCAACTTGCTTCCTGGATGGTTTATGGGATTCTTAATGACCAATATGGAGAATTTTTCATTAACAGGTAACTATGATTAATGTTTATTTATACTTGGTGATTGCATACTCATTGCACTTTCTAATGTTTACTTATGCTGTAAATTTGTAAGAAACAACAAGAAGGTGACTATGAAAGATGACCTTGTGTCCAGTATATGCTCTTGGCTGTATTGTGTTATATATTTTATGAACATTATGCCAATTTTGTCTTGCACTTAAGAGCTCACATAGGTTCTCCAAATGCAAGCTGGAAACATTGAGATCATCACATAAGCACATTTTTTATTTAATTGCTTTTCTTGAGGAAGTAATAAATTTACTGCTTTTGTCTTTTGTCATTGTTGAAAAAGACTACAATATGACTCGTAGACCTCTTACTCCTTTCCTTTGGCACTTAATGCTAGCATTCTCCACAAAATTCAACTGGACATAATTCCTCCACGCAGAGGAGTGATACTGTATTATGTACTTAACATGACGGGTCTTTAGGACTTGTTACTCTTTATTTTCCGTCTTTTTTTGCAGGTATATTATTGTCTTCTCTTCTGCTTGCACAGCACCTGGAATGGAATCAGGGCCTCACCCTCCCTCTCTCTCTCTCATGCGCAAACACATGCACACGCACACACACATAAGCTCTTCGAAAAAGGTTCCTATTTATCATAGGCATTAAGTGGCTGACTGGCGGTGGTTGCTGAGACAATTTCTGCTGGTCATTGCTCATGGTGATGGTATGGGGATTAATATTGAGGATACCATTGTAAAAATGTATTTTTAGTTATTTTGTTAGATAAAGGGTAGTTTTGTCTTTTAAAGCTAATTAGGGTTTAAGTTTTGCTTTATATATATTTTGTAACTTTGTTGTTAGTAGTTAATCCTTTGATTATTGCAATAATAGTTTATCTTTCATCATTTATTTTGCTAACATGGTATTAGAGCCACCACCGTCGGAACCCTAGCCGGAACCTTAGCATTGCCGGCGACCCTTCTCTGCAAAACCCTAGCATCACCGACGACTTCTTCCTCTGCATCGCCGACCACTGACAGCTTCAAAAACTCTTCCTTCTGCATCCCTAACCGCCGACGAGTCTCGCCAGTCTCTTCTCTCACATCACCGACCACCAATGATTACTCCTTCTGCACAACCATCGACCATTGCGAAGGCATCGAAACTGAAACCCTAGCACCATGACGACGACTACTATTGATTATCGCTAAGGCAACGCAACTTAAATCTTAATTAACCCTAAAAGACTAAATCACCCTAATTATAGTCGGTTTTGCTGGGTGTATTTGATGTCTTACAAATCTGATTTTTGTTGTATTTATCAAACGTTTCACTCCATGGTTCGGACCTAGTTTTCTAGAACTATCAAAACCCTCCGTTCTGATTTTGGTGAAGAGTATTTTCTAATAGAATTTACTGACTTTTTGGCTGCATCTGGCATTATTCATCAATCTCCATGTTCTGACAATCCCGCACAAAATGGGAGAGCTGAAAGAAATATCGGCACATCCTTGACACAGCTCGCTCCATTTTTCTTTTCTCATCTGTCCCTGTCACTTTCTGGGGAGAAACAGTTCTTATTGCAGCGTATTTTCTTAATTTTATGCCTACACCCTCTTCTTTTTGAAATTTCTCATTATGAAAAATTGATGGGTCATACTTAGAATTACTTTTTGTTATGTGTTTTTGATTGTGTTTGTTTTCTCCTTCTTCCTAAAAGATAGCGCAATAAACTTAGTGCTCGTTCCGCTCTTTGAGTTTTTTTGGTATATAGTATTCAACAAAAAGGATATCGGTGTTATGATCTTGTATCTAAACGATTTTATATCTCTCGTCATGTTGTGTTTTTTGAGCGTCTTTCCTATTTTACTTTACCATCCAAATATGCCATGGTTCCCAAATAGGGTTTAATTGTTTTTGATTTTTTCCCGAATGATGTGCCTTTCGACGAGTTTACTCGTACTTTTGATGTTTCTAAACTTCCTTCTCAGTCTCGTCCTTCCGTTGTTTCAACTGTTCTGTTAGCCTATTCTTGTAGGCCTCCTCCTCCTCAACACATATCAACGAGTTCTGACCCAGTTTCTCTTGTCTCTGTGGATTCTGATCCCCTTGAACGGTGCTATCTTTTGCGTGCTCCTACCCTGTCAGTAAGGCTTGGTTTTTCTAATATCTGCTATTTAGAAGACTGGTGCTTGGAATTTGATTCCACTACCTTTCGATAAAAATCTTATTAGATGTAAGTGGGTTTACAAAGTTAAAACTTATTGTGATGGTTCTCTGGAGTGTTATAAGGCCAGGTTAGTTGCCAAGGATTTTTCTTAGGAGTATGGGATTGATTATGAGGGAAATTTTGTACCCTTGGCTAAGATGGCTAGAGTTCGTGCATTGATTTCTGTTGCTGCCATTCGTCAGTGGCCTCTGATGTTAATTTCTCCTGCTCCGTCTCGTTTCTATGTGTCCTCACCCCGAATTTTATGGATTTTTTCCATCCTTGATAAGAAGTGGGGCGGGGATAGTAATTGCTTCCTCCGTCTCGTTCTTGATTATATAAATTAAATTATTTTTTATTTATAAATACATATATAAAGTTTAATTCTTTTAAATATAATACTACTAAAATATAAAAATATTATATTTATATCTCATTGTATCCACTATTTTTTATCTCTCGCATTTTAATTCTAATGTTCATAAATTATTATTTTTCTTTTACTACATTATTTATAACTCTTATTAATATCATTACTTTTATAATTTATTAATTATTCCAGATATATCCCTGCCCCTATCCTCGCCACTTCTCTGGCCTTCTCTGCCCCGATAAAATAGGGGACATGGACGAAGGACTTCAAACCCGCCCCACCCCGCTCCGTTTCTATTCTTATTTTTCCGGTTAGATGTCAAGAATGTATTTCTCAATAGGCATCTTAACGAGGAAGTTTATATGCGCCCTCCTTCGGGGTTTCCTCATCCTCCTGGTACTGTTTGTCGTCTTTAGCGTGTCCTTTATAGTAAGCAATCTTCTCAAGCTTGGTATGATCGTTTTCAATCTATTGTTACTCAGATTGGTTTCACTACTAGTCCTCATGATTCTGCACTTTTTTTTTTTGCCACACTCTTACTGGGTTGGCTATTTTCTTATTATATGTAGATGACATGATCATTGTTGGCTCTGACTCTGCTGTTATTTTTGAAGTGAACCAACATCTGTTTTGTGAGTTTGAAATGAAAAGCTTAGATCCTTTTCACTACTTTCTTAGTGTGGAGGTTACTTCTTCACCAAAAGGCTATCTCTTATATCAGTCGAAATATGCGAACGAGGTGATCCACCATGCCCATCTCACTAATGATAAAATTGTGGATACTCTCATTTAGTTGCATGCCAAGTTCTCCTCTTTCTGATGGTGTTCTTCTTAAGGATCCCACTATTTATTCAGAGCTATTTGGATATTTGGTATATCTTACTGTAACTCGTCCTAATATTGTGTATGCCATCCATGTGATCAGTCGGTTTGTCTTTGCTCCTCGCTTTACTTATTGGGTTGCTTTGCTGTGTATTTTGCTTTATGTTTGTGGCACTATCTTTTAGCATTTACTATTTTCCTCTTCATCGTTTTTGACTCTCCGGATTTATGCTGATTGGCTGGTTATGTATCTAAACGCAAGTTTACTATTGATTTTTGTGTTTTTTTCGGTGATTTTCTCATTTTCTAGAAGAGCAAGAAACACTCTATCATTACTTGTTGCTGAGTATCGTGTTATGACTCATGCTACTTTTGAAATTATTTGGCTCAGATGGCTACTCACTGATTTGGGTGTTTTCCTCTCTTCTCCTATCTCTCTTTACTGTGATAACAAGAGTGCCATTCATACCGCTCACAACTTTGCCTTCCATGAGCGTACGAAGCATATTGTTCGTTAGCATCTTTAGATTGGTACTATTGATCTACCTTTCGTCTCCTCATCCTTATCGCTTGCCGATTTTGTTACTAAAACTTGCACTTCGGCTCGTTTTCAGTTCTTGCTAGATAAACTCTCACTGCTCACGGGACTCGCATCATAAGTTTAGGGAGGGGGGTGTAAAAGTGTATTTCGGTTATTTAGTTAGCTAAATGGTAGTTTAGTCTTTTAAGGTTAATTAGGGTTTAAGTTTTGCTTTATATATTTCTGTAACTTTTTCTTTAGTAGTTGAGCCTTTGATTATTGCAATAATATTTTCTCTTTCATTTTCTATTTTGCTAACAGCTAACAGGGAAGCTTTATTGGACAACTTGGTGGGATTGATTTTGAATATGATTTATTTGATTCCATCCAAGAAGCAGCACCACTGATGGTGGTTGCTGGTGATGACTGGTTAAGTCACTTTTCTGAGTTAAGTGTCCTTGGTTGTTCTTGAGAAAATCCTTGTTGTGCGATTGAGATAGGATTGGATGGGAAAAAAGACTGAAGAAGCTGTAAGAAAGAAAAAGGAAATTAAAGAAAAAGACCCCCAAAGACACAATGCTTCCCATTCAATCCTTATAAAGACACTGACTAGAGGGACATTTTTATCTGGTTAAATTTTGAAGAGACTGCTACTTTGTTTTAGGGAACATTCCGTTTCTCCTTTTTCGTAATAATTAGTTACCTTGGGGATCCAGGATACTCGTAACCATAATTTATGCTTTTGTTGCCGTTATTGAAGTCATAACTTTATTATTTCTGCAGTTGAAATCTGTTCTTTTTTAACTGGAAGAGAAAGAAGAGGAGGTGGGTGCGATCTGTCATTCTATTTCAATCTATTTAATCTTGCATTTATTGTTAGTATTCTATTTTTCCTTAATCCTCTTCTTGTCCCTCCGCCATCCTTTTAAATGTGGTTTACCCCTAATTCCAAACGTTGACAGGCATTTATGCTTTTCTTAGTTGTAGGCAACTTACAAGAAGAGAATTGAATTCTTGCTTTCTTCTTCATGATGTTTAGAATTTGAAGGAGAAGCACAAGATAAACAATAACCAAATAGATACAAAAGAAAAAAAAAAGTGAAAACAGGAAGAGAGGAGCAGCATCTAATTTCCTTACTCTATTTGCTTTTGAGTGGCATAATGTCATTGACCCGATGTTCTGTTTTCTGTATGCTGTTATGCCTCCTATAATGGTAACCTAAGTTCACTTACTGGGAGATGCATGTAACTATGCATAAGGAGTACTTAGAAAATCTTGCTTTACTTTTCTATTAATAAAACTTCACTCTCTCTTTCTCTCCCTTACTTTGTTTTTGTTCTTTCCGTTATTGTGTTTTGGATGACTTGGATTTAGTTCTTTTCGTTTATCTTTAGTTTTTATTCCCTTTGACTTTTGTGTAGTAGGCTTGAAACTGGGTATTTGGTGTGGTTTTCTCAAGGCAGGATGACATGGACACAGAACATGACTCATCTCATCCAGATATGCTTGAAAAGTTTGCCCGATTGTCAACTAATGACTTATCACTTACTGATTGGCACTTGGGATTTCACATTTCTCTGGTACATTGATGATATTTCTTTCATTATTTGCCTTGGTTAAGCAGTTTTCCTCCATTTTATTTTATTCTATTTTATTTTTGCTGTATATTTTTGTTATTTTGGTTATCTGCTGGCTATGTACTTCTGATTTGTGGACTATATTTGATGCTGCAAAGCTTTTTGTGCATTCTGCTTTGTTTGTAGGATATGCTACCAGAGTATATCCCCATGCGTGTTGCGGAATCCATTCTTTTTGCTGGAAAAGCAGTGAGGGTTCTGCGGAATCCAAGTCCCACATTCCAATTTCAGGATGCAGCATATCTTCAGCATAAACCAAGAGGATCACAAAGAATTCAAGGATTTGTGGAACGCTTTTCTTTCCAGAAGGAACCCTCCTTGGATACTAAGATCGAAGAAGAACTACTTCCTCAGTTTGAGGCTGATAAGATTGAAGCTATGCTTCAAGACCTGAAGGTCCTCCCGCTTTGGCCATACTTACGATTTAAATATTGTTTTGTGACTCCCCTTCTGTGATTGATGTCTATACGATGTTACTCATATTTATTTACTGCATGCTTTTGTATGTCTATTTGACATATGATTACTATAGTTTATTAACCACTTTTTTTCTTTTATGCTAAATCCTTGGTGGACTATGTACAGGAATCATCTGAGTTCCACAAAAGATCATTTGAGTGTGCTGTGGACTCAATTCGTGCTATTGCAGCCAGTCATCTTTGGCAGGTACTGAATGTGACACATTTTTTTTCTCTTATTTCTCAAGAATGTATGTTTACTGTTCCCGTTCACATCTGCAGCTTGTGGTTGTACGTGCAGACTTAAATGGCCACTTGAAGGCCCTTAAAGACTACTTTCTTTTAGCCAAAGGTGATTTCTTCCAGGTAAAACATGACTAGCATCCAACAGTTTGGTTACTATTATAGTCACATCACCTGATGGAGATAATATGCCGTGGAGATCCCTTGTATGTGTCATTTTTTATTGACCTTGCTAAGATGGATATTACTGTGCACACACTTGGGAACAAAAAACAAATCCCTTTCACAAAATGTTACTGGCAATGCTTAGGGGCAGTCACTATTAGATTATTACATATGTAAGGGCTTGCAGCGATATAGCTTTATGTATTGCTTGACTTTGGAGAATCTTCTACAGCATATTCTTGAATTTAGCTCCTTCTGAAAAATCTGAACTCTAAATTATACCTTATCGTATAATTCTAACCAGAATTGAAAAAACAAAAGATACTAACTTTTCCCAAAACTTGTAATGACTCTTTTTATAGTTATCCTTTTTCTTTTGTTGGGGTGGGGGGTGGGGGGAGGGGGTGTTGGTGGATCCATGCAAACGTTCTACCGCTCTACGCACTTCATTCCATGCTTCCATGGTTGAACTGAGCATCTCCTGATGATGATTTGGCATCTTATTTCTGAATCCACCATCAATAAAGTTAGGAAAGAATGCTGTCTCATTGCTATATTGTCAGCAAATTTTACGCAAATTCTTTTGTTACTTTTAAAACATTGAGTATATCCTTGACAAGACATGGTTTAATATGGTAGAGTTTTCTTGAAGAAAGTCGCCAGTTGATGCGTCTACCACCTCGGCAGTCAACTGCTGAAGCTGATCTTATGGTCCCATTTCAGCTGGTATGTTTAGCCTAAGATGATTCTAGTGATGCAATTACTTTCATGAGATGTATAAATGTACTTAAAAATCTTATGTGCAGTGACTATTGTCTTCTCATTAAATAATAAAGCATAAAGCTATCATTCTCTTGAAATTATCTTATGACAAGCATTTGATCATCATGTGGAACAATCATTCAAACATATTTGTGTTAGTGACTAGTCTTGGTGGTCAATAGTGTTCTTCCGTGGCTTGTTTAAATTTCGAACTTTCCTCTTGTTCTTGTTTGCCAAGAATTTTTCATTTTACTTATTGTTGTCCAATCAGCGAAAGTTGAATTGCTCAACATTGTCACTAGATTGACACTTGAAACTTGATTCCTCATCATTTTTTTGAGACCACGATCATAAAAGGACTGGCATTGCAGCATTTGGTTCTCCGAGGAGCTCTTATATAGTTTCAGCTGAAACCTGTTTCAAAGGAAACATCACCTGTCTAGACTTCAGTACTACTGGAATTTTCAACCTTGGTTTTCAATAGTTGATATAATCCTGTTGTGATGGGACTCCCAAGAAATTCTATGTGAACCCTGATTCTTTGTTGCTACGAGACCTTCAAACCTTTTCATTATTTACTTCTGTACGCTTTAAAAAAAAAAAAAAAAGTAAGAGTTATTCCTGGACACCTAGAAATAATAATGGTTTGGTTGTTAACGGTAGTTTTAGGTAAGAAAAATCAAGAGTTGATTTTTGTCCATTTTGTGTAGTTTATTTATTTATTTATTTGTTGATTCTCTGCATTTATAAGGCACTATGGGCTTTTTTCTTCTTTTAGTGTGTGATCCTATCTTGTTTTTGGGCAATTAAGGTTATCATGGTTTAACGTGTGTACATGGGTGACATCTCCTTAGTCTCCTTTCGTATACTTCACTGTCAATCTTATAAGGTAAGAACAATACCTCTAAAAATGATCTAGATTAGTCAGCTTCATTCACTTGTGAAGATTTGTCAGTAACCTGTAGCTTTTGGATCGGATAAGTGTCAGTAACATTTGGCTTTGGCTTCAGGAAAAGTGTGCCTTATCTATCAGCATGAACATGCTTTCTTCATCGATTAGTTTTCATGTGAAATCTATAGAATCATTTTGATGTAGTTGAAAAGTCTAGCTTACGCAACTTCTTAAAATTTAGGTGTTAAGGAAAGAAGAAATTGAGCCTTTAAACCACACAAAGGGGCCTCTCAATGGGTGATGTGAGATAATTCAAGACACCTCCTGGACCACATCAGTTGGATACTCGTCACGCTGGGAGGAGAGCAATCCAGCTCTGATACCGAGTTGAAAAGTTATCAATTGTCCTAAAAGACCTGTTAGGAAAAGTTAAAAAGCCTAGTCTACATAACTCTTTAAAACTCAAGTGATAAGGAAAGGAGAAACTGAACCTTATAAACCACATAGAGTAGCCTCTCAATTGGCGATATGGGACAATTCAAGACACCCCTGGACCACAGCAGCCGGATACTCGGCATGCTGGGAGGAGAGCATCCCAGCTCTGATGCTAAGTTGAAAAGTCTAGTCTACATAACTCCTTAAAACTCAGGTGTTAAGAAAAGAAGAAACCGAGCCTTATAAATCATATAGAGGGGCCTCTCAATGGGCGATGTGGGATAAATCCAAGAGATGCCACTACAAATGATGCTTGTCAAGCTTAGCTTGATTATGGTAGCGGTTAGGTTATATCAAACTCAGAAGCTCCTTATGCACAATGAAACGAGGTTGAGTGTGGTACAATTCCCCTATCTTTTAATTGCAGGTCGAGCTGAGCTTGCACATTATGGTCTCCGCTTTCGGCTCTTTCTTTTATGAAGCTCTTCCATTATCAAACTTCAAAGTCAAGCTATCAAGCTGAGATTGTCGTGCTGTCAAGCAAGCCAGAATACTAACTTTGAAGACCCGAATGCAATTCAAGGCAAGTTCCAGTCTTCTTACAAAACATTCGTTAAAAGTGTAGTTACCGAGTGGCTAGTTCAGTTGGTGATGACCGCAGCTTGATATGTTTGGCCAGACTCTAGCCTTTTTGGCTTTGTTTCATATGCCAGGTTTGATGTTAGTAATGAGTCATCATTGATAGAAGAGGCATTCAAGTTGGAAGCATTTGCTATTTGTGAGATAATTCAATCGATATTAAGGAAGTTTGGGTAATTAAAGTGCAGAAACTTCATGAGAGAGGGATAATACTGTCTAAATTGTTAGTATCTTATAAAAATAGGACTTTGTAGAATAGTCAGAAGTCTAAAAAATAGAACCCCACCATAATTACCTCTAGTATATTTTGCCATGCTTTTTGTCAAAAAAAGCACTATTTTGTATGCTGATACACTTGAATGGATTTGCTATGGAATTTGATGCCTCTATAGCTTGATCACTTCTTTGTGGAATCTGACTCAACATAAACTCTACCTAATGGGACTTGTTTCTTTAGTCTTATCTCTTTGTCATTTCCGTTTTTTGTAACTATATGATACGGCACTCAAGTTGAACTTTATAGCTTCACATTTTTCTTTCTTTGTTGTTTCTCATAATCCGTAATGCAATTTGTAGTTTTTAGAGGTTGTAGTAGTATGAAAATAAATTCATTTTCGTATTTGGAATGCAGGCTTCAATAAAAACTATCAATGACGAAGACAAATATTTTTCGAGGGTGTCCTTGCGGTTAGAGGCCTTTTTGATTACTCTTAATGTCTATTGAAGATAGGGTTTATCTAAATAGCAGTTTACTTTTGCCCCAGATAATCAAATGTGTAGTTTTGTGAGGAACATGTGCTTACCTCTCTGTCCATTACTACTAGGATGCCTTCATTTGGAATCTCGGTTAAATCCTCCCAAGTGGATTTGCCAAAGGCAAACATTTACAGCGATGGAGACCTAAGTGCTCTATCGGATACTTCTGAGATGTCACTTGATGGCTGGGATGGTATCACTCTTGAATATTCTGTTGATTGGCCCTTACAGTTGTTCTTTACACAAGAAGTGCTTTCGAGGTAAGTTTCTTAGTGCCTTAAGTTGGTAATGCCGTTATTTTATCGAATAAAGGTGTTGGAGCCACTAGACAAAACTCAACCCCTACCATTTTTTTTTAATCTCTGGAAAATTACTCGCATAATTTTTAATGAAAATCTACATCTTCATATCCTCGCACTCGCATTACTGTGTGCCAGTGCTTTGGCAGAACATTATTGATCGTTGGTTAACTAGCCTTACTTGCCATGTTTATACTACCACGAGAATGCTCCAGGTATCGGCGGATATTCCAATATTTGCTCCGTCTTAAGCGAACGCAAATGGAATTAGAGAAATCATGGGCTTCTGCTATGCATCAAGATCACACAGATTTTGCCAAACGTCGCAACGACCATATGAACTGCTCTGTATCTCAGCAGCGACGACAACGCTTTATACCAATGTGGCGGGTTAGGGAGCATATGGCTTTCTTGATTAGAAATCTTCAATTTTATATCCAGGTAATTGATACACATAAACTTCGGCTTCATGTCTTGTTTTAGTTGTAACTAATTTTGCACAAATTATATTTTTTTACGAAAAATCTATTTTACCTCATATAGTTTAATTGTTTTGCAGAGTTTATTAGTTTTGCAGATCACCTCCTTGACATTTAATACTATGCTAATCACCTCTTGTGGTTTTTGATTATTTTGTACTTCGACTCCTGTCTGTTAAAAAAATTCATCCAAATTAACATATTTTGGAGACGTGCGCCTATTTCGAGAGTTAAGATAAAATAATGCTCGTTTGGTATTCTGGATAGGCTTGGATATGATAGAAGGGATAAGTAATACTGTGAGTCCCACATTTTTTTTAATACCAAGGGATTATAGAATGAATTATGTGTACAGTGAGAAATTTAGTTTATATTTGATTAGCGTGAGATAAAAAATGGGATAAGAGTTATAAAGTTATTTTTTACCGTTAGATAAAGAGGGAAGATAATTTGAAGTTTGGTACTAATAATACCAAGGGAACTTAGTATTATTAATACAATAAATGAGGTATTACTAATTCTTCATTTGCCAGATTATTAGTTTTAATCCCGCGATACAAACGCGGGATTAGTTATCCTTTGTGGGCCCCACATGTTTTTTAATCCTATCCCGACCCTCCCTAATTCGACAATCCAAATATGAACAGTCAAATGCTAACAATAAAAGATAAATATAACTTCATCTTTATCATCATCATTATAATCTATTAAATACGTTAATTGATCTCCCTCTAGAACTTTTTTTCCTCTCTGATAACTCTCTAATCCCACCAATCAAGATTTGGGTGTACTCATCTAGAAGTTGGCACAACTTTTGATTGTAAGCAACCTTCTTGTGGGCCTTTGATGTTTTCTCCGCCATTGATGACTGAGTTTACTATTCTAGATACAACACACCTATATATTTCTGCATGTATAATGCACCAGGAGTGTCTTTGTTAACAAAATTATTGAATAAAATTTACTTACTAGGAAAATGGCCTAAGAATGGAGAAAGAGTATTCTAGTACCTATATATAAAAAATAAAAGAGATATCAAAATTATAACAAATATAGAGGGTATTAAGTTGATGAGTCATACGATAAAGTTGTAGGAAATAGTGATTGAACATTGTTTAAGTTTAATAACAATGTCACAGAATCAATTTCGTTTTATACTGGTAGATCAACTATGGAAACAATTAATTTACTGAATAGATTAATAAAGAAGTATAGAGAAAAGAAAAGAGATATTTATATAGTTTTTATAGATTTAGAAAAGGTCTATGATAGAAAGCGTAGATATGTCATATGGTGGGTGATGTGGTCGTTATCGCACCAAAAATATTTATTTAACACCTAAGTAAAAATTACTATTTTATAAAATAGTAATTAAGACCAGGTATTGTTCCAACAGAAGTAAAAAATTGAGTTACATGACTTTATAATTAAAAATCCAATCCAAGTTGCGAAAAAGGTTTTGATGTTTTGATTGATTAAGTTTGAAATAGGATTAAAGAAAAACAATAAACAAATCTTTGAGTCGAATAAAAAGGAAACCCTAGGGTTGTGAATCCACCATAGCCAAGTAGTTTAAACCCGTAAAGATTCAGTTAACTTTCACACGATTCAATCCGAATTTGTTCTAGCTACAAGCCCGAACTGAGTTACCAAAAAGGGTATTTGATTGAAGACCTAGCATAACCTATTTTTGACTGGCATGAATCGTCCGCTGCAAACTCGACACGTTCCGTCCTATCGTAGAATAGCCTATCTCACGTCTTAATCAAATACTGCAATAGGAAAACCAATTTTATAGCCTCTTAATCACAATCACAAAATGCAAAAACGAAATTCAAAAACGGAAATTAGATTAAACATGAAAACTTCGTTGATTAGAACTCAACGTCCAAAAGTCATACAACCAGTCGAATTAATTTATCGAAAGAAAACTAAAATCTAAACATAGTCTAAGTACTCAGCTAGCGTTTCATCAAACCCTAGGGCGAAAGAAGTTTAGCCGCTCATGACGCGGTGGAACTCTCGGAGATTTGAAGATGGATCCGTCCTGAACCCTTGCATCATAGTCGCCTTTTGTCTTTTCTTCTTGATTATGTGAATTTTGGATCCTTTTTTTCTGTCTTTTGTTCAACCTTTTATAAGCCTCCGCTTCTAACTTAATCTTTAAATTATGCGAAAACTATACCCCCGCATTCCGTTCGAATGTTGTGGCTTTTGATGGAAAACATCCGGATGCAAATGGACGCAATGTTTTTTTCTTCTCTTTTTGTAGCTCAAAAGTCCATGAAACTTCTTATATGACCTATAATACAAAAATTATACAAAAACCTAATAAATAGATGTGAACGAGGGCATTACTAATGCATATTAGAGGGCTTAAATGGGAATATTTAAACTCTTATCAGTGGGTGTTAGAAAGAAAATGAGTGACAATGAGGTATATTGATGTGATAAGAGATATGCTTGATGAAACTGTTAGGACAATTAGATCACCCGCATGAGAACAAGTGAATTTCCGATTATAGTAGGATTACACTAAGAATCAGCTTTGAGCCCTTATTTCTGTCTTGGTTATGGATGAACTGACTTGACATATTCAAGATGATGTTCTATTGTGTATGTTGTACGTTGATAATATTGTCTTAGTGAATGTGGATGAGACTATGAGTGGAGTTAAATGCTAAGTTGGAGATGTAGAGAGAAGTTTCGGAGTCAAAAGGGTATGTTTCGGAGTTAAACACTAAGTTTGACCCTTGTAACAAGTTAAACTGTATGTTTTAAACCTTTTCAATTTAAACAATTTTCTTTCACTTGGTAACTGTCCTAATCATCTGTTTGTCTGTTAACTTGCCTAGTGGAAGAAAAGTTTATATAGCACATGTGTCTCTCTCTCTCTCTCTCTCTCTCTCTCTCTCTCTCTCTCTCTCTCTCTCTCTCTCTCTGAACTATGTAAATCTCAACTTTAGCTTGACCACATCATATCACAGCAATTTTTTAATGATCATCAACTAGATCAGTACCACCCATTAATATCTCATCATGCACTCGATAGCGTAAGTTTAAACTCCACCTCTCTTCCATTCCTCCTATTTGTCCTCACTGCCTTCCCCAACCAAAGCTGCCCCTCCCTTTACCTTCCCTTCCCTTCCAGCATCGTTAATG
>JAOTRH010000006.1:1491048-1506820 GCA_034768845.1 Heliamphora exappendiculata
CTCATCTTCAGTTGCGTTTCATCACTTAAGAGCATGGTTTTCATGATACATTGGATAAAGTAACCTTCATAAGAGCTACAAAAACAGTTCATGTCCCTACACAACGCCGACCTTCAATTGTGGTCGAAGCAAGAAAACAAACTAAAAGATGGAGCTGTCGAATGGCAAAACTCCAACCTAAGACAATCTCATCTTCTTTCGCACTCCTTCAGCAGAATGCTTACTGGCTGACGAATGATGATCGGGACGTTTATCTTTCACTTTCTGGCTTTTCACGAAGTCGGAGAAGGACGGAATTGGTGGTAGAGCTGTTTCTCTGGAGACACTTGGAGATGGTCGACTTACCGGAGATGATAGCTTTACTTCCAATGTAACACTAACTTCTTCAGCAGCAACTAACGGCTTTTCTGTTGAATAAGAACCTGTTTTGGTTTCTACGTCGGTTTCGATACTTCTGGAACCAGAAGTAGCTGCGATGTTGGCAAACCTATTCTTCAAATCTGTTTGGCTTGCCTTGGACAACCACCTCACAGTACTGGCCAGCTGAGAGAGGTAGATTGATTTCCCGCTCCTCCCGTACTCCTTGTAGCCGTCTTCTTCTAGGAAAGCGGCACCAAGTTCGATGTCAATGCTGCATGGGAGACAAGACAACACAAGTTACTTGACTATGTTAACATTATAGCAATTAGGAAAACCCTCGAGAATCCGGGATCCGAGTTCTTTCCATGTAACATAGGTCTCCACAACCCTAACCATTTAAAACACAAAATACCAGATAAGAATCAGAGCCGACTAACACAAAACACAACCTTTGAGAAATCTGGCCCCAAATCCAACACTAAACAAATGAGTTCACCTTGAGTCTCCGAGCCGCTGCTGTGTCTGCTTTAGAACATTCAGTAACTTCTGTTTGCATGAATTTCTTTGCGACTCCGAAATGGCATTTTTGTCCGATCTTGCCGTCTGTTTGAGAGGTCCCAGAGAGAGAGATCGGACACATAATATGACCAAAAGAATTAAACTATAGCAACAACCAGAGATTTGTAACAAATCCAAACCACCCAGAATCATCTATCAACACGATACAGGAAGTATTATGAAATAGATCAACAGTGTAGAATTTCGATTCTACAATATAGTTCCCTACTAGAGAATCAACGATGGATCGTAATAGACTACCTCAAACTCGCTCAATAATATCACCATGTACTCGTGAAAGAATGAAACAAGAATATAATCTAGAATATAAAGCACTCGACGTAGAAGCATACAAGAAAAAAGAATTGTTGTGTTATAACCCACTGCCATATATACACAGAAAAAAAAAAACCATCCAAGGTTCATTAAGCTTCATCCCTCATTGGGCAGTTGAACCTTTTTCTTAGGGGTACATGGGTTTGAACTTTTTTATAAACAAGAATTGTTGTGTGTTATTTGTGTCAAGATCAAAATAAATAAAAATTATGCAACCTCAGTTAATTGTCCAATTTTGTGAGCCAAAAAATTTCCTTTTTCTATAGGCAAACACACGCGCACCCAACTCCTACACATTGCTCTTAGCAAGATTTTGAGACCCTCACCTCCCATTTAGATATGTAACACCCATACATTGGGCCAAAGGTATCTTGGTAAAAGAAAAACATTATGCTTCAAAATCTATGTAACAACTTGGTGTCTTGTTTTCTTTGCTGCTTTTTTTCAAAAAAAAAAAAAACTAAGGTTAAAGGAAACCGGTTGCTAGTGCTTGTAGTTTTCTTCTATCCCTAGTCAATTTTGGAGGAAAGCTGTTCCGACTTGTCGTATATTTTTTGAACCAATTTACTTCCACTGTCATCTCTGGTTTGTCTCTTTTTTAGAAAAGATTTTCTAAGGCGCCTGACCTAGAAAAGATTTTTTAGAAAAGATTTTCAATTAGTTAGGATCCGTTAGGATTTTTTTTAGCCATTCTGTTAAGACTTAACCCATATCAACTAAAACTGTTACCCCTCTCCTCAGTGTTCTATTAGTGCTATGGGAAAAAAATAGCATTGCATGTCCTATTTTACGTTGTATAGTTTGTTTTCATAGATAATAGCGAACAAAATATTTAGTTTCAATCACATATATATTATGATGTATTCTCTTGGATAAACGTAGATATACGATAAAAGAGGCCAATAATCACACAACTTCATGGAACAATTTTCATATATTAATTGTAACTCAACTTCAGTAGGCACATAGTATGCCAATACAGGGGGGACATTCTCCACCTTTGTAAATAGACTGTGTCAGCGAGAATCCTGAACAGTAAATTTGTGGTTTGCAATATACACCACAGATTCTGGACTTCCTCCTAGAAATGGTATGCTTAGGCAAAACTTGTCCTCGTTGAAAATCTATACTATTATTAAAAGGAAGAACTGGCGTGGACCGAGCTGGCACATTTTTTTTATTTCTAAATGATACCATAACAAATTACATTTTACAATTATTTTGATACTAATTTCTCTAACTGGGACAGGTTTCTAGAGGTCATGCTCGGCTAATTTTGGGCCTACTCGATGATTCTGTTCATTTTATTATTTTTAGTGCGTAAAATATCTATGCAAAATCAAATTTATCCGATATTGTTTGGTGTTTGAATAAATCACATTTGTGATTTTTTAACACAAATGCGATTTATTTAGATACTTAATAATAAGATTTGATCAATTTAATTTTTTGAATTGATAATTTATACACGGGGAACAATAAAAGGAACGGCTCAACACATCCAAGCATGACCAAAAATTGATCGGAGAGAAGCCACATAATCACTTCACTTCCTCCTATGTTCTAGCATTTTACATTAACAATTCTGCTAACTGTGTGTAATTCTGAGTCTTCGTATATGTAAATAATCCTACAAAAAGCGACCAAAGAATGTAAAATGTGATTGAAGATGGTTAGAATGAGTACCGCTTAGAGAAATTGCTGTCGGAGGTGACGGTAATCTTGTTCTTGTCGCGAGTGACGGTGACGGAGTCGCCAAGAGCACCGGCCTTGCCGCCGACCTTGATTCTCTCCTGGAGGAACTTTTCCAACGTGGCGATGTCCATGATCTTGTCCTCCACCGGCTTCCCACAGTCGATCACGAACGTCGCTCCCTTCTTCTTCCCCTTCGGCCCCGCCGCCGCCCCTGGACTCATCTTCGCGCCTCTACTCTGCAATTCAACACCATCAACCAACAATCATCAGATCTAAGAGATCACAGAGCTGAAATCACAGTTTCGGGGGGAGAGAGATGGAAAATCGGCTGACCGTGGCTGAATATGAAATCCAAAATGGAGTAGCAGCGAGAATAACAGGAGCCGCTGTGCGTTATTAGGATTCTATGTTGAATTTTTAGGGTTTTGTAGGGTTCCCTTGAATGGGTTCGCGTGGAAATTATATTTTTATTTTTATTTTAAATTAAGTTTTATTATTGTCTCGGGTGATCTTGCTTATTTATTTATTAATTTATAAATTAAAAAATAAGTCACGTTATTTAGATACCAAATATATTAAAAATAAAAAAATAAGTAAATAAACTCGTTTGGGTAGCTAAATAAGCAAATAAGCAAATAAACTCATTTGGATAACTGGCTTATAAGCAAATAAATAAATAAGCAAATAAACCACAAGCCACCCAAACAAACTTATTTAAATGAAATTTGGCTTATTTGCTAATAAGCAAATAAGTAAATAAGTAAGGTATACCCAAACGCGACTATTATTATTTTATTATTTTTATTATTATATTATTGTGAATAATTGAAAAAATTAAATTTTTTAATAAGAATATCTAAACAAGTTTAAAAAATATAAATAATAAGTCAAAATAAATTAAAATTATATTTTATATTGGCCCGTTTGGGATCGTAATTTATTTATTTATTTTATTTATTTATTTTTATTTTTAATGAATAATTTTTATTTTTTATTTTATTTTAATTGTTATATTATTCGGACTCTTCTCATCGAATGAATAAAAATAAATTAATTAATAATTATATTTTATGTTTTTTATTTTTATTTTTAATATTATTTATTTTTTTCAAAAAAATTTACGTTTATGATAGACAATTTGAAAAAATAAAAAAAATAAACAAAATTTTTAAAAAAATTTAAAAAAGCAAATAAACAAAATTCGCACAAAATACCCCCAAACGGAACCATTGCTTTTTGTTTTTAATAATTTTTTTTCATCTTTTTATCAAACTTGTTTATTATTTATTATTTATTTTATTAAAATAATTCGAAAAAAATAACTAATCATATAAAAATAAAAAAAATTTCACACAAATTAGCCCTAACGTGTAAGAGATCGCAAGCCCAGCATCGGACTCAAGAGAATCACGATGGTTCTGGCCCGGCCTGCACAGTGAAATATATTTGGTAGCCCAAAGCAATGAGCCTTTATTTTAGGCCTCATAAGAAGCCCAGTCGAATTCAAAAATTTTAACTTTCTATTCTGGAGGCAAGACCCATATGTGTAATTTTACGGAATCCAATTATTAATTTTGGAGGGACTAAGGTTGTGTTTGGATGGCTGGAATTTTAAGGGAGAATAGGAATGTGATTTTAATTCTCTATAATTTCTTTATTTGGAATGAGTACAAATAAAAAAATAATTCCCCATTACTTATTCAACAAGATAATATTAGATTCCAGGTTAATTAATAAGAAAATTAAATATTCAAGTCTTACTAATTTAAAAAAAAAAACAAATTTCGAAATAAGATTCCTAATAAATCCAAAGAGTTTAATAGAATAGAATTACTTGACCTATTAGATTATTAGGTGTTTAATTCATGATAATTACATTTGTATCCCCTCTCATGATTCTTATCTTCCAAACATAATGTACAGAGCTTCTAAATATATCCTTTTTATATTAACCTACTACTACACACACACATATATAAAATTACAGCAACACTTCTTACACTATATCTGTATATTACTTAACTCACTTGAATTAAAATTCGTACAAAGTAATCTTTTATATTATTTGTTTGTATCGCTTTGAGCTCATCCGTTATGGTATATTTCTGTAATTTTAATTAATAGTTAAAAGACATAGTGATACAAATAAATAGTTAAACGATCACTTTGTACAAATTTTTAATTCAAAAAGTTAAATAATACATGGATATAAACAAATAGTTACGACTATTTTAGTATTCTACCCATTCTAAAATACTCATTATGAAAGAAAAAAAAAACTAGAATTCAAAATTAAAATTTGTCATTCATCCATCCATCCACCTACCCTTTATTCACCAACACCTACTACTACCCACCTTTCCACCTCGCCCCTTTTAAACTCCTGATTGCCCAAACCGAAATTAGGACAAAAAAACACCGACCATTCATAAAATTTGTAATTAATACGTAAACGCTTGTGTACTTTGGGAAAATACCATTTCTTCCTTGAAATTTTTAATCTTATTATAACTTAGTTCATTTTATTATTTAATAGTAAGTTAACGATTAATATGGTTGATGTCAACGATAAAAAATACTAAAATTGTGTTTGAGATGTGTAAAAGGTTTGATTTTAAAGAGATTTAATTTTTTTGAAAAAAAAAAGTTAAATTATTTGTTATAATTGTTTTAGCGTGGCTATTTGAGTTTTTGTTAAAATGTCTAAAATATTTTTATTTTTTTATTTTTAAATTGTAGTGTTTGAGATAATGATATTTTTTTTTATTTTTGAGAATATAGTTGACTTCTGATTAAGTGTATTATAGTCATTTTATTCTATAAAAAACGAGTGTTTAGAAAGTATATAGGTTTTTTCTCAAAAAAAATAAAAAAAAAGTTAATGGGTTTTTTTAAAATTTCAAACAAATTAACTTAAAAGATAATTTTTTTATTAAATAAATATTTTGTTAGAGATGTCAAATAGGGATTAAAATACTAATTGTATTCATGTTAAGTTTTTCTAATTTCACTTTGTACAATATAAAAAGATGCTAGAATTAATTCATATATGCGATAGTTTACGAAAAAAATTGTAATTTTTTAAACCACAAGCATACTTATGTATTAGTTACAAACCTCAAAATTTTAATATATTTCAACCTAGAAATTAGGCTATTCGCGATTTTAGTTTGTTATTGTTTTGAACAAATTATAAAATTATACTGTTATAAACTATTATAGGAATTAATAATTAGAATCGAACCGTTTATATTATTGAATTGGACCGTACCGAAATTATAAAAAAAACTATTTGATTAAAAACTTATTTGGTTCAAATTTGCAACTGCAATTCTAAAACTAAAATTCTTGTTGCGTATTTATGTTTAAGAATTTATGCATTTATTCAGTTTATATATATATATATATATATATATATATAAAATTTTATTGCACATTTTGTTTTATCACTTGTGTCATACAATTATATATATTTTTTTATATTTGTTATCTTATCTTTTTATCAATTATACATGATCACGAGTTATATAATATTACACGTTATGAAAAAAAAGTAAAAAAATTAAATTATAAAACATAATAATTAATAATTTAAAAGATTTATTTATATATGTAATAGGAATATATCACAATTAGAGAAGGATCCGGTTATATATAGTCCTCATAAATCTTACCGTATTTTCACCGAATTTTTTGCATGAGCATTGTCAAAATGATGACAGCTATTTTAAACCTATAAAAGCGGTAGAGGGTGTCAATATTGCTGTCAATAATTAAGCCTGAGTTCAAATTTAGTATTAAGTACATATTAAGAAACTTCTATTTGGACTAGGTTTTTTTTAATAATTTTTAAATTTTTTAATATTTTTTGTTTTTTTATAAAAAAATAAGTATCAAATTATATAAAAAAAATAGAAACAAGTGAAAAAAAAATTAAATTAAGCTAAATTAATTATTTTTTTATTTAAAAATTAAAATTTTTTAATTTTTAAAGCAGACCAAATAGATCTGAATGCGATCCCTAGAAACGATCATTATCTAAAAGGAGTCAATGATCACATCTGAAATAAGAATTCGTTATCCAAAGAGATTTCACCTATTGCAATACCATTGAGAGTGGCCTGACCAATTGTCCTAAAAGGTGTTATACAAGAATTAGTCTTGTCTAATAAAATTTTAAAAAAGCTCAAGAAGTCAAGAACTGCGTACACGTTGGATGTAAAGTGACGCTTCAAATAAAATCTTCAAAGTAATATTTTTAGAATAAATTACACTAATTTCTTTTAAAATTTTTGACAAAAATATTAACCATTCCTATAATTTAATGTTAAAATTTTAATTTTAACATTAAATTAATCTATTTTAATTAAAATTAACAAAATTAATTCCAAAACTATCCAAGCCCAAAATTACCCCCGAAACTATCCTCCCAACCTCTTGAAAATCACCCTTCCAAATCCCTCCAAACCATTACCCAAACCCCCCCTCTCTCTCTCCCCTCTATGCCATCTCTCTATCTCCCTCCCTCTGCTCTCCCTCTCTCTCTCATCTCTGCCGTCTGTGGGGGTCGCACGGTAGCGGCGATGTGGAGGTCGGCGGCGATGAGGGATCGGACGAATTTCTCGATCTCCTCGTTCTCTCTTTATGTGCTATATATATACATATATAGTTTCGGAGGTGGTGTCGTTGGAGTGAGGTGGCACCGGTGTTGGTTGCAGCGTCGCTGGTGGGCAGATGGTCGGTGGTTGGTGGTGGTTTGTTGCAGCGTGGTCGGCGACTGTCGCGCATTCTTCCTCATTCTGATGCATCGAGGAAATCGGAAAATTCGTCCAATCCCTCACTGCCGCCGACCCCCTCACTGTCACCACAGCGCGACCCCCACAGACGGTAGAGATGAGAGAGATATGGAGAGCAGAGGGGGGAGAGAGGGAGAGAGAAAGAGAAAGAGAAAGGGATGGAGAGAGAGGGGCAGATAGCAGAAGGAGGGAGAGAGAGAGATGGCATAGAGGAGAGAGAGAGGGTTTGGATAGTGGTTTGTGGGGTTTGAAAGGGTGGTTTCGGGGGTAATTTTGGGCTTGGGTCGTTTTGGAGTGTTTTTAGGATGAATTTTATTAATTTTAATAGAAATTGGTTAGTTTGATATTAAAAGTAAATATTAGTTTGATATTAAAATTAAATATTAGGAGAGATTTGTATTATTTTTAAAATTACATAGGTGGTCAGTATTTTTGTCAGAAACTTCACCGGAGTCATTTTAATTTACCTTTTTTTTTATGTTAAATAATGTCAGTTGATGTTTATGTTAGAAATAATAATAATAAACTTTGAGATGAAGGTTTTTATATATCTGGATCTAAATATTTGGTTTATTTTTTTATTTTTGGATAATATGTTCTCATTTGGCAATGATTTCAAGTTAGATTTTTTAGCTTTAAGTTCATTTTAACTAAAAAGTCAAAAAAATCCTTTGATGCTATATGGGGTGGCTTTTTAGTCAAAAGCTTGAAGGAGTCTTAGTCAAAAATTAAAAAAAATTATTTAATATAGATCTTGTTTGATAAATTTTGATGATTAAATTTTAAAAATATAATTTTTATAAAAAATAAAAATATATAATAAGAGTTATAATATTTTTTAAAAATATAAAAAATTATATAAAAAACAAAAAATTTAAAAGCTTTTAAATTAGAAATTTAGTTTTTTAACTTTTTAAATTTTTAAATAAAAAAATAAAAAACCAACTTTAAACTCACCCAAGTACGAGAAAGGTTTCTTTCAAGGCTGGTGAAACTCTTTTTCTTAATCTTTTTAAGAGCCCCGAAGGCCGGTGAGTTATTTTCGTAGGGGATTGTTTGGTTGAAAAATCATTTTTATAAAATAATTAGTGTATTTATATTATTAGTATTTAAAATATTAATATAATATTTTTTTATTAAAAGATGTTTCATTAAGAGTAGAATAACTTACAAATGAATAATGCGTTCTTTGGTTTGGCATAATTTTAGTGCATTTAAATTTTTTTGGATTCGAAGTCCTAAGAGTCCAAGGTCTTAGAAGTTTGAAATCCTAGCGTCTCCGGATTTAGAGCTCTAGGCTCTGGTGTCATAATGTCTAGGATCCCGAAGTCCAGGTGATTTGGGAGATTTTGACGTCTCAAGAGATTAGGAATTTGAGACTCTGGGCTTTAGGGATTCAGGTTCGAATTCTCATGAAATTTTGGGAGTTTCAAGAGTATTAGTGTCAAAGGTCTTGAGAATTTGGGGTCTAGAGGTCGATGGTCTCGAGGTCCTAAGCGTTAGGGGGGTTTGGGAGTTCAGGGTCCTGAGAGTCTAAAGGTCTAAATGTTCAGGGGTTCGAGACCCCAAGATTTCGGAATCCTCGATAATTGTTCAATTATTTATCTAGTAATTTTATTTTTTATATCTTGTTTTGCTTAATATAATGGTGATAATGAAATTGTTTAATTATTAAAATTTTAAAATTATGAGTTATGAAATATTAATAATTTTCTATGGAATCCAAACAACAGAAAATATTTTAAAAAAAATATTTTATCTCACAATCAAACACAAAAAAATAAGTCATTTTGTAGAAAATATTTTCTATGAAAACTATTTTTTGTTGAAAACTATTTTCAGCACAAACAAACGGAGCCTAAATAATTGCTTATTTACTTATTTTATTTAGTTTATTTTTGTGTTCAGTAATTTTTTTATCATTTAATTAAACTATCATACTTTTAAATAAAATCTTGATCAAGATATAAAAAAATTCAGAAAAGACAAAAATAAATTAATAAATTAAATTTTATGTTTTTGTTTTCATTTTTAGTGCTTTTTTATCCTTTAATTAAATTTTTTTATTTTTTTTGTTCATCTTATCATATCACGACAGTTGGGGAATGTAAAAAAAAAAATAGACAAAAGATAAAAAAAACTCAAAAAAAAAAAGGAAGAAAAGAAAGCAAAATTAACAAAATTTTGCCCAAACAGGGCCAAAATAACATTAATGCTGTACCCAAATACAATTTGTAGCATTGTTGGCTAAATATATTTGGAGGCTTTCAAAGTCTCAATATCAACGAATCCAACAACCAGCCCAAATCAAATAAAACCTCTCTCTCTCTCTCTCTCTCTCTCTCTCTCTCTCTCTCTCTCTCTCAAGCCTGGTTTCCCCCCTTTTCGATCTGCATACAACGATCTTATATTATATTCCTCACTTTTAATTGATTTGAATCACTGATTGCTTACTTTTGGCGTTCTTCATCACTAACTTGCAGAGAGCATGGAGGTTGAATATCGCGAGGTGGGTTTTTTCTCTCTCTCTCTCTCTCTCTCTCTCTCTCTGGAATCTGGAGAGTTCTTGCTTTTTGTTATTTTTTTGAAAAAGTTTTACATAGATTTCAATCACATAGAGTAATGATTCTTATTAGTACGTAGTAAGAACAGGTGGTGTTTTTATTTTTCTGAACAAAACAGGTTCTTAATAATTTGTGATTAATTTTGTCTTAAGTCCGCAATTTTTTGTTAGAGGTGTATGCATACAAGAGATAATGGTTGGTTAATTGGCTGAACTGCATTAGGGGTACATATGGAATTCAAGAGCAGTGCAGCTCTTTACTTGCAGATGGTTGCCTTTCTCTTCTCCAAAGGCCCTTGTTTTCCTTTGTCATGGTCTCTCTCTCTCTCTCTCTCTCTCTCTCTCTCTCTGTTACTGATATCTGCGTTATTCGGTAACTAAAAGGGGTTGTTAATGGCGTTGCAGGTTATGGCATGGAATGCAGTGACTTTATGAGAGGTAGTAAATGTCCTTTAATGGCTTCTTCTCTTCTCTTCGTTGCTCTCCATTTCTTTTTTCCTTTTTGTTTTTTTTCGTTTTCCTAATTTTTGTTGCATGCCAATGGCTAAATTCAATGTTTAGTCTTTAGAGATTAGAGCGCTTGGAATGATCTCAAAATTCAAAAATAAATTAATTAAATTTATTTAAATGCGTGTGATCACACTATAGTTGTCGTATGATACCAACTAATATTGCCCGCTACATACCAATTTAAAATAATATTAATATGCTAAATATTTAGTTTTATACTGATTAAAATATCGATTTGTATTAATCATATTAGACAATATTAATTTGTATTGATCCATACCAGTAAATATTGAATACGTGCTGATTTATAATAATAATTATTTTTTTATTTATTTTCTTAGTTTGTATTTTTTATTTTTATACTCTAAATTTATTAAAAATTTCAAATACTAAATTTATATCTTTTCAAATTAACTATCTTATTATAAATAATGAGATTAAAATTGATTTCTTTTAATTAATTAAAATATTATGTTAAATAAATATTTATATCATTCTAAATTATTTATTATTAAATAATATATTTTTTAAAAATATATATATAATATTTTATAATAATATATTCAAAACAATAACAGATATTTCACTAATATCTATACGTATCATACTAATTAAAAAATTAATAGGTTTTCTACCACTATATTTAAAATATGAATAACACACTCAAACAAATCTAATCTATTCATTTCTAAATTTTAGAACTATTCTAATTTTTGTTTTTAAATTATTATTTTTCTCTGTCTCTACGAAGTTTGAATTTAATTTAAAATTTTAAGATATTTTATTTGGCATAACTACTATTAGCAAATTTTTAAGTTTTTTTCTACCAAATTTAGTTATAAGTTATAAGTTATTTTTTAAATACTTATAATTTCTGTTATAATTTATAATTATTATTTTTTCTATTTAAATTATAAATTATAATTTTTATCAGATATTCACAATTTATAAACTATTAATTTTAACAATATCAAACATCTATTCACAATTTATAAACTATTAATTTTAACAATATCAAACATCTAACTTAAATAAGGAAAATGACTTTCCAACTGAATCCTTAACTAAAACCAGCCTATATATGTGTGTTTGACTTTTAATGACAGTTGTGAGGCCTATAAACTTCCATTTAATCACATTAACTACTTCAATCCCTTTTCTCATATAAATAGTTTATTTTAAATATTATATTAAGCAATTACGCATTTATACTCGTAGGATTGAATTCTCTAGTATTTCATTCATGTGCAACCATTTTTTAAATTTGGGTCACCTACCTGTAGATATTTTTTTTCATTCATACAACATTTCTTTAGCGTCTATTATCGTAACGTGTGAAAAAGCTAAAAAGTTAACGTTGCTTGTCTGTTAAAAAATTAAAATATTAAAAAGTTAAATTAAAATATAAATTTTCAAAATATTATATTTAATTTTTTATTATTTTTAAAATATAATAATATATTTTATTCATAATTTATTTACTATTACTACTAATTACATATAATTATTAAAAATATATATAAGGATTAAATTGTCTATTTTTAATAAAAAACAAAAAAATTTAATTTTTTACCCACATAACTAACTTTAAAAAAATTAGTTGAAAAACTAAATTACCAAGTAACTTACTTTGAGCTCAATTTAACTTTTTGGCTACAAACGCAACAAGTAAAAAAAAAAAAACTTTTAAGCTAGATGTCAATCGGACCCTAAAAAATCTTGTGACAGTTTTTTGAGCTTTTTTTCGTCTTTTACGAGTTTTTTTTTATATTTTAATTTAAATTTTTTACTTTTCTAGTTTTTTGTAGTGAGAAAATTTTAAAAAATATGTTTATTATGACCAATTTAAAAAAAAAGTCAAAAAAATGTAAAGTTGACTTTTTTTTTCTTATATAAATATTTTTTTGGTTTTAATCAAAAAAAATTTTTTTTTTTCTCATGACGAGATGAATATATAAAGTACATCCATTTAAATTAATGCAAAATTTTTTTTACTAAAAACAAAAATAAATTACAAAAAAAATTTAATCCAAACACAAACTACATAAATTAATAAAATATAGTGTGGAGTGTTTGGCAAAATTCTGTTAGTAATTTTTAAAATTTTATTACTAATTATATCTTTAAGTTATAAATTTTTTTAAATTCATAATTTCTTTTTTAATTATAAATTATAATTTTTGTTAAGTACTTAAAATTTGTAGTATAAATTATAACTTTAATTTCAACAATAACAAACAACCTAGTTCGAGAAAAAGTGCTTTGGTTGGATTCAAACCCCTGCCTGATTAGAAGAACAATAAAGCTAGGGACATCGTGTCATGCACCGCCTGCTACTTCTATCTTTGAAATCTTTCTTTTGAAATTTAAGTCTTTAGTTTTGTTTGATAAATTGTAGTTTTTTACATAAAAAGAAATAAATTTAGACTCATTTTAATAAAAAAAATTAAAATTTTAAAAATTTGAAAATAATAAATTTTACTAAAAATAAAAATAATTTAAAAAATATAATAATTTGGTCAAATAATAACTAATTTTTTTATTAAATATAATAAAAAGTCAATAAATCCTAAAAATAAACAATTGAATTTCTGGACTTATTTTGTATTTTATATTCTCTGAAGAGAAACCATTTGAATTGGTCGATGTCGCCACATTTTGAATACTTTTCTTATAAAATATTTTTAAAAGTAATTTGTAATTTGATGCTTGAAATATGGTATAAGAATGGCCAATAGTTATTGTATATCATTTCAAAAAATAAGTTAAAGTTTATATAAAAATGTGTATAGACTTTGTTGTTTAGAAAAAAAAAATAGTAAGCTTTATAGAGACACCAGATAATTTATCTTAAAAATTAATTTTAAAAAAAATTAACTTTTTTTTATAGATGCAGTTCATTGACTTTTTATTATATTTAATAAAAATTTAATTATCATTTGATCATATTATTATATTTTTAAAAAAATTCTCATTTTTAGTAAGAATTTTTATTTTTTTCATTAGAATGAATTTAAAAAAATTTAATATAAAAATCACAATTTATTAAACAAAATTAAAGAATTTAGATTTCAAAGCAGAACTAACAGGCGAGTCCATAGCTTTACTGTTAGAAGAATATAAGAGTTAGGTTGGTTAGGTTAAACAATTGGTTCCGCTAACAGTTGTCCTGAGCCACAAGTTATGGGTTTTTTAAATATTTTAATTATATTTTTTATTATTTATTTTAATATTTATTAATAATAATTTATAAGTATTCATAAATATAATTAATAAATTTAAATATAATTTAAAAAATAGTGATAAATAATAATAATTTATGAATATCTATACGGTGGGCCCACTTAAATTTTTTTTCTATTTAGAAGAATATTGTAACTTTAATAAAAATAGTTTTATTAACTTGTATTATATTTAAATTGAATTTAACTAAAATAAATAAAAAAATAGTTTTTATTAATAGATGAATTTAAACTATTTATGCAAAGATAAAAAATTGTTTTTTTATCATGGATTTTTTAAAATAACTTTTTTTAGAAAAAGGATGAGTTTAAAATTTGAGGCAAACAAGGCCTTGGTAATAAATGAGGGGAGGAGAGTGAAGGACAGTGCTGTATGGAGGGAAGCTATTTTACTCCAAGTCATTAATTGAGGTTGGTGTCATTTAAGTTTTTAACTGATATGGCTTTTCCCCGTTTGGAAGATCTTAGAACCTAGTTTTTAATAGCTTTTGTTTTTTTCTTTTTCTTTTTGAGAAAAAAATAATTATTTAGAATAAAGTGTTTATTTTAAATAAATTATTTAGGATGATTTATTTTATTTTTTTAAAATATTTAATATGTTTTCACATTTTTGTTTTTAAACTACAGTGTTGGAATGACTTTTAAATTTTCAATTTTTTTAAAAAAAGTATTTTTTATTAAAAATATTATAATTATTTCATATAATAAAAGTGTTAGATTGTATAGAATGCGAATAAGTTTTTCTTGTCTTAAAAGAACAGGAAAACAGATATTTTTTTTGCTAGATCAACCAAAAAAACAGTTCCATTCATTTTTTAATTAAATATTTTATAATAGCATTAAGGTGATCAAAATTTTTTTACTAAATAATATGATACAATTGAAAATATTAATACAATGGGTTTTATATGAACTTTACTTATATTTAATGTTTGTAATTGACAATTAGCTTAAAAGTTAGTTTTATTTTTATTTTTTATTTTATATTTTTTATTTTTATATTTTTAGCTAAAAATCTATTTTTAAAAAATTGTTTAATTTATAGAAATTTAGTTTTGTTTTTGCCCTTGTTTAAAGTGAACACTATTGTTTTATATAATTGATTTTAATAATTATATATAATTTGTAATAGTAATAAATAAATTATCAAATATGGTATTTGTCTTTTAAAATTGGATTAGAGTTTGTATAGAGCAATTGAAGAAGTAATATTTTGATTAAATTTTTTAACATTTTAACTTTATTATTTTTACCAAATGAATTATATTATTTTTTTAAAAAAATTTAACAGAAAAACTAAATGACTGAAATTGCCAAGAAGGCCCTTAAAATATTACCACCCTTGCACCCAATATTATTTTGCATTCGTGGCTTAAAAGACCAGTGATGAAAAGTACATGCGTGTGTATATATATAACATATGAGATGAGAAGCAGAAGAGCTAGTTCTGTGTGATGATCTTTTTGGTTGAATCGCCCATGTACAAGTATAAAAAAGTGAAACTATTCGGCGGCTCGTGTTAAAATATCAAAAAATAAAAAAATTCTAATAAAGAGTTATCAAAAAATAAAAAAATTCTAATAAAGAGTTTTCTAGGTATTTTAACATAGAGAGATCCTCCTTCATTGTTGTATCACCTTGATCACGGTAAAATTGCTTTGGACAAAAGATATATATTCGATCAACATAAATATTGTCTTTTATTCAATTCT
>JAOTRH010000006.1:1506920-1560158 GCA_034768845.1 Heliamphora exappendiculata
ATAATGTGATTCCAGTATTGTGGATGAAGTTGTGAAGCTTTAAATACAAAGCCTAAAAAGAGGTTCTTTGCATGTTGGTGCGGTGGTGGGTACGATTGCTGAGGGATTAGAGGAAGCCATTGATGAGGATGAGTATTATTGGTTTGGTTGTTGGCTGTTGTTGACTGTTTTTAGGTTTTAATTGTGAAAAGGTGAGAGTGGTCTTGCCTTCCTCTTCTGCCCCTTCCCATGGTGGATTTGCATAGGTTAGGGTTTGCTCGAGGGTGGGGTGCGACTGAGGGAGAGGGGAGGGATGGCAGCGGCTGTATAAGAAAAGAATGGGTGGTGGTGCGAGACAGTGGAGTGGGAGGGAAGTGGTGGTGATGGAGGTTGACGGTGGAGGGGTGGAGCTTGGTGGTGGTAGGAAAAATGGGGAGATGGTGAAGGATAATAATGGAATTTTCATTATTTAATAAGGGTAAAAAAGAAATATAATAGGATAAGTAGAGATAAAATTGAAAGTAAATTTGAAATAATTACTGATGTTGGCAATTTTCGTCAAATTCTTCAATGGTTATTTGACGGAAGAGGGAATATAAAATATACAAGTGAAGCAGAATGGAGGTTAATGTTATTTTAGAAATTTCAGGAGAGGTTTTTATATTTTTAATTAATCTCGAGGGAGATAAATATAATTTACTCCCAAAAAAAGCTTTTTAACCTTTCTTGTTTGGCATTTTTTAAAAAGTACTTTTTTTATTTTTTTTTAAAAAAAATTTATACATTACAAAAATCTTAGCCTTTTTAGTAATAAATAAATAAAAAGCTGCATTAATATCCTAAACATTACAACTTAAAAGTAAAAAATAAAAACATATTAGATATTTTAATAAATTTTAAAAAGTAAAAAAGCTATCATAACAAAATTATCATAAACAAATTAAGTTTTTTTTTTCTTCTTTTTTTCTAAAAAAACTAAGTCTCTTAAAAAACTAAACTTTTTAGACATCCAAACAGAACCTTAGATATTTTATTACTAGTTTTGGTAAGTTACATTTATCTTTCCTAAAGTTTAAGCTTATTTCAAGAACCTCTCCTGAGATTTTTGAAATGACACCGCACTCTCTTATGGTGTTGTTATCTGTTGCAATTTTCCCCTCCATTAAATCTCTGTTAATAGAATGGATGAGAAGTGCTCACCTAAGTATGAATATTAGTGTTATGTTCCAAGTTTACTCCTCTTTGATAGGCAGAAATCTTAAAGGCTCTATATACCCCCAAACTAAATTTTTTAACGAACAAAAGTGCCCATAGTTCAACAAGACATTTAGAAGTCTCTGTTTAGCACTTTTCCTGGCAAGCTCCAACTCTCTCCCCTTGCCCCTCCTCCCACTCAACCTGAGAGACCCATGCCAGTGGCAATTGATGGACTGAAAGTAGAGCTGGATTGAAGGTATTCTCCACTCTTTTTACTTTTTTTGATTTTTTAAAATAGTATATTTCTAATTTTTTTTAAAGTAAATACAATTAAATTACATATGATACTTATTTTAAAAGTATATAAAATTAAACTACATATGATGTAGGTTAAAATGTCAACCTCAAGCAATGTAGGAAGCAATCCTAATCAAAATTACATAAGGTACATAAACAAAAATTGTATGTGTGGGCAAAGAGCTGCGGTAAGAATCTCAGAATCTGAAAAAAATAAAGCAAAATTATACTATGTATGTCAAGTTAGAGCTTGCAATTTTCTGGGAGTGGTGTAACCCCACTAATCGAAATACAGTCTTACAACCTTCAACAACTCTTCATATTCAATCAAGTTAACTTAGTCATAAGAATGCATCAGAAGCTAATGAGAGAATCATGGGTCTCGTAAGTGGAACCATTTGCACAAGAGTTCAAGTGCTGGAAGAGAGTGTTGGATTAATGAAGATGCTAGTGGTTGTAGGTCTTGCAATGTCTGCTCTACCTTTGTTATTTGTTTTACTTAATTAAGTTAGAGTTAAAATAAAATTTAGAAGCAACTAGAGTAAGTTGATACCGCAACTATGGTCTAGTCGTTTGTAACAACCAACAAATTGTATTTTGTTAGTTGTTACATGTATTTCGCAGTAATTTAACATGAATTAGCTTGTATGAATATTCCTTCATTATATTGATAACCCTAAAAATCAATTTACAAGCTTAAACTTGTACGCATCAACAAAGAGCAAACTCTATGCAAAGTTAACCTTTTCTTGGCTATCTACACGAAATTCCTTACCAAATTTATTAGGATCAATGGTGGTAGGCCTAGAGCGCTTAGGTGTGAACTCGTGCTTAGATTCATAGCTACTATTACAACCACCATCATTATCAGATTGGTAGTCATACAATTCATCATCGTCTGCATTTATATCTATATCATCTCTACCCAAAGAACTCTCAAGATCATCATCAGTACTATGGTCAGTCCACTCATCATCTTCATCACTACAATCAAACCCATCACCAGAATAGGAATCTTCACCTGATATTTCTTTACTACAACTCTCATCATTCTCAGCATTTACAACATTTGGGGGATTGTTGTAGATTTGTTGTGGTGGCTTAATATTATCCCCCGGTGAAAAATCAACAGGTGCTGAAGGATAAGGAGGTCCTTCAACATCATCTACTTCTAGATAGAGATCTATGAGAGATAGTGCACGATTTGTAACATCACCCGATAAATCAAAATAGTAATACTTATTTGGGTTAATAACCCTGATGATAGTTACATGTTCCCAAAAATGAACATTGATTCTCAAAATAAAGTGTTGATGCCATATTCCTACAAAGAACAAAAAAATTGGGGTAAAACCTATGGCTTAAAAAGCTGCAAATTCATAATTTTCAGTAAGAGGAACGTATGAACAAAACAGAGAACAACCCTAATAGCAAAAAGAGAATAGAATAAGTATGAACCAAAAAAAGAACCCTAATCACAAAAATCATACATGAAGAAGTATGAGGAAAAAAAGCCCCAATTTTGTTTAAAGAAACCGTAATCACAAAATCTCGAGAATTTTTTTCCCACCAAAAACCCTAATTGCAAAAATCGAACATGTAATGAACAAAAAATCGAGAAACCATTTTAATCGCAAAAATTTGAGAAGGAGTATGAACAAAAAAACTCTAATTTTGTTTGAAGAAACCCTAATCGCAAAATTTCGAGATAAATTTTGCTCTAGCACAATCCCTAGGTGTAAATCTCGATTATAACCCTAATCCCCAAAACTCGAGAATAAGTATGAACAAAAAAGCCCTAAATTTGTTGAAGAAACCCTAATCGAAAATGTTCGGGAAGATTTTTTTTCCACCAGAAACCCTAATCGCACAGTTTTTCTAATTGCAAATGTCCAAGATATTTTTTTCCCACCAGAAACCCTAATCGCAAAATTTTGACAAGTATGAACAAAAAATCAACAAAACAGAGTATATCATCCAATTTACCAACTTCTTTCAACTTGCGCCTTCAAGTGCTACAGTGAGAATTGTTCGCGCATGCGCGGTTTGTCTTCTCTTCATTCGCCTTCAACTTGTCCCTTTGAATCTCTTCAAAGACTTGGCGAAATGTGGTTTCGATTCTCTTTAAAGATTCGCAAATGCGGTTTGTCTTCTCTTCAGACGCTTTTCAGAAATGTGAATTCGAGTAGAGAGTTAACTGCTACAGTTGCCTCACTCATGATTTTCCAGGGATGCTCAGTCTGGTTTTCGGCTCCAGTCCCACCAATTCCCTCGGCAAAGACAAAGGGCAATAGTGTCTTTTACTTTAGCTTATTTATTTAACATAAAATACTCTTTAGAGCAATGGGTAAAAAGTAATATTATACTCTCCGTTAACGAAGTCTAAAAATAATATTTAATAAAATAGTGCAGTATTATTTCAAAATTTTCAATGAATATCGCTGCAAGAACTTAAACTTTAAGGGAGTTAAGTGTAATTTATCTTACTAGTTTTAGGCCTTGATTGGTAATTAGTTTAAAATTTAATTTTTTTATATTTTTAGCAAAAAATTTTTTTATTTTATTTAAAGTAGGTTGTTTGATAACTTAACTTTTAAACTAATTTTTTTGAAATTATTTGTTTGAGTAAAAAGCTAATTTTTTTATTTTTTATTTGAAGTGGTCAATTTTACTCTTTTATGTATTTGATATTAACAATTATATATAATTAGTAGTGATACTAAATACGTTATGAATAAGTGATATTATTGTATTTTAAAAGTTGTAGGAATTTAAATACAATATTCTAAGAATTTGTGTTTTGATTTAATTTTTTAACTTTTTGATTTTTTTGCCAAATGGGCAACCTTAGCTTTTTGGCCTTCTTAGCCAAAAAGCCATTTAGGGCCTTAGTAATAAATTTTTAATGAATTATAATTGCTTTTTAGTAAAAAACTAGGGCAAGTGTAATTTTGTTAAATATTTATAACTTCTGCTACAATTTATAATTACTTTTTATCTATAATTTATAAGTAATTAGTTTTAGTAATACCAGACACTATATTTTTATAACCAAGTAAAATTCAAATGAATTTCACCACTTGTGATTAAATTTAACAATCGCAAATTTATTAACAAAGTTTTTTTAATGTCTATTGTGTTCGTCACATTTTTTGGTGATTAAATTTAATTTGTGACAAAATATTTATTGTTTTGCAACTAAATAAATTTTAGTCGCCAAAAAACTATAATTATTCAAGTGTAATTTCTTGTGGTAACTTCTCGGGAAACTAACTAATAGTACTAGATTTAGGATACACGCCATATGTGTATAATTTTATTTATTAAAAAATAAAAATAAAATTAAGAAGAAATTAAGAAATTAAATAAAATTACAATTTAAGAAAATTATACATTAGAGATTCAAATGAGTTAGACCAAAAAAGTGAGAAATTTCATAATGATTCACTGTTGTACTATTAGGCCATGTTTGTTTTGACGGACTAATAATTTATTTGAATTATTAGTTCGAAATATAGTTAAATACCGCGTTTGTTAAGTTTTCAAACTAATAGTCCGGCGAACTAATCCAGACTATTAGTCCGCCAAATAAGAGATAATTAGTGAGAGGGGGAGATGTAGGATTATGAAGAATTTGATTAAGGAGTGAATTTAAGAATTTTTAAAAATAATAAAAAATATTAAAATATTAAAATAAATAACATAAATTTTAACAATAACATAAAATTTAACTTATTAATTTATTTAAGTTAATTTTAAAATAAATTAACTTAATACAATGGTAAATAATTATCTAGTCCGTTATTTAATCACACTCAATTCAAACACAAAAAAATTAATCCTACCTCACTACTAATTTCACTTCATTACCAATTTTCCCTCACTACTAATTCAATCCAATTAAGTCCGGGTTATCAAACGTGCCATTAGTTCATTAACATTTTAATGAGTTTAGAACATGAATAAAATGCTTAATAAGTCAAAATATTTAATAATAATTAAAAAATTATTATATATTATTTAAGATTCTTTCACCCCGACAATGTAGAAAATTTGAATGTGACAATTTTTCTAACTTTAATTGTAATGATTTTATCGTACCACAAAATCAGCCAATGATAGGCGAAGATTGCATCCATTGAGTGGATGTGAGATTTAAATATTAACTAATAGATAGAAGTGATTGGAGGTGGCGGCCGGTTAAGGGAGGTGGTGGTCGGTGAAAAGATGTAGTGGGCTGTTGATGGTGTGGAGGTGGTAGTTATGACGTTTAAGTAGTATAAATGTCATCATGACGTTTAAGTAGTATGAATGTTATTATATTTTTTGTTTTCACCACATCTTCGTCGACCGCGGTTAATGGCGACCGATGAAGATATGAATGTCACAATTGATAAGATAAAAATGAAAAAAGAATAATGACAAACTGAGAAGTGATAAAGAGAAGTTAGCAGTTAATTGGTAAAATTAGCAATTAAAGATAACAACAATGGTAGCCAAGGTGGCGACCAATGGCATGATTTTGATAGGTACAATTATAGGGATGATAATTTTTTTAGGCAGTCCTACCATGCCCGTACTCCTATTACATGCTAGTATTCCCTTCATGAGTTACAAACGATTTTTATTTTCATCTTTTAATTATAATAACTCATCAAATATTAATTTTTATCATATTATTTTAAAATTTTATTGTTATTATCTAGGATAATTTTTTGCTCTTGTCCAAACCCCAGCACTTTAGAAGTAGAATTGATTTTTAATTGATTGTATTATAATTATTTTATTTTAAAAATATAAAATTAAAATATTTAAAATATGTATTAGATTATTGTCTTTAAAATAGAAAACTAAAAAATTAATGATTTTAAAATTGTCAAATGCTATTATTTAAAAATTATCCTTTTTAGAAAAGTTCAAATATTTAGAAATGCTAGGACATGGGTCCTGTTTGGGCTAGAGTTTGGTAAATCTTACTTTTTTTTTTTTTTATTAATTTTTTTAAATCGAGATAAATAAAAAAAATAAAAAAAATTGATTAAAAAGCAGAACAAATTCACTAAAGATAGAAAATAAATAATATGGTAAATTAAGCTTACACTATTTGTATTTAAGCGTTATATTATTGTCACCTCTTCTATTATTTGAAATGTCACTGCACTCCCTTACTTTTTTATTTTTGTAACACTTAGATCCAAAAGTTAACTTCTCGTTAATTTTTGGACAGAAAAATAGTATTTTTACACTTACACCCCATGCTTTCTTTATTTTTTGTTTTTTATTTTTTTTATTTGAAAATTTTTAATTAAAAAATAAAAAATTACTAAATACAAAATAAGTAAAATAAAAACATAAAATTTAATTTATTAATTTATTTTTATTTTTAAGTTTTTAATTTTGATAAAAAATATTAATTTTGATAAAAAATATTAATTTCTATAGTGAAATATTTTAACATTAATTCAAACGAGTATAATAAAATGTTCTATTTGAGATATTTTTATTTTTTATTTTTATTTTTATTTTTATTTTTATTTTTATTTTTAGTAAAAAATAAATTATTATGTTTTTAAAACTCATTTAATTAAAATAATTTGAAAAAAAATATAATTTTCTTGACCAATACACTATTTGGGATATTTTTTTGCCCTTTTTGTGTTTGTGTGGCTCTTTCAGTTTTTTTAAAAAATTTTAATTTTTTTTTCTAAATCTTTTTATCTTTTTGAATCATAATAATAAAATAAATTTAAAAGCATAACTATTTTGGCTGAAATTTTAAAAAATTATTAAAAATAAAAAAAAGTGCCTTATAATGCTTTAAAATGATTTTTCATCTTATTTGAATTTTGTTTAATTTTTTATTTTTTAAATTTTTTACATAAAAAAGAAACAAGTATATTCATTTGAACTAATGTTAGAATATTTCACTAAAAAAATATATATATAAAAAATTTTATTACACGCGATGCCTAAATATAAAAAAAAAAAAACATATAAACCATAATAAACTAACTAATCATATTTTATGTTGTTTATTTTCGAATTTAGTGATTTTTTTCTTTCTTTTACTCAAAATATTTTTAATTTCTAATGAATTAAATTTTTTAAAAAAAACTAAAAGAGCCACGCACAAACAAAAAAAGGTAAAATTTTTTTTATCTCAGATAGTGCGTTAGTCAAGAAAATTATACTTTTTTTAAAATTATTTCAATTAAATGAGTTTTAAAAATATAATAATTTATTTTTTTACTAAAATACAAATAAAAATAAAAAGGTAAAAAAAATATTCTAAATAGAACATTTCACTATACTTGTTTGAGCTAATATTAAAATATTTCACTATAAAAATTAATATTTTTTTATCAAAATTAATATTTTTTTTATCAAAATTTAAAACTTAAAAATAAATTAGTAAATTAAATTTTATGTTTTTATTTTACTTATTTTTGTACTTAGTAATTTTTTATTTTTTAATTAAAAATTTTGTAATTAAAAAAAATAAAAAACGAAAAACAAAAAAAACAGTGGGTGTAAGTGTGAAAACAAAGAAAACATGGTGTGAGTGTAAAAATACTAATTTTTCGTCCAAAAGTTTACAAAAAGTTATTTTTTGAACCTAAATATTACAAAAATAAAAAAGTAAATTAGTGCAGTGATATTTTAAAGAATAGAAGAAATAAAAGTGATATAACCCTTAAATGTAGAGAGTGTAAGTGTAATTTACCCAACATATAAATATGGCTTTATAATAACTAAGTTATACAATTTGCAAGAGAATATTTTGATATAATTCAAATTAGAAGAGTGACACAATATTGTAATTTATTTAAATAGAAGTTGAATGAAATTATTTTAAGTATACAAATCTAAGGGGTGTGGCATAGTTGTTAAAGTTGCTATTGAAAATCCCAAGAAAAATTCCTAAGTAATCGCCACCGTAAAGGCAAACAATATGATAGGAATAATAATCTGAATCTATGATGCACCAGTGTTAAACAAATTTTATAACCACTATTTATTCAGATGTTAACACACAAACAAAGTGTTTATTCAATTCAATCCAAAAATCAAACGAGGTCTTAGAGTCCCCTTATATTCAAACTTCTCAACATATTAGTCAAAAGACAAACAAATGCGGCCACAAAAATGAATAGCCAAATACAAAACTAAAATAATAGTGTCGAAGATGCTTAACTTTAAAGAAGTATATTTTCTTTATTAGTATTAAGTGTTAGAAAGAAATTCTTTGTCTGAGAACCAAGGCAATAGAGTAAATTGGTATCAAAGTTGATATAGAAATGTGTTCTTCCTTTTTCACTTCATAGTTCACTTCATAGGTGCAGGGTGTATGTTATTCTGTAGATCCGTATAATTAAAATTTTATTTATATATATTTTGACTAAGCTGGAGTCATAAATCTATAAGAAATCTAATATGTATAGAGTTTTTTAATTATTTAAGGTTAGAGTTTTAGAGTTTTTCTATAAATAAGACCTTATAACTCGAATTATTTTGTGTGGAGAGAAAATTAAAAGGAATAGAGATGTAAGGAGAGATGAAAAATATTGAAAACACGAGAATAACTTTTGAGTGGGAAAACGAGATTTGTTTTAAGATTCGAGTTGTGGGCGTCGAGTTTTTTGGTATTTTTTATCTCAAATTTGTACATTTTACAGTTATAGTTGATTGTTTCTTTCATTCGTGGATGTAAACAGATTGTGCCGAACCACATATATCGTTGCGTATTTTTCTTTGATATATGCAATGATTTTTGCTTCCGTTCACGTTTAGAGATTGACGTTCAAATCCTAACAAGTGGTATCAGAGCCGATGGTTGACGATTTAAAATTGTGGTGAGAGATCGGAGCACGGGTATTATTTTTTGATTTTGATTCGTATAAATCATAAATATATTTTTTTGGCACAACAAGAATTAAAAAAAAAAAAGGAAGATGAAGATGGTGGCGTTGGGTTGTTGCAGTGAGTGGTTTGCTGCAAGCATTTGAACCAAAGCATTTTTGAAGCAACAGTGGTGTTGTTCAAAGCCACTGGTTATATGTTGAAAAGAATTGATTGCCTGTACATTGGTTGGTTTCTTAAATCACGTTAGATTCCTAGCGATTTACATGTGGGCAATAATCTAGTGTGGTAACATCCTTGAGTTCAACGGCTTAAAATTATTTTGTTATATCTACTTGTATATATAGTAAAATAATTTAAGAGGAATATCTCTCCTTAGGTTTTCAAGTGCTGCAGATTCATCGGTACGATCAGAATTTTTAAATTCTGAATGATTTGATGACTGGATAGATCAGTTTAGATTGAGATTGATCGGGCGAGATCAAAGGTTGATCAGAAGCAATCGGGTTTGATTGCGAGTGATTAGAGGCAATTATGAGCATTCTTGTTCAATTAATGGCAGAAGACTAATAATCAATGAATGCAGCTAGAATTTTAGTTGCAGGTGAAATCTAGTCACACGGCGATTTTTTGATTTGATGGATGATTAGCAATCATTATACCTCGATGAATAGACGGAGTGACAAACGGACACCTCGACGATTAGGTGTCGGGTATCTCGATCTAGAGATACGGGCCATGTTGGTTTGAGTGTGTCGAATTAAAGATAATGGCAGAATCGATATTGACACTGGTTATCTTCAGAGTCGTTTACAGAACTCAAGCCAAGGTGAAAATTGTTGGGTGTATATCTTGTATTTTGTGAACCCGTATAATTAAAATTTTATTTACATATATTTGGACTGGGCTAGATTCATGAATCCACAATTAGTCTAATATGTGTAGGATTTTTTTAATTATATGGGATTAGAGTTTTAAAATTTTTCTATAAATAGAACCTTATGATTCTAGTTATTTTGTATGTACAAAAAATCAAAGGGGGTAAAGATGTAGGGAGAGATGAAAAAATACCGGGGTACAGGAATAACCTTTGAGTGAGAAAACGGGATTTGTTTCAGGGCTCTAATTATGAGTATCGAATTTTAAGGTATTTTTTTTCTTGAGTTTATATATTCTATAGTTATAATTGATTATTTTTTTCATCCATGAATATAGATAAGTTGTGCCGAACCACGTATATCATTACACTTTTTTTTTTGATATATGCAATAATTTTTGCTTTCGTTTTGCGTTTGAAAATTAACGTTCAAACCCCAACAATAGGTAGTGTTGAATTTTTAGTGCCTTAAATTTGTATTTCTTTAAAGATCAGCAGATTTGTTAGTTGAAAAGAAAAAAATCAAAAAATAGGAGTGGCGGAGAGAGGAGCTGAGTTTTTGGAAGGACTGGTTCTAGAGATATAAGAGTGAGGGAGAGATTAAAGAGTGTGTGTAAAATAAAAAATAAAACAAGATTTTTATGCATAGATTTATAATGTAGATTATATATAGAGAGTGATTTGTATATAAAATTTCATAATTTATTCAAATTGGATAATTTTAATTTAAATGATGTTTAACGTTGTTGCATTTATTCATATTGAAGCTCATATAAAATTTGAAATAAAATTGTGTTCTTGACAGGTTGGAACAATTAACATGTGACGCCAATAAAATGAAAAATAATTTAATTTAATATTAACTTGTAATATGAATGCAACTAAAAAAATAAATTTAGTTCAATTTAAATTAAACTAAATAAATAAAATAAAATAAAATAAAAATATTAATTAAATCACAAGAAAATTTAAGTACATAAATACAAGTTAAATTAAGAAAAAACTAAATATGCATTAGTTGTTAGTTTCTTCATTCTATACCTATTTTAACCTCCACTCATTTTTTTAAAATTAATGCTATTTAAAATTTGAAATCCTCCCTCTTTATTTACACTAATTTCCTTCTCACTCTTTCGCTACTTCTTCCCCATTTCATGTTTAGACTATTCGTGGTATATATCAAGTAAATATTTAAAATGTTAATACTTTCTAAATATTAATTTAAAATAAAAAATAAAAAATAAAAAAATAATTATTTTATTTTATTATAATTTTTAAAAAACCAGTTTATATAATTGGATGCGGGTGAGATAAGATATAATAGAAAGAGCAAATAATATTCTTATTTTACTTTTTTATTAGAAAGAAAAAATCTGTGGGAGCTTGGGGAAAATGAATGTTCAACGCTGGATAAATTATTACCTCTAGGTATGTTATATTTTTATTTTAATTGTCTTTTATTATGACACAACATAATTGAGAACGAATAGGCATATTTTTATTTTATTTTTTTATTTATTAATTTTTTTATAATTTATTATTATTTTATAAAACCTGTGCATAGCACGGTGACGATCACCGCTAGTATTATATTATATAAAAATATAATAAATTTTCTCCTTCTTTTAAAATCTAAACTCTAAAATCTCATAAAAGTTAATATTCTCTTTCCTTTGTGTCACATCTCCTTAATCCCAACCTACTCTTACTTTTTTTTCTAAATTAATCTTTTAAAATTTAAAGTTGTCCACTCTCTCTATTTTCACTCCTTTTCTTTCCACTCTTCCACTACTTCCTTACATATTTTATCTTTTACTATTCATGATATTAAATAAATATTTAAAATATTTGAAATATTTAAATATTATTTTAAAATTTAAGAAAAATTACAAAGTGATACATAATATTTTATAATTTATATATTCAAAAATATATTTAATTAGTCAATCTAATTGGGAGTAAATATGATAAAATAAACTTCATATATTTATATATACAAATAAAATTATATAATAATTAATATAACCTAAAGCGAACAGAATGTATATTATAGAGCGAAAATAACAAATTATGTTTATTTTATTTCTTATTAGAAAAAATATGTGCAAACTTGGAACATAACGTGGTTGCACAAGGTAAAAAAAATTACCATATGTAAGTATGATATATCTTAAAATACATAAAAATATTTAATTAACTAACATAATTGAGAATGAGCGAGATAAAATAGTGCGAATTGAGCAAATTATATTTTTATTTTACTTTTTTATTAAGTAAAAAAAATCTCATGCGAGCTTAGGACAGGACATGAATGCTTGACTAATGAAAATTTCACATCTCTAACTATTAACATATTTATATATACATAAAAGTTTTCTATTAATCAAATAATGAGAGTGAGCGAAATAAAATATAATATAATAATCATATTATGTTATCATTTTGTTTTTTTTAATGAATGAGAAAAATCATACGAACGCAAGGTCGATCATTAATGCTTGACGCTGATCAAACAATTATTTCTAAATATAATATTTTTTAAATTTAATAAATTTTATCTACTATTTTTTAAATAATTTAATTTTATTATTTTAAAATTATTGTACATCACACCGTCGCCACTAGTAGAAGGCCAAACAAATGAGTTTTTTAAAAACATTTTAAGCAAAAAACTTATAAAAAAACTAAACCAAACAGAGCCTTTTATTTAGCTGGTTTGGGTGATTTGGGGAGAAAAGAAATGAAATAGAATTCTTTTATTTTTTATCACTTCTTTGATTTATTAAAGAGAAAAGAAATGGATAAAATTATAGAGAAATAAAGAGAAAGAGTTATCCTCTTAAACTCATTTTTTAAATCTCTCCAAATTAAAGAGATTTTGAAAGAAAAAAATTGTGTTGATTAGCTATTTTTATAATACTTAAATTACCAATTTAAAAATAAAAGAAGTAAAAAAGTAATAAAAAGAACAAAATTATTTTCGTAAAATAATCAATACTATTTTTTTTTATAAAATCTATTCAAACAAGAGTTTATTTTTCTCTTCAATTAATCCAACCAAAAAGAAAAAAAATCATTATTAATTTTTTCCATTTTTTCTTATAATTTAAGGAAAAACACATAATAATAATTATTATTTTTAATGGGTATCGGTAACCAAACGGGCTGTTAATACAAAAATGATCGATTCAAAATATGAAAGAGCGCAAGCCCTCGTCCAAGAATCCACTCTGCAGTTAAGAGTTGAAGAAATCGGGGGAAGTGAGAGCAAGGGCACGAGCCCTAACCCTGTAAGTACTCTGCCTCGTGATTTCTTCGTTTTTAATCTTTGAATTTCTCTATACCTTTCTCACTGCGCTTATTTCAAGAAACCATCAAAAATTTCAATCTCTCTCTCCTCTCTCTTTTAAACCCTGGCCATTCCTTCCTAGGGGTTCCGCGATATTGCACTAATCTTGTTTCCTCTGTCTCACTCTCTGTCTCTCTCTTGCAGGTCTGTTGATTGGTTTTGTTTTTTCCCGTTTACGTTCTTGATTTGATTCGTTATGAGGTATATTTCAGCCTTTCTTGATCCACATGTACGGAAACAGGATTTTGTTTTCTCACACGAACATGCAAAAAGTTGTTTTGAACATTACGGGAAACCCTAACTGGGTTTTTCTTGTACTGGCTCGAATCTGATTATGTGATTGTAATAAGTATATGTACAATGCATAAGTACGTGCCATAAGCGGGATCTACGTTGCAGTGCTTTTTGTGGTGACACATAGTATACGGTGAAACACGCACTGTTTTATGCACTCAAAGTATCATTGTTGTATGTGATTTCCACTTCACAAAATGAATTATGTTACCTATTAGCGATTTAGGTAAGCCGACTTCCTATTTTAGTATTTATTACAACTGTAAAGTAGGTTTGTAAGCAAGGATCGCTTGAAGTTCTTCATGGAATCGACCATGGAGTTTCACTGTTTTATGATTTAACAAGTGAAATAATGTGTCATTTATCTTTAAAATGGAAAAGAACAGTTTACTGGGTACTGGTACAGAGCTGCAAAGAACTAAGACCGCATTAAGAGAAAGAAAATGCTAACCACCGATCACCGCCAAGTAGGTGGTAGATAATGGGTAAAAAATACATAGATATAATGCGTAAATAATGCATGAATATCTGTGAAAATAATATGCTCCACTTTTGAAGTGTATTGTCATCAATATCTCTGTGTATTCATCAGGTGCAATTATGTAATTCTCTGTTTTTCATGAAGTTTTGTGTTTGCTGTGCGAAATAGCTGTTCAACCAATTGCAACCCCAACCTACATTTAGTGATTAATATAACTACGTAATTTGTGCATGGAAATACAAAGTACAGAAAAGCTTATAGTTATCTCTGCCTAATTAAGGCATAATAAATGACAACAAGAAGGATTCAACAATGTGATTGGAATGGTTTATGATGTTTTATCTTCGTATTTGTTTAGTTATTATGTATAAAGCGTTACTAACTTCATTAGTTTTGAAACAAAACTTTCTTTTCTATGCTCAATAATTGCTTGTCTGAGATGTAGCACTATTAGTGAGGTTTTCTTAGATGAACTTTGTGCAGGATACTGATTGTGTTTATTTTTATTTTCTGCAGTCGTCCAATGGATGAGGATGCCATTGTAAGTTACCCTGCTTATCATTGTTAATTTCATTTGCACTACTTAGATGATTGGTCTTATGTTTTTTTTACTGCTTTTTATTTAGTAATTTCTTCATCTTTCTTAATGCTTTTGTGATTTTTTTTAATGCAATTGTGAATTAATCAGTCGATTTCTTTACTACTCAAACTGTTGTTTCGCTGAAGTTTTCTATTGCTTATACAAACATAAGATGAGGTTGTTTTCATTGAATGACAATTAAGATAGGTTTTGTAAGATTGATCATTCGAATTTTTGGTTAGAATACTTTATCTCTCATTTCCTAATTTTGTGGGTACCAGCCTTTGCTCTTTTGCTAGCAGTTATTCCCCAATTTGTCTTTCATAGTTTTTTTGGGTATGTTTTACCCTTTTAGGGTGGGCCGGATTCTTTCTGCAACTTCAAGGCTATTCTGTACTTTATTGTCATCTTTGATTCAAGTTTTTGGTGCATCCTGTGCCACCGGATTTTGGGAAGATGTGTTTTATTTTCTTCTCATCTTTTATTTTAATGAGTTTTTAAGGATCTTGAAATCAACTAGGTTTAAGCTAAAAGTTAAATTTGGTTAGGACTGCAGTGTGATTTGGCCAAATTTTATGATTAGCTCTACCAAACTCTGCTGAAGAGCCTTTGCTGTAATGAAGCTCTTCATTTAACAACCGAAGCATTCTCAAAATGGTTTACCAATAAGTAATTGATTAGTTAACATTATTAATTATTGGAAATAATGATTGGAAGAATAATGAAAAAGGAGAGGGGTAGTTGATTGGCCTGATTTATTAAAGTTTTTTTGGAGTTTGTTTTCTAGACCTCCATTTGTTTCAGATCATATATTCATATGTTGTACCTACCATTATTTTTCACCTTCCTGTTACATTTTTCCTTGCTATATTTCTGTTTTCTTGGTGAAGTTGATGGCCTCAACGTAGCTGTTTGCAACAGGCCAAGAATGAAGAAGAGGAATTCAGCACTGGGCCTCTTTCTGTTCTTATGATGAGTGTTAAAAATAACACACAGGTAATACATAATCTTCGTTACTGGAAATAGGGGATAGTATCATATGGGTGGAGTTATGATATGGTCTTTAAATTGTTAACTAGAGGTTGTTATGGGTTGTTGGATTGAAATTAAAAAAATTAATTGGTTACTTTTCATAACTGGATTTATGGTGTTTTTGGTGGTTAATGGCACATCTTTGACTCTTTTGCTCCAACAGGTGCTTATCAACTGCAGGAACAACAAAAAGCTTTTGGGCCGCGTGAGAGCATTTGATCGGCACTGCAACATGGTGCTGGAAAATGTTCGAGAGATGTGGACAGAGGTTAGTTCTGCATCATGCAGAATTATTGTTTCCTCCCATTGCCATGTATCAGTGCTCTAATGCCTAGTAAAATTGAAATTCCACTTTTAACTCTGTTTTTGCTCAGGTACCGAAGACTGGGAAAGGCAAGAAGAAAGCTAATCCAGTTAATAAAGATCGGTTCATTAGCAAAATGTTCCTTCGGGGAGATTCAGTTATTATTGTCCTTAGAAACCCTAAGTGAGAGGTATTTGTTCCTATGTGGTTTTAATGAATTAAATGGGACAATATTAGACTTCAAAATGTGTTTGACGCTTTCTTTGATTTCCATCTTATAAGACCTTATATGCTATTATGTTTTAATGGTTGTACAAGTATGATCTGTTCTCTAGAACACAGTTTCTACTCTAGTTATGGCATATCTTGAATCAGTTGGATCCAAATTAAGTGTTTACTTAGGGTATCCTATATTCTGAAGTCAATATGATCATAAAGCTTAAACTTGTATGTCCATTTAAGGACTAGTGTTCTCTTTTGCACTTGTTTGAGTAATAAGTTGGTGAGGTGCGTATGTGGATCCTCGACAGTTGGTATATCACCAGTCTCTGTAATAAATTAGTGGTTAATTAAAATGTGTCCGGATGATTGATCGCACGTTTATTTTTTTGGAAGTTCACGATGCTTTGAGAAATCCATGTTTTCTTACTTGGTATGGGTTGCATTCAGTGGCCAAGCATGGGATGGAGCCTGGAAATATGGTTTGTAACCCACCTATTATGATTTTGTTACTTGTCGGAGGATTTCCATACTCGGGAAAAATGTCTCTTGCTTAATTGGTTATTACATTGCCCCTTCAGAATATTTCCTCCCTGCCCTAGTTCCACGAACCAGTATTACTACATGAAGTTGGAGCTGTATTTATTTATTTTTTGACAAGAGAAATTTATTTTTGAAAAGGCATAATGGAAATGCCTCCATATACACAAAATGTGTGAAAAGACTATAAAATCTGCAAAATCCTCAAGAGAAGGATAACCCTCCTTCATGAATATGTATATTGGATTTGTGATGGATTGGATTATTGTAATAGTACTCGTTTGATGCAGGTATGCTGAGGTGTAGAGCTGCATTTTGGAGCAGGCCTAGCAGAGAGGATTCACTTAGCTTGCAGTCAAGATGGCTTTTGACTTGGTTCTGCTTTCTTTATTTTTTTAAGAATACCGAGTTGGGTTCTTCTCTTACCTCATGTACAACTGATTGTACTTAAAACTACAGTCATCGTAGGAATCTGTGAAACTACTTTCTATTTGTCTTTTCCAATGCTATGTTTTCAACTGGCGACTAACTAATGGAATTTTTAGGCGAACATTTTGACTTTAAGGGGTGATAATCTTTCCCCAGTTGGTAGATTTATTTTCTGTTTAGATTATGATTTGCTGTTTTAGTAGTTTCTTGGTTCTAGATGTCCACACATGTTTAAAGCTCTTTCAGCTTGAATTCTTGTTACAGAAAGCTGAACCCTCATATGGAAGCCTAATGCCACTAGTTGTTACGGAATTGTTCTGTTAAAATCGATTTCTGGATGCATTTAAACGCCATCAGAATCAACCGCGTTTTAGCCACCAAGTTTTGTTTTGTTATTTTGTTATTTTTAGTTTATATATATATATATATATATATATATATATATGGCTGTTTTGCAAGATTGACACGAGTTTCTGAACAATGCGCTTAGTGCCTGAGGAGAGGGAGAAGCTTATTTTTATACCTCTTTTTTCCATACCCTCTTTGTAGGTGTTGTAGAGAAGTTTATTTATGTAAAAATTTGATTTGATCAAACATCTATAGATATGTAAATAAATTGTATTTTATTTTACAGAATATAAATTATTTAAACTAAACAATATTGCGGATTTTGTAGAAGAAAATACAATATGTACGTACCTATTAAATTCTGATTAAATTAAAATTTTATATAAATAACTTTCTTGATAAGACTTAAACGATATTGTTGTGGGTTCATTTCAAGATCAATAAATAGTCTTAATCTTGAAAAGTATGGAGGGATGATGGTGGGGAGAAACTTGCTTCTCTCACCAACATGAATCGGATATAAACAATAAGTTGATTCCGTGGAAGATATTATTTCCGAAACAACAGTTTTTTCCCTTTATCTTTTGTGGTTCCCCATGGATGACATAAAAATGAAAAAACACAAGAACTAAAGAAATACCAAGGGAGGCAGCTGATGATCAAGACAATTCCTCATCTCTATTCGCCTGAATCGTAAGTTGTTCTTTCAAACCCGTGACTGAAAAAGTGAGTATACGCACCCAACCAATGATGCTTTTTTTAAGTAGACGAGGAGGCGTTGCCTCCTCTACCACCATTGTGGCCTTCTCTACCAGCATTATCTTCTTTGTGGTCACCAAAGATCCGCTGCCTGAAATCGGAGACCATTAGAGGAAGCCCCTTGCGAAGAGGCACCTTGGGCTCCCAACCCAGCAGTTCTTTGGCCTTAGCGATGTCAGGCTTCCTCTTGTGGGGATCATCCTCCGTGTTTGCCCTGAATTCTATCCTTGCATTTGGGTCGATTGTTTCTTGCACCACCTGCACCCACCAACATCCAACACAAATCTTATTTTTTAGCAGCTTAGAAGATCTGCCTACCCACTTTTCCATAATCTTTATTATGATTCTCAATCTAGAGAAAAAAAAAATTAATTGTTTCAATAGCATGGCCACATTGTGCTCCAAAATTCTTGGAAGGCTTTCAAGAGCTTTAGAGCACTAAATGGCCATCCTCCCAGGGCACTGAAACTACTCGTCAATATGATAATGTGGACCCAACTGAGAATACTCACTTGGATTTTTTATCTACTCATTAGTTTTTTTTTTAGTTGTGTATTTTTCTAAATTCTAGATGATTTAATCCACTCAGTTTTATTTAGGAGTGTTTAAGGTTTGATTTTGAGTTAAATTAAAAAATAAATTTTTTTAAATAATTTTAAGAATTTAAGAACCGGAACCTGAACTGTGTTGACCATAGAATTGATCAAACCGAATTAGTAAAGAACGATTCGATTTCGGCTCAAAACAACAATTCAAAGATTAAGAGCATCTCCAACAAGTCCTCTAGATGAGGTCTGTTGACTAAAATAGCTAAACTGTTCTGATGTAAGTCACTCTAACATATCTTTTATCTTACTAATTATTTTATCTGACTAATTAAAATAGCTAACCTTTTTTGCTAGCTAGTAGAAAATATTTTTTCTATAATAGTTAATCAGATAAAAAAACATATTGAAGATGGTAAAAATAGGTTAGATAAGTTACTTTACCCAATATCCTCATATAGAAAGCTTCTTGGAGATATTTTTAGTTCAAATAAATAGTAAAAATAGATAATAGTGTTGAAGTGTATATATGAAAAAATAGTTAGCTATAATAGATATTGTACTTTCTTTTTTTTTTACTTTAGCTAGATTGGAGATCCTGTAAATATTTGTAGCCGAATCTATGTTTAAAAAGTTATACATTTCATCACTTTTTTTTTTTTGAAAAATTTAAAGATTAGTACTTTTTTTATACTTTAAAAAAAATTTAGTTCCACAACTTTTATTTTAAAAAATTTAGTCCTATTAAATTTGGAATAATTATATTATGTCTCATTTGTTTCTATTTAAGAATTAATTTTTTTATTTTGGACAAGCAGAGAAATTCAAGTGATACATTTATCAAATAATCATAATTATTGAGAATAGGAAGTGAAATATTTTCATTTAATTAATATCTCGATTTTATGAACTAATAAATGTATTACTTATCGCATGAGACTAAAACTGTAAAAAAAAATTACTACGGGACTAAATTCTATTATCAGTTAATAATAGAACTTATACTAAAATTACTCTTTTTTTATATTTATTTTTATCTTTTCTTTTATTTTAAAAAAATATTTTAATTTATATTCTATTTTTTCACTTGTATGATACGATTTCAAAAGGTTATTTTCATATCTATAAATTATGCATTATACATATTATTTTATTATTTTATCAATAGTCTTTGAATTAAATAATATTACGATACTATGAAAAGAAAATAAAAAAAACTTAAATTATAAAATAGAAGAAATAAAAAAAAAGACAAGAGGTAAAAAAAATTTAGTTAATTAATTATTAGTTCTATTTGAAATATTTGTATAAGTATTGATCTCATTAATAAGGTTTTGAAAAATAAATTTGTATTTTTAATTTTAAAAATTAATTATAAATGATTTGTTCTTATTTATAGACAGTTTTACAGTCTCATTTATTAAATTTATGTTTGCAAATTTTAAAAATCTAAACCTTTCAATATATAAATTTACTTTTAATAAAATTAATATTTTTAAAATTTACAAGTCGAGACATATTAAACAAGATCTATATTGAAAATAAAATTATGTAAAAATAAGAAATTTCTTAATTTTTTTGAAATAAAAAAAATAAGAAAATTCCCTATTTTCCTTTATTTTTTTAACTTTAAAACTAATCTTTATTTTTAAAATTGAGAAATTTCTCATTTTTAAATTTATCAGTATCAAAAGTAAATTTCTTATTTTAAGTCGATAAATTTCTTAATGGCTACAATTATTTTTATTTTTAAAAGAGTAACAATTATATTTATTTCCTTGAAAAATAACCAAAGGTGGTTGAGAGCAAAATAATTAATGCTAACTATTTGAAGAGAATTAATGGTATATTAGGTACATAAAAAATATAACAGGGGTTGCATTTGAAAAAATAGAGACATAAGACTAAATTCTTTTATGAATTTTAGATATGGGACTCCTCTAAAAAAAAATCTTAGTTCGTTGAGATTTTTTAATATAAAATACAAAATATAATATGAATATACAAATTAGAGAACGATCCAGTTTGGTTTGGTTTGGTTTGGTTCGATTCGATTCGATTCTATACAATTTTTTAGAAGCTTAATTTGTAAATCGAATCATAATAAATGATTCTTATTTACCTAGAAGTGGATCAAATTATATACATGAAAAGTCAAAGCAAACAATAAGATTTGAATCGATGTAGACAGATTTATTAGTTTTATTGATAAATATAAATGGTGTAAGTTATGAATGACAAACTGTTAAACTTGGCATGAAATTATCTGTTTTGAAAATTTTATGTATCTCTGTTTTAGTGCATTGTTGTTGTAAGCCAAATTTTAATTATTAAAGTGTCTTCTAATAAGAGAATGATACCCTAATATGAAGTAATTAATTTTAATTAAACACATAAAATCTTAACAGAAGTAGATGGAAAAAGAATTTAATAAGGTTATAATGACCAAATTATTGTGTCAAATGATATAATATAATTACAATTATTGTATCAAATGAAACAATGTATATGCGACAGCCCTTGCATTAATGTTTGCAATTATACCATATTATTTAATAAATTAATTTAATATAATAATTTAATTAATGTAGTATTACTCAAATTTAATAAAAATAAATAAATTAAAACAATTTTGGTTTGGTTTGGTTTGGTTGTAGTAAAAAGTGTGATACCTGAGCAAGTTCAAGCATGGTAAATTCGCCAGGGTTTCCAAGATTGAAAGGTCCTACGTGTTCTCCTTCCATCAGCCGCATCAGACCCTCCACCTTGCAAATCACCAAAAAACACAGACAAGTCAAAAAGAGTAATCAGTAAATAAATTATTGCAATTTATATTATATAAATTTTCTTTTTTCTTAAAATACTCAATAAAAATAAAAATTTAATATTTTTAATATAAAATTTGTCACCACCATGCATATTTAGATAAAACTACATATAAAATTAACAAATAGTGGATATTGGATCCCCACTAAAAAAAACTCTTACCAAATCCGAAACATATTGGAAACTCCTTGTCTGCTTGCCGTCTCCGTAAACTGTCAACGGCTCCTTCCTTAGGGCCTGCGTCATTAATCTCATTAGCATTTTTATTGCTTCTTTAAGAAATGGTAAAATTTTTACTTTCTCATTATTAGCATTTTAATTTACGTTCAAAAACTTTAGAAACAATGCATCTTTTCCTACATAAATCATTTCATATTTATATGTATTGAGGGCAGTTTTTATTTGTTTGTTTTTATCTCATTGTTGATATCGACAAGATCTAGTTAGATGACATCTACTATACTACACAGTAGTGAAATGAAGATTAAATATATATACATTGAGAAAGTTTGATGTTACTGATGAAATTAGTATTTTTTACATTGTAATTTATAGTAAAAGTTGTGAGTGTTTGATAATATATTAGTAAGTAACTGAAATAAAAAAATTTGTTATAACTTATTACTATAATTAATAGTATAAAATTAAAAACTGACATGAGAAACATTACCAAACACCCCCATTGCATAGAACAATACATGAATATATAGAAGTATTATTGTATTGACAAATAAAATAAGTGGAATCTCTAATTAAGTATTTTTTATGATGACATATAAGCATGTGGTGAAATATATAATATTTTATGCACAATACACAATTGCTGTTGTATAATTAAAGCCCACTAAACTTATTCGTAATTTACGCAATGTCATATGTTTTACCGTATCCAAATTATTTTAAATTTAATAGTTATACCTCATTTTAAACAAAGTTAATATTTTTGTTACCATAAAGAGTAAAAATTAAGAGAGAGAGAGAGAGAGAGAGAGAGATTAACCTGAGCAACAAAGTTACTAACAACACGACCATCATCAATGCACATCCGAGGCCCATATGTGTTGAAAATCCTAGCAATCCTCACCTGATTCCAAATTTCCAAATACAAAACACAATATATACGTGTGTGCATCACAACCGTTCAATGTATGGGTAGTAAACTAAAGAATTTTCATTTAAAATAATTGTTTAATGTGTGCTTAGTAAATTAAAGAATTATCACGTAATTATTCGTTGTTCTTTCGTACCAATGAAAATACACACTATAAATAAAAAAAAAAAAAGTAATACTATATACCTACAAAACTTATTCAAAATTAAAAACTAATGATTCGGATTTTCTTGTAGTATTATGATCCATACAACCCACAATTCAACTTAAACCATCTATTTTAAATCTAAAATAAAATTCTTAATAACTTTTATGAGTACATAACCGTTTTGAATAAAAATTATTTTTCAAATCCAAAATATAAAGGGATATGGGTCTCCAATCATACATATTTCGAGACCAAAGTTGTGTAGTTTAAAAAAATAAAAAAGGGCGCCTACAAGAATTTGGTTACTAGGTAAAAAAAAAAAAAAACCAATTAATATTTATGTAAAATAGTAAATCTCATTTTTAAAAGTGTAATAATATTAAATTTTGGTATCCTTATATAACTATTATCCAAAGGTCCACATTAGCCGAACTAAAAAAAATCATTACTCTTTTTTATGTATTAATTAGCTTTTTTATTGGATTTTAAGCTCACCGAATAATAAATAAAAAATGTATAGATATTTATATAAAATGTATTAATATTTATAAAAATAATAAACTCTATTTCTAAAAATATACTAATATTGATTTTTTTTCTCATTACACTATTATTCACAGCCCGCCCGGTGAGCGATAATTAATATGACTGTATTTTATTTTTTAAATATGTGAATTTATAAAATCATAGTTTATTTTTTAAAAAGTAATTTTTTTTATAAATATATGAAAAGATTATAAAAAATATTTATGATACAACATATAAGTGAAATAATTATTAATTCAAAAAAAAAACTTTGTAAATTAATTTGTTTAAAATAATTAGTGGAACTAAATTAAGTAACTAACCTGAACTCCAGCACCTCGGTGATAGTCCATGGTCAATGTTTCGGCCGTCCGCTTTCCCTCATCGTAGCAACTCCGGACACCTGTCGTTCGTCACCCACAAAAAACAACAACACCCTGTCAGATGCTAGTATAATAATATTACAGCCCTGTTTTGGACTTAAATGTCGAAAATTTTGTTTATTTATCTTTTTTTTTTAGTTCTTAAAATTTTTTGACTAATTTTTTAAATCATTTTAATGAGATAAATTCAAAAAAATTTTAAAAATTTAATCAAAAAATAAAAAATTAACTAAAAATATTTTTAAATATATTTTTATAAAAAAATTTATTTTTTCGACTCATCTCGATAAACGAATCAAAAAGTATATAATAATTTAAATAAATAATAAAAAAACATTCACTAAAAACAAAAATAAGCAAGATCAAATAAGTGATGTCCTCGTTTAATAATATAGAAAAAAATATTTTAATTGTGATAAGATTAATCTATTTTTATAAAGTAAAAATAATAATAATTCATATAATGTTTAATGAATATTTTTATTTATAAAAAATTAAACAAAATATCAACTACATAGTACTCTTGGGACTCCTTTGATAACCGGTATGTATTAGGTGATATTAGGAGTGAGGTGAAACTAGTAATGAGGTAAGATTAATTTTTTTGTATTTAATTTGAGTAAAATTAAATAACGAATTAAATAAACTCATGTTTGATTTGGATGAAATTAAATAGCGTTAGATAAAATTATTTTAAAATTAACTTAAATAAATTAATAAATTAAATTTTATGTTATTTATTTTAATAATTTTTATTATTTTTAAAAAAATTTAAAATTCACTCCTTAATACAATCATTCTTAATCCCACGTCTCTTTACTAAGTTATTCTTCATTTGGGAATAATTAATCTAACCGAACAATTAATTCAGAGTTTTTTTTATATAAATAAATATCTAATTAAATTATTAATTTAAAATATAATTTAATTCAATATTTAATTCGTCGTAACAAATGAGCCCTTGAAGCACAGTACAATTTGCCATTTGGATAATACTCCATCCAAAATTTAAGAAAAATTTAAATGTATAGAAGAAGTGCATATTTTTTTTATATGTATAGAAGTACATTAAAGAGTAATAATTTGGTAATTTTGAAACACCATCAAGTATTATTATTTATGTGATGTTATTATCAAATTATGTAATAAAAAAATTTTGGACGTCCTTTTATTAGGTATGTAGGAGGAAAGACAGGCCCATTTAAGGCTGAATGATAACTAATTTAAAAATTAATTTTTTTTTTTTATATATTTTTAAGTAAAAAATTAAATTAAATTAAATTCAAAATAAATTATTTGATAACTTAATTTTTAAATTAACTTTTTTAAAGTTGATTGTTTGGGTAAAAAATTAACTTTTTATTTTTTGTTCAAATTAGACAATTTTACCATTATACATATTTAATATTAATAATTATATATAATCGATAATGATAGTAAATAAGTTATGAATAAGAAATATTATTGTATAATTATATTTTAAAAGTAGTGTGAATTTAAATAGAATATTCTCAGAATTTGTATTTTAATTTAATTTTTTAATTTTTTTATTTTTATTTTATCAAATGTGCAAACTTGATTTTTTGACATTTTTAACTAAAAAAATTAAAAAATTAATATTATCGATCAAGGCCTCAGTATATATCGCATATTTTTATTTATCGAAAAATTTAGAAAAACGGCTGGACAAAAAGTGCACGTTTGTAACCTGACTAAATCACAAACTTCCAAAATGACAATTCGGTCAATTTTATCCCAAATAAAACCTAAATAACATGACTAAATCACAAACTCCAACTTTTTGCTTTTTGTTTAAATTTGAAAAGTGATTTAAGTCTCGAATTTTAACCTCAATGTTTGTTTTTTAGTTTATTGGCTTTTAGGATTTCTTATCCTTTTTCAAAAAAAATTTATATATTTTTTAAAAAATATCATAACTTTTATTATATACACCTATTTTTTATAAAAATTATATTTTTAAAATTTAATTGTCAAAATTTACTAAAAAAATATAAATTAAATATAAAATTATAAAAAAATAAATTAATTTTTTCAGACTTAAATTTTTTTGGCTTTTTATTATTTGGCTTGACTTTAACCCAAAAGTTTTTTACTTATTGTTTTTTGGATTTCACTCCAAAATTTACCACATAAATTTTTTATTTATTTGATTTAAAATAATTATTAAAAAAAATTACCTTAAATCTGAGTTGTCAAACGAGGCCTTTGTCAAAATGTCTCCTTAAAATAGTTTCCTTAATTTATAGTAATTAATCAATGTTCTTAAAATAATACTCTACTCTGATTTAATTAATAAATGACACATGTTTATATATTGGATAAAAGATCAATAAGAAATTAATGAGAATAAATATATTTATAATTATAATTTTAGACCATTATCTGAATTTTTCGGCAGAATTGTTTTTTATTTTTTTCAACAATACTCAGAATTGAATAATTGCTCGTAATAGAGCTATCCCACTTCAAAGAAATCTGAGCCGTCAGACTAGTTGACCCGGTAACCACGGGATCATCGTTGATTATGTTCTACCCAAACTGGATCTAAATGAGAATAAATGATAATAATATTCTTAATAAAAATATTAACTCCATTTTAAAAAGGTTAAGAATTTTAAAAAATAACTCCAAATACTATAGCCTCTTTTTGACATCTATAAAAAGTTGATTTTTCTTTTCAAAAAATAATTTCTAATAAAAAATGATCGAAATTTCTGAAAAATTCATTAAAAAAAATTCAGTTTTTTTTATCAAGGATAAAAGCTTACATATATCTCAAACACTTTTAATTTTTTTTTTTAAAAAAAATTAAAATGACCCTAACACACTCAATTAAAAAATTAATTTTACTTCTAAAAATAAAAAAATATGCTATTATCTCAAATACCATAACTTAAAAATAAAAAATAAAAACATATTAAATATTTTAATAAAAAAAACTACTGCTATCCAAAAAAATCTAACCATTTTTTCTTCTCTCTTTTATCTTAAAGAGAGATAAGTCTCTAAAAAGGAGAAATTTCCCAAACAAAGGCGTAGTTTAAAAGTAAAGAGTGTAGACAAATTAAATATTTTAATAAAAATTAAAAATATCTCAAATAACTTTAAAGTATTTTATACGCGTTATTTTAAATAATTTATTTTTTTCTCTTTTTTTTTTTGAAAAAAAACTACAACTCTAAAAAGACGTCTAAATGGGCCCTTAGGGACAAAAATTTTTAAAGATACCACGAAAAAGGTAAAATTATGACAAAGTTTTTATTTAACAACTTAATTTTAAGTTAAATTTTTTATTTAAAGTCACATTAAATTAAATAAGTTAAAAATTTTCTTGGTAAATGATGATTTTAAACCAAAAAAGTTAACGTAAAGTTGTTTTAATTTTAAGTTAATAAATTAAAAATTTTGGTTTAAAGACAAAAAGATTTACTTAAAATTATTTTAATTTTAAAATTTATTTTTAATAAATTTTAACTAATAAATTTTAAAAATATAATTTTTATAAAAAAATAAATCTGTATAATAAAAATTATGATATTTTTAAAATACACATCAAAAAATTAGGTGAAAAACAAAAAGCTAAAACTTTTAAAGTCTTTAGATTGAGAAATGAGATTTTTTAGTTTTTTTTTAACTTTAAGCAAAAAATAATAAAATATTTAATTTTAATATTTTAAAAAATATATATAAAGTTTTATGTAAAAAACTAAAAAAATTAAAATTTTTAAAAAATTTAGATTGTCAAACGAAAATTCTTAATTTTTCAAACTTCAAATAAAAAAATAAAAATGACTTGACAAACGAGACAAAAAAAATTTCTGCCAATTCAGAAATAAAATTTAAAAAACTATTCAATTTAAATAGTTAAAATTTATATTTAATAAAATAAAATCTATTTTAATAAATTTTACCTATCCAAATTATTTTTTAAATATTTTTTTGAGTTTCGATTTTTGGTGAATAGCATTACTGAAATTTTCCTCTCCACAAATTTTTTAAAAATGATTAAAAGGAACACCCAACCACTCCCGAGGAGAGCGAGGTTGGTAAGACGTTGTCCGGCGCATGTTAGCGCAACGTTAATGGCGTTGCCAACTTCAGAAGGTCGGCTCCGGCCGGCGGGTAGTGACGCAAGTTGTCAGAAACCGGCCACCATTGGAATTGAGAGAGAGAGAGAGAGAGAGAGAGAGAGAGAGGAAATCTGACTAACCGATGGGATTGACGTTTCCCCAGTAAGTTTCGACCTGAGGGTGTTGCAGAGGATCACCGTACACCTCGCTGGTGCTCGTTAGCAAGAAACGTGCGCCGACCCTCTTCGCCAGCCCAAGCATATTCAGCGTTCCCACCACATTCGTCTTGTGAAACCCTAGAATCAGAATCAAGGAACTCCACAAACGAACCACAAGTTCAAAAAACCATCGAATGGAAGAAGAGTAATTATTCAATCGGGAAGTAAAATTTTCAAATCCCAGAGGGAAGAAAAAAGGATATGATCGTCTTCACAGGGTTGAACTTGTAATGAACAGGAGATGCAGGGCAAGCAAGGTGATAGATCTGATCTACTTCCAGGAGGATAGGCTCCACGACGTCGTGTCGGATGAGCTCGAACCTCGGGCTCCCAAAATGGTGCGCCACGTTCTCTTTCCGGCCGGTGAAGAAATTGTCGACGACGATCACACTGTCCCCTCTCGCAATCAGACGGTCCACCAGGTGGCTTCCGACGAACCCGGCCCCGCCGGTCACCAGGATCCTCAGACCCTTCCGCTTGAGCCCTAATGGCACCTTCCCTCCCGAACTATACGATTCGAACCCGCCCTGGCTCTGGTAGAAAACACGGTGAGTTAGCCGAGTTGAATCGGGCGGAAAGTGCGAGTCGGAGAGAAAGTTGTGGTTGTGGCCGTACGGGAAACGGGAGGACGCGGGGAGGAGGGAGAAGAAGAGTGTGGCGATGGCAACGCCGACGAAGACGAAAACGAGCCGCTGCTCTCTGAGGATATAGCGAACCGGCCGAGTCACGGCGAGCCACGGTTTGTCCGGTTTCGGCGAGTACGCAGCCGACGAAGGTTGGGTTTCGTGACCTCTGTAGATCAACGCAGAACCCATCTTTCTTTTTTTTTTTCCCGTCCTCTTTCTTTCTCTTTCTATAAATATTTGAATGTATATGTATATTTAAGACCGTCTTCAACAGTGATATTAAAAATTATGTTATATGATTGTTTACACTATATTTTATTTATAATAAAATATTAAAATTTAAATTAATTTATTTAAGAACTAACTCGTTGAATAAGACTGATTTTTAATAAAACAGGAAATAAAATAATTTATCGAATATTACGAAGCTATTAACCCGTCGAATAAACCTTGTTAATAATAACATAGATAAACTAACCTATTAAAGATTAAAAATAGTTGGCCTATCAAATAAATTTTATTATTAAAAAATAATAAAATAACATGTCAAAGTATTTATACCAGCCTATCAAAGGCCATAAAATAATTAGTCCATTGAATAGGACTTATTGTTGATAGTAACAAGGAATAAGATAATTTATCAAAGATTATGAAGTTATTAACCCATCGAATAAGCTTTATTGATAATGATAATAAGGATAAAAGTAATATGTCGAAGTATTGATACCGTATTTTTATAAATAGTTATGATTAAATTAGTCTGTCGAAAGTTATAGAGTTATTAACCCATCGAATAAGTTCCTTAATAGTAAATGTAAAGACTAAATATGCCTGTCGAAGGTTATGAAAATGATAGCCCATCGAATAAAAAAAATCATTAAGAGGCATTTTTAGATTTCAATAACTAATTTTTTTCAAGATTATTCCATCGAAATTAATTCTTGTATTATGAAGATAACGTTAATTTGGAAATTAATTTAAAAGATTGACTGCTTCAAAGTGGCAATGCGAATCCACAAGTCACAATAAAAACATAAAATATGCGTTTAACTGTTCCATTTTACAAGTTATTCTGTGCAATTGAAGCATGACAATAGAAGTTAAGGAACATGTACACAGTGAAAACTGTCCCACGACCTCAACAATTAAGGGACGTGTATGAAAATAACTGCTCCACGACCACACCAGTTAAGGGACGCGCATGAGGATAACTGTTCCACGATCACAGCGGTTGAAAGACGTTTCAAGAAAAATGTGACAAGTGACAATCCGAAATTCTAAAACAATGAGAGGCGGTTAAAAGATTGCATGCCACGTATTGCAATTCAGAGACAGTTATCAAAAGTTGCCAACGGTTATTTAAAAATTGTATAAATATAGTTGATCACAATGAAAAAAAGGACATAATACACAAACTGGCAAACCGCCTACATTTTTTTACTCTTTTTATAGGAGTAGATTGTAGCTTTTGTAACTGTTCAACAGTCGAAGTTAATAAGATCTCGATTTTATTATTTTGATTCCATCATTTTCTATAACTTTTTTTTGCGAAATCCTGAAATAAGGTATAGAACCCGTACGCTATTGCTTAAGTACTTTGAAGAAAAATTTCCTTTCGAATGAGATCTATTTCGTGTTATTTTGGTAAATAATGATTAAAAGTGTTAAAAATGAGATTCAATTTTGTGTGTTATATTGGTCCCGTTTGGGTAATTTTGCTTATTTACTTATTGATTTATAAGTGAAAAAATAAGTCACATCGTTTGGGTAACCAAATAAGTTAAAAATAAAAAAAAAAAAGAAAATAAGCAAATAAACTCGTTTGGATAGCCAAATAAATAAATAAGCTGGCTTATAAACCAATAAGCAAATAAACCACAAGCCACCCAAATGAAGTGGCTTAAATAAAATTTGACTTATTTACTTTTAATAAGCAAATAAACAAGATCCACCCAAGCAGGGTTATTAAGTTAGTAGTATGTGTATGCTCCAATAGTTTAGTTAATAAGATGTTAATTTCTGTGGTAAAAAACTAAAAAAATGTATTTTTTATTTTTTTTAATTAAAAAATTTATTATTCGATTAAAAAATAAAAATGTATTTGGATAACTTTTAAATGTACTTATTTTTTTGCTTAGTATACTAAATATACAAATCTATATGCATTTTGTACAAGTGTTTAATGCATATAATAAGTGTATTTAACAAAATAACAGTGCACATTTAGCAATTTCATGTGTATGCTTGATAGTGTTATATATGTAAGTTGTCATATTTGACATTTCACTTGTTCCACATGGGAAGTTGAAAGACTTTATCTCTATTTTATAAATAAGAAAGTAAAAAATAATATTATCTTAGTATAAAGACAAAAGAAAGACTATGACACATGCACGTGGGTTATAGGGCGCTAGTAACACATTGTTGGCGCTTGTGTAAACAGACACAAATCAACCGAAATTCAAAATTTAAATAAACATGCGCATCCAATAGAATTTCAAAATTTAAAGAAATAGACACAATACAACAGTTGTGGTGGTTCATTTTGGTGTCTATTCAGTACCCTTTAAAATTGCCAAGTTTCGAAAGAGAAACAATATTTAATTTTTCAATATAATTCTTGGCAGTTTACAATTTCGTGAGAATTTTAAAAAAAATTTTAAAATTGCTATATGTAGATCTTTAGGTTTTATTGTATTCTAAAGGCTATTTTACGAGCAACCCGTATAACCAATTCAAATTACGAGTAAGAGTAAAGTTACCTTAAAGGCAGCGATCTTCACGACTCAAAATTTTCATAATTGTTCCTATTTTTCTAACAGCTACTGCCATTGCTAACTGTAGCAATGCAGTTAGCCAAATTTTAATCTGACATGTATTAACAAATAGTTGGTGAAACTATTGGAAGGGAAGAAATTAGTAGAGTTTGTTAACTTCAACAAATTCAGAGCTAACATGGCATTTAACATGCCCACTGGAGATGGGCCCAAGGGAGGTGAAGACTGAAGAGTTGGATGGAGGATTGGATTGGATTGGATTGGAGTGGCATGATATAAAGGCGTATTTGTAGGGGTAAAATTATTGGGGGTGGTGGTGGGCGTGGGTCCTGCTGCCTCACAAGCACAGCAGCACTGTGAGAGTATTTTAGATTTTAATTTAAATTTTATAATTTAATTAAAATTATTTTATTATTTTATATTTGATGAGTAATTAATTTGTATAAAAAATTATATCAATCGAATATCGTTATTTATATGATCGGTGCACATTTAATTTATATTTTATTTTTAAAATCTTATAAATTGATTATTTTATTTGAAAACAAGCATGCTTCAATTATACGAATAACGATGTCTGATTAATTTGATTTTCGTTAATTCAAATTATTAGTTTTGTAATATATTTGTTAAGTAAATTATTAATACAAAAAGACTAAGTTGATACCAGTTGCTACACAATTAGAATATATTTATGTATTTTAAAAAAAACATATTTTATGTTTTTAAATAAATGGTTTTGTTTATTTATTATTTATTTTAAATATATCTGTTTTTTTACAAAGCCTCTCTATAAGATTCTATCTGTAATGTCTAAAAAGTCAATTTTTAGAGATTTGTCCTTTTTTTTAAAAGTAAATTGTTTGAGATAATGTAATTTTTGTAAGTTTTATAACTATTTGAGATAATTTTTTTATTTTGTTAAAATGTCCAATATGTACTCGTTTTTTTAATTTGAAGGCATAGTAACTTTTAAATTTTTAAAGAATAAAGTTGATTTTTTATTAAGCTTGTATTTGGACTAATTTTTTTTAAATTTTTTTTAATATTTTGGTTTTTTTAATAAAAAAATAAATGTAAAAAGATGTAAAAAAGGCTAATTTAGATCAAATCAGTGGGCTTTTTTAAAAATTTTAGACAAAAAAAAATTTAAAAAAATTAGGCCAAATATAGGCTTAGTGTATTAATGTTATCTTATACCATAAAACAATAAAGTATTTGAAAAGGAATTAAATGTTTTTATTTAAAACAGAAGAAAATAATAATGTTTTTATATATATCTAGCAGTGCAATTTTTTTAAAAAAAATCAGACTTCGACTACAAAACATTTCTTTAAAGCCCGAAAGTGATGGTAACAGGGGAACCGGTGTGCTGTGCATTGAGTAAAATGCAGTTTTAGTTTTTAATATATTTTTATAATTAAATTTGTTTATTATGTAAAATTTATTGTGCTTATATTTATATAAAAAATAAAGTTGATTCAATATTAATATATCTAAGTAATATGTTATCATAAGTATATCAAATAATTAAATAATAATTATAATTTTTTTTTAAAATAGTAAAATAAAATGTTAACCAATCATTTAGATATTAATATCGTATAAATTTAAATTTTTACATAAATAACAAATTTTATGAGATTGTTAATCAAAAACAAACTAAATCTTCTTCGAAAGAGAAAACTCTTCAAGATTATCAAACGATTACGTCTATGATTCTTTTATTTTGTTTTAAGATTTCGTCAGAAAATAACCAAGTATAAGTAATAAAGAATTTTATTAATTCGATGGAAATAAGTTACAAAAACTCAATTACAAAAATTAAAATTTCTCCTATGAACTGAAAATTGAAATAACTTGAAAGAAAAAATAAATGAAAAGATAAACAGAATAAAACGAAAAAAATAAGTAATTTGCCAGAATGAGTAAAAGTTCCTCTTTTGTGTCCATGACTATTTTTTTATAGATTAATTTGTAACTACTTCTAGTCGCTTTTGTAACTATCTCCAACTTTAATAGTGAGTAGTTATACAAAGGTGTGGGCAACTCTCTTTATGCTATGATCTTGTAACTGTATTAAGTATGTTTTTGGCCTCCAAAGATAAATAACTACTTCGTAACATCTGGATGCATAATTATTATATGACAAATGTCTTTTGAAAAGAAAGCGCCGACTGTCTTACAACATCTGTGCATTGCATCACATACTTTATTTTTAACTGCTATTTCGATGTACTTGAGAGGAAATTAGGCTATTAAATACTTGATTAAAATTATGAATCTTGTTGTTTAACAAGACTTGGATGATATTAACAAAAAATTAGGATTTAATAGGTCTTTTCGATGTACATGTTTGATGTACATTAGTTATTTGGTCTATAACTACATATATTATCCTTGAACCTTTTATTCTGAAATTCAATGAGTTTTTTTTAATGTACATAAGTTATTTGGTCTTTGGCTCTATATATTGCCCTTGATTATTTTATTATGAGATTTGATGGGTCTTTTTAATGTACATGAGTTATTTTGGTCATTGGCTAAATATATTAATAGCTTTTGAACTTTTTATTGTTAAAATAATTTGATAAAATTATTTTAAAATAAATTATTATCAAAATAATTTGATAAAATTTAATATAAACAAAGTTATACATAATAAATAAATTTAATCATAAAAATATATTTAAAATTTTAAAATATTTAATTTTCCACAACACACTTGGGCTCATGTAAAATGTGAGCCGGAAGCGTGTTGCGTCCCAATAGACAGTACACTCGTGTTATATTTTTTGGAGTATATTTTTTGAGCATATTTTTATAATTCAATCCGTTTAATATGTAAAACATGTCGAGTTTGTTTAGCATATAAAAATTCATATTCATCGGATATCTGTTGCTAAGTGATTGATTAAAATCTCCTAATATTATTTTATAAATAAATATATAAAAATTATAATTTTTAGAAAAATATTTTTAAATAAATGTTAATTAATTATTTTTTTGATAAATTTAAATTTTTACATGTTAAACAAATTCAACGTATTTTATATAATAAATAAATTAAATTATAAAAATATATTTAAAAAACGTGTGCCAAGAACGCAGTAGGTGCGTGCTGTCCCTGGGAGCGCAGCACGCTCCCAGGTCCTGTAAAACGTAACTCACGAATCATTTAAGGACGCTAGTCCCAACATCCCAACATCTCAAATCAACCCATTAATTATTGGTCCTTTCCTAAACTTCTCACATTTATTGCAATTATTTCCAGAAAGAAATAATAAATATCTATAGTACGAACTTGACCTTTCCTTTTAGAAATTCAAAACATATGACAAATTTAATTTATTAATTTATTTGTTATTATAAATTCTTTATTTATAATAATTTTTTTAATTATTTAATTAAATTATTACACTTTTTAAATTATTTTTATTGAGATGAGTTAAAAAATAAAAAAATTTAATCAAAATATTTAAAAAAATAAAAAAAAAACAAAAATATATCAATAAATCAAATTTTATAAATTTTAAATTAAAATAAATAAAAATAAACTAATAAACTAATACGCAATATTTGCCCAAACATGGCCAAAATATCTTGTCTTTTTAATTGGTAAAAAGAGACTTATATTTGGGAGATTTTGGCTTAGGATTTATTTAGAATATTTATTTTTCAATGAGTTTTAATTAAATATTATGTTTTAATAATATTTTTATATTATTTTTATACTAAAATGATTTTAAATAAAAAAATTAAAAACTCAAACTTAAAACAAATTGGCAAACTAGGCCAAAATCCAATGGGCAAACTTAAAGTTGGGTTCTCTTTGTTTCCATGTATATTATTTTATTTTATAATAAAAGTACTTTTTATGTAAAAAAAAAATTGGTATTTTGGTTGACACTCAACAGTAAGCCCCTGTTTGGCATATTTTAAGCTGGACTATCCGACTTTTTAGAAAAGCTCAATACTTTTTTCATTTTTTTATTTAAAAAAAAATTATACACATTCTAAACATTCTAATTTGTTTAATAAGATGTCTATAATATTTTTAATTAAAATATCAACTCTACTCTAAAAAAATAAATAAGAAATTATGCTATTATATCAAATATTGTAACTTAAAATTAATTATCCAAAAAAAATATTATAACTTAAAAATAAAAAATAAAAATTTATTAGACATTTTAGCAAAATTCCAAAAAAAGCTGCCCTGAAAAAATAATACAAGCAATCCTTTTTTTTTCTTTCTCCATTTTTTTTTCTCTAAAAAATCTAAATATTTTAAAAGCTAAATTCCACTTAAGGCCGGATCAGTAACTAATTTAAAAATTAATTTTTTATATATTTTTAATTAAAAAATTAAATTAAATTCAAAATAAATTATTTGTTAATTTAGTTTTTAAAATAATTTTTTTGAAATTAGTTATTTTGGTAAAAAATTAATTTTTTTACTTTTAGTTTAAAATGAAAAATTTTATCTTTTTATATATTTGATATTAATAATTATATGTAGTTGGTGATGATAGTAAACAAGTTATAAATAAGAGGTATTATTATATTTTAAAAGTGGTAAAATTTTAGATAAAATATTTTTGAGAGTTTGTGTTTTAATTTGATTTTTTGACTTTTTAATTTTTTTACTTTTTTTTCCAAACAAGTAATCTTAATTTTTTTTTATATTTATAACAAAAAAAATCAAAATTACCAATCAGCCCTTAAAAAGTAATAAATCCCTTTCTCCTTTCTTTTTTTTGCTCCCAAAATTTCAACGCCTTTCTCTATCATAATTAAACCAAGCATTATTTTTAAATCTTATATACTTTTTTTTCTAATTTAATTTTTTTAAGAATTTTACATGTGCGTCTAAAAAGTAGAAAAGAAAAATCAAATGCAGAAAAAATAAGTAAAGACAAAAATTACCTATAACTCATTAGATTATTTATCTAAACTGATAAAATAACAATTTGGTACACAATTTTTGCGTATGTAGAGTCCAAGAGATTGTTTCCAAGAGAGTACTTCCCCCTCTTAAACTTGTTATCTTCAAATCACGTGATGGAGATTGTTTTCAAGAGAGTATTTCCCCCTCTTAAACTTGTTATCTTCAAATCACGTGACGATAATTTTACTGTTGCGACAAGATTCTATTTTCATATTTATCAAACTATTACTTTTTAAAATTATACATAGCATATTTTTTAAGGATAAATGTGGTAATTTTTGTTAAATGTCTAACTAATCTGATTTTGTTCATAATAATCTATTTTACTTACAATTAACGGTTCTGTTTGAGTTTGAGTGGCTGGCTTATAGACTTATTTTTTAATAAATAAATAAATTAAAACACAAATAAGGTAGATCGTTTGGGTGATTATTGACTTATTAGTTTATTTGGCTTATAAATTATTTCGTTTGACTTATAAATCAATTTATTTGATTTATTTAACTTATTTTGACTTATTTAGTTATCCAAACGAGTTTATTTAATTTATTTATTTATTTATTTATTTTTATATTTTTAACTTATTTGATTATTCAAACAACGTGATTTAATTTTTTATTTATAAATTAAATAAATCATAAATCATAAATCATGTACTCTCAAACGGGGCTAATATAAATAATTCAAATTATAAAAATATGCTGAGGTTAATCGACTAAAAAACAAAACACACTCTGATGTGCAATGTGCAATAAGCTACAGCACTAATTCCAAAATAAAAGAAACCCAATGTCAAGAGTAAATTATAAAAGTACGGTTGAGTATTCTGTAAGCAAAATTATAAAATATTTTCAATAAATAAAAATATTTAACTTTTATTAAATTAATTATTCTTATTTTTTGTCCATCTAATAAAAATATGTTAATATTATTTTATTTAAATTATTTTTATTATATTATTAAATAAAAATATTACATAAATAATATTGAATAATATTTCAACACTGCCGAATAATTACTCATCGACAACTCAACTAAACTTCTATCAATAATAAATATTGGTCCGGACCGCGTTGGCCGAAGGGGTCTGGGGAAGGAGGCTATGGGGAAGTTATGATCTAAATAGGAGTAATTATTCTGTATTTTTTAAATATTATGTGACAATTTTATATAATATTTTTATTTAATTTTGTGGCAAATTTTTTTATAATTTTTAATAATTTAGAGTGTTTGAATTAACAATCTCTGTTGTTGCTTAATCAAATGGTATCGTGCCGATTATGTGGAATTTATGTAAGAATTTATTAGGTTGATATTTGTACAAAATATATTAATATTTATAAAATTATAAATTTTACCTTAAAATATGTAATAATATTCAAAATCTTTTATCCCAAAAATATGTGGATGGGAATTTCTTCATCCTCCGCCCTATACACACAGCTTTTCTCACTCAGTTATTTACGGGTTATTTTGCCCCACACAACAGTGGGGCGTAGACGATTAGCCTCAGTTTTTTTCTTTCATTTGTGATTATATAAAATAAATGTATTTATATAAAAATATAACTAGACTAAAATATAAATATATTATATATATATTTATTTGTAATCTTTATTTTTTTTAATAATTTCTAATTTTAATAATTCATCAATTATTATTTCTTATTTATTTATTATCTTTAATTCTCATTAGTAATATTCCCTTAAAATTTATAAATAATTCTTAATATATCCCGATCCTCGTCTCATCCATAAAAATAAGAGATGCGGATGGACACTAGATCCAACCCCGCCTACACTATTAGGATTCTTGCCAATATATATTCAGTGCCCAATAGGTTTTCTTTATATATATATATATATTAAGGCCTTCAACTCGACCCAATTTATATGTGCTTTAATTAATTTTTAAAGATGTAATTTCACCATTCACTTGTAAAAGTTTAGTTATTAAAATAAAATTTCGTATAAATTAACTTTAAAAAATTAATAATAATTTAAAAAATTTCAAATATAAAACTTAAAAAAAAACAAACTCTCAAATCCTAACCCTTAATTACCTGACTAACCTATTGGCTCCCAATATACTTCCTTTACCATGAGCGTATAATTATATTCGTTAAAAATGAAGTGTCTATTACAAGTTTTCTCTGTTTTAAATATAAATTAATATATTTATTAAATATTTATAATTTTTTACTATATATTATATTTTATAAGTTATGAATTTTAATAATACTACACACCCTCCTTTTGCATCCATGTGATTTGAGATATGAATCATTGTATATTTTGAATTATGACATACAAAACAAGGACTGTTGATGCCCTTCCCTATAGGGTGGCCTATTGAATACAGAATCCTCTTAGTAGATTGGACCAACATTCAATCATAAAAATAAAATTTATCTTTATTTTTTATATATATTTTTAATAAAATAAATAAATTTATTTATATTTTTAATAATAAATAAATAAATTTATCTATATTTTTAATGTATATTTTGAAAAAATACAGATAAATTTATCTATTTTAAGTTATTTTTATTCCAAAAAGACATTACACGTTAAAATTTTTATGATGATGAATCTTTGTCGTTAAAAAATTTTATATTTAATGAAAAACAGAAAGCCACCTATGCATTGCACTGTTGACCAATTTTTCAAAAATAAAAGGCCAAAAAATAAAAAGTTAGTTCAAATAATTTTTAAAAAAATGTAAAAAGTCAGTCCAGATAATTATGAGATATAAAAAATATATTATCCTAAATAATTTAATTCTAAGCATTTCCACTGAAGAAAGCAAAAAAAAATTTTTTTAAAGACTTTTAAAACCTCTCAAATGGAGCGTAAATAAACGTTATATGAGAAGAAAACAAATAAGTAGAAATTTAAGCAAGTAAAAAGACTGAATGATTAATTTTTAAAGTCAAAATAAATATCATAACATTTTAAAATTTCTAAATAAACAAACAAGAATATATAATACTATTACTTTAAAAGTTATAAGAATGTGGTTGTTCATGTTTATTTAATTATATAGTATTTATTATATATAATTATAGTATTAAGAAAACGGTTATGTATACTAATATATTAAGACAGAGCACCTATTTTGTGTAATAAAACTGTGTAAATTTTTTGTATACTAAAAATACTGTTAGTTTTTAATGCTAAAATAATTTCATTTGATTTTATTAATTAAATTTTTTTATTACTTAATTTAAAATTATAATTTCTTACAATTTTAAATTAAAATTAATTTATTATTTATTTTAAAATTATATTTTAATTTTAAAATACATATTTGTACATACATACATGTGTCTAACGTTAGCAATTTGAAAGGAAGATAACTAGGGAATTACCTGCGTTTTGAAAAGAATAAAAAAACTTAGGAAATAAATATCTATCACAATGGGCCCCGCGAGCCGCGAGGGGCGCAGGAGGCAGGACAGGACTTCGTAAGCACGTCGAAGTGGATTTTCTATCAAGTCACGTTGATTCAGTGTCACACACGTCGCGAATAACAAATTTTCACGTTTCTCCCGCAATTGGCTGTATTTTTATTTTTACCATTAGAATCTGTTTAATTGTTCAAAAATAAAATAACAAAAATAAAATATCATCAAAATATAAAAGTTAATATAAAATTCAATAAATGTAAATTTAAATATATAATCCTTAATTATATTGTTTGTTTTTTTATAAAAATAAAATATATATTGATATGAAGATGAAAGAATAAAATAAACAATTTTCATTTCAATTCTCATATAAATCTATTAATGCCTCAATTGTTAACTACCTTAAAAACTAAGCTAAATTTTCGTCGTATTTGAGCATTTTATAAATAAAAAAAAATTAATCAAACATTTTTATTTTTTTAATTTCTTATAATAAAATAAATTTAAAATATATTTTCGCCTAAAATTCACTAAAAAAAAATTCATATAAAAAAACTGTCCTACCTAAGCTTCTGTCTATTCATCTATTTTCTCAAAATTAAAATAATCTACTTGTATGAGTAAAGATTTTTTTTAATAAACTCAATAATATAAACGATTTTAATTAGTAAAGGTTTTTTTTTTTAATTGGTAAATACTAACACTATTTTCACACTTTGCCCTTAGCAAAAGTTTAAACTTCCAAAGACAAGGAAAGTCTTAATGATCTACAAATTAAGCAGTTTGGATTATCGTCAAAATAAAATCTTCAATAGTCTTGAGAGAGGGGAAAGTCTTGAGAGAGGTTATCCTCAATCTAAATAAAGTATTAATTTTAACAAGGTTCATATTGAATACAATATTACTTTTTATTGTACAATATATGTAGGTACCGGTGAAATATCAATAATTGAGCTAGATATCATGAATGAGATTTAACATGAAGTAAATATTTTTTTTATGATGAACTAACACAAACTAGTTTGAGAAATAAAACAAAAGGGGAAAAAAATCAATGTCTGTTGTTTTTAGTAACTCGTTTGGATTACTAATCAAGAGAAATGAAAAGAAATCAAATAACAGATAATTTTCTCTTATTAGCCATTTTTTTGAATATATCCAAAAGCAAAGAGATTTAGAGATGAAAAGAAAAACTAATTATGCACTAAAATTTTATAATACTAAAATTAACAATCAAATAAATAAGTTTTTATAACACTTAGTATAAAGTTAAATAAGTTAAAATGCTATACATTTCTAAAGATAGAAAAAAAAAATGACTATTTTTTACCGTAATATGGATGAACGATTCTCGCATCACATTTCATATGCCGGCATCAATGAGGGCCTTCAGCAGCGTGTTCATGCCAACCAATATCCATATTCGAATCTGTATTGATCAAAGAAATGGATTGATAACAGGATCGGATAAAGCAGAATGTGTTTTAAACAAAAGATATGTAAGCCTTTTCACCATTAGAGAAACTAAACAATCAACCACCACCACTGTCACCCCACCACAGCACCACCTCAGCTGACATCACCATCACAACCACCACCAACCCCACCACTTCCACCACCACCACCACCGATACTAATATTATCACAACTACTAACTCATTATTTTTAAAATTGCAACCAAATACAAACATATTTTTCAAATTAAATATTTTTAAGAAATATTTTTGCAAAAAATATTTTTCGCATGAAAATGTTTTTTGCCAAAACAAATAGAGCCGGAAAATAAACCGTACGCAACTTGGCCAGTAATAGAAAAGGGAAAACCCAATGCCAAAATAAATAGGCCTTGGGTTTGCTCTCTATTGATCACTAGTTCAAATCCCCTCAGAGCTGAGGCCACTGGAGGTCTACCTATCGCTATTAATTTTAGAACCCTGAAATTAGTTGAGATGCACGCAAGCTAGTTCAAACACCCCGTTATTCAAAAAAAAAAGCAATAAGTGAAAATGAGCGAGTCAATCAGAACAGATATTTGTTGTGATCATGTTATGTGCAGTGCAGATAATGGATAATCATCAAGCGTTCAATAGAGAGATTGCAGTCAATTTCATGCTCAGGTTTAAGGCAATAAAAAGGTACATAGCATCCAAGACCCATTCCTATTTAACAACAAAAAGCAAATTCACAATTCAAACTCAAATGTCCATAAAGACTAATTTTAGACTAATTTTAGACGGAACAAATTTTCAAGACTAACCAAATCTTTTCTTGTCTTTCATTAGAAGAGGAAGAAAGAGAAGTTTTAACATTCCTACAATCATCTGACTTTTCGATTTGAACAGACATCTCTTCAAAGTGTTTATTAAAAAAGAATAAATAATTGGGCAAGCGGGATGTGTTTTCATATTGCAAGCAAGACAAATGAGGAAGAGCATAAGGAGGGAGTTGAATATTGAAATGACTGAGCAGAAATTCAATATTCACAAGTCACTAATCCATAAGTATACAGTATATACATGTTAATAATCCCTCCTCTGATGTTTTGAACATTGAGTTCCTAAAATTGTAGACCTTCTATTTCCACAGCTTCACTAATGAACAAATCTGGAAAATCAATTTTTGTTATTATTTTTAATTTATTTGCTAATTCAGTATTGTGGCGCCATTGTGTCCATATTCTAATTTTTTGAAATTGTTGTGGCATGTTTTATTGTACCCATGTCCTATGTTCCTGAATATGTCTTTGTGTATCCATAGAAACTAAACCTTATAATTTTAAGAAGGGCCCAGTTGGGCGGTAGATAAAAGAGACTCCTACTGGTAAGAGTTTTTATTTTGATATATTAAGAAAAATAGCAACAATTACATCAAACTACTAAGAGATCAAAAAAGAAACTCCTACCAATAGGCAGGAGTCTCTATTATCCGGTAGGCGGTGGTTAGCATTTTTCTTTTAACAAATTAATGATCCTAGCATTTTGCCTGGAGATCATATTGTGTGTTGATGACACTGCTGGTCCTGGCAGACGGTCCGACAGGCCATGGGTGCTCACCACTCCAGCAACATCATAAGTAACTAGACTTTGCATCCCAAGTGCCCTGCTCTCTCTCTAAATAGCATACACGGTTAAGGCTTTAGTAAAATTTAAATTACAAAAAAGAGAGAGAGAAAGAAAATTGGGGCATCTTCATTTCTAAATTAAATTGTCGTGTACGGTGTCCTACTTTTTTGAAATTGCGTTGTTCCGTGTCCGTATATGTGTCATCATGTGTTTGTTTCCGTGCTTCATAGCTTTCAACTACAGCTCTTAAGATGCTATCCTTTCCCGGAAAAAAATAAAATGAAAGGAAAAAAAAATCTTATTTGGCTAACTCCATTACACCCATACCAACGCCTAGATAGAAGGCATCAGGAGTGGCTCCAAGTGTTATTCATGGTGTTCAATTGAACACCCTTACAAAAGGTTTGAACACTAGCTAATTAAATATCTAAACACTCAACAAAAATATTTTAACTAACTCAAATGTTTAAATATTGAATGGATTATTACAATTTTAAGTCCATTTATATTTGATCCAAAAGTAAAAGAGTACAACCCACACATTTTTTTAAATATTTGCATAAAAAATAATAAAAATTGCTTTAAGATATTATACTAACTTCGGTTAGAACTTAGGACAAAACAAGAACCGACCACAACTAAATATTTGAAGTTGCAATTTCAAAAGCAAAAGGAACTAAAGATCAGGAAGCATCGCAGCAACAAATCAAAGGCGGGAAGGGAACTCTAAGGATCATCATGTATCCACAAATTGAATTAGTTGAGTGTCTACCTTGAAAATTATTTATAGAGCTGCCACTGCGGTCTGCATATCAACATCCTGTTATCTTCCACTACCATTGCCTTGGCCTAACAATTGCCTTTTCTATCAACTGCACGAAAAAAATATAGGAGCATGGCAGCATCCTTCAGCACTTAACAAGATACGGCACTAAAAAACATCATTAAACTCCAAATTTGGACTGAACCCAAATTCCAGCTTCTCATTTTACGTTCCATCTTCATTTCTGTTGACAGAGAGTCTATTTCCTAAATAAGCTTGTGTTTGGCCTAGCTTTTTATTTTTGTAGGTTTTTCGGCTTTTTAGCATTTTTATAAAAAAAGTAGATATAAAAAGATGTGAAAAAGCTAAATGATTACAATATGAGGCCAAACAAGTGGTTTTTTTAAAAGACTTTTAAACAAAAATCCTTAGAAAAAATCTAGGCCTAACATAGGCTAAATACCAATCAAACCATTTATGAGACTAATTTACGATTATGCCTATATTATTAATTTTTTGTTCCGATATTCACTACTGTGCTGCTTCTTGTATTAGCTTTAAAATTGGACAACAAAATGATAGATTTCATTTGAGTTGAATTCTCTCTAAACCCCTCAATATACACTTTCCATGAGCTTTCTGCCCATGCTTACCCCATATTTTCAGAGTCTTTAATTGTGTTTTCTACTATAATACCAAGCCCATAGTGTTCTATTCTTGTTCAGAACCATGACCAGAGTGTCTAATTGTTTTATTATAAACTAAAAGCAGTAAATGCATTTTTTAAGAAATTTGATCAACCTGATTAGCACAAGAACTACGGTATTAAATACGCTGCAATTCGTTACAAACTTTTGGATAGAACACACACTTAAAAATTGGCTTATAAAAGAGAGGGTGTCCAAGAGATTTTTATATATACATGAATTATCTCTTAATTAACCTATCTGGGATATCATCGTAACATATTATCACGCTCCGTGGCCGAGATCACGGCAGCCCACTCTATCAACACTACTGACCCAATGGTAGTTTTTTCTTTTTTGGTGAATTCACTTATTTATCAGAGTACTCCACAACTTAGCAAATTTATCTTACCCCATTAATTCAGCCTATAAGTTGCTGCTTCCGTAACTTCAAACATCACAACCTATTTGATCCCGAATGGCGAATCCAATATTTGGCATAATAGCTGTTACCAAATGCTACAAACATTTAGGAAGAGCTCACCCTAAAAATCAACTTATAAAAGGAGGGTGTTCAAGATATTGATACACACATGAATTATCAGCCAATGTGGGATAGTATCGTAATACAATTAAAACAAAACAAAAAAAAACAAAACAAAACAAGAGCATAAATTCCAAGAGTGTACCTCCGAAATTTGCATCCTAAAAGAAGAGCCGTTGATCGTCCTCTTCTTCATCCATTCCATCCCCATATCCGAATTCTGCATCGCCTCCATATCCTGGTTCACTCCCATACCCGGTTTCACTTTCCAGACAATCAAAACTCCCGGTTCTCCCAGCCCCACTACTCAAACCCTCACTCTCCCAACTCCCACCGTTTTTCTCTCTCTTTGAATTATTGGCCGCTTCCCTCAAACATGACAACGACGACGACGACGACCAATTCCCGTCCCCATTCAAACACAACTCCCCGCTCGAATCCGTCCCCGCCGCCACCGATAAATCCGAACACGCAGCATAAGCAACTAGATTCCCAACACAACACCACCTCCGCCGACCCCCTCTCCACTCACTACACCGCTCGGATACCCGACGCGAACCGCTCCGCCGCCGCCGCCCCTTCCGCGCTATCAACCGGAGATTCTCCCTCTTTTGCGACGATATCGATCGAGAATCATCGAGCAATCTCAACCTGGAGATGTCAAGGGAGTCGATTTGTATCGTCGTCGCCCGATTGAAGAGGCAAGCTCTCGTGCTGTGGAATCCAATAGAAGGAGCAGCGGTTGATGTAGGGTTATTACAGGCGTTCTCGGAATCTAGGGTTTTGAATGATCTCCAGGTTTGAAGCTTGAAAGTGCAGGAATCTATGGCGTGCCGCGAAGCTCCGGTTCCGTGCGGCATTGCCACTCTGAGATTGGAAGATACGGACTTAACTTTCTTTGTTGATAAAATGGGGGTGGTGCGATTCGAGTGGGGAAGAAGAACAGAGAGATTTAGGAATCAATAGAGATACATTGGGTGAGAGTTGAGAAGAGAGTGGGGGTTTATGCATATAGTTCGTAGTTGGGGTTAATAAAGAAGAGAAGAGAAGTCGTCGCCGCAGACTTTTGTGTGGGTTGGGAACAGGAACAGGAACAGGAACAGGAACAGCTGATTCGTCGTACTTTAATAACAAACTCCAAGGTGCCACTTAATAATAAATGCTCAGGATTACTTCCGTTTAATAATAGAAAAATGCTACTTATAGTGTGTAAAAAAACCGCGGGCCCATGGGCCGTTCGGGATCGATTTGGGTCCATCACTAAAGTGGCTCGATTTGGATCCGGTCGAAGTTCGAGTCCACTCTAACTGGAGAAACTTTGGACTGTTTTGAACTCCGTCAGCCGATTAAAGCCCATCCCATTGATCCAAGGCACGGTTCGAACTTTACTATATAAGCCCAAATGATACCCGGTACGAAACCTAGCCTGAAGTTCAATCTTAATGTTTTTTTTTTCTATATTTTATTACATAAAAAAAAAGTAAATATATAAGAATTAAATGATAGTACAAAATGATTTTTATTGAAATTTTATATTTATAAATTAAAATAAATATAATAAAGACCATTGTTTATTAAATTATAAGCTAGTTTATAAATATAAACTTATAATAATTTATTGTTTATTAAATTATAAGTTAGTTTATAAATATAACTTATAATAAATCATTATTTATTACATTATAAGTGAGTTTATAAATATAAACTTTTAATAAATCATTGATTATTGAATTATAAATATTAGTGTATTTTAAATTATTATATAAAGAGACAATTAAAAATAATAATAATTATTATAAGTGAGTTTATAAACTAAAATAAATATAAAAAACACATACACATGGTATATAAAAGTAATTTAAAAATAATAAAAACTAAATTTAAAAAAAAACGAGACTCAGGCCCGAATTCGAGCTCAACCAAGCCCATATACCCCTAAGGCCGGGCCTGGACCTCTCCTTTCCAAAAAAATTCAACACGGCTTCATTCGAATTTTGACAAGTGCCCAACGGACTTGGGTTGTGCCCAACCCGACATGAGAGAGTGGCAGACCAATCTAAGCTGTGCCAATTTTACATTCCTAATCATCGATTAAATCACAGATAGAGACAAGTACATAAAACTCTGATCAATTAGATTTTCAACCTTGTGAGTTGTGTCTTTTTGTGATTTAGTTAGTAATTGGTATTTCTAAAGGTAAAATCATTATTAATAATATCAATTGATGGTTATCTCTAAATATAAGAATTTAAAAAAATAATTGTAATTAGGAATGACGACGGGGCAATACTAGGAATGTGATCTCTTATTCTCATATCATATTAGATCGAGATGGATGAGAAAAAAATAATTGAAAAGTAGTAAAAAATGGAACGTTGATGAAAATATTTTGAGAATAGTTTTTAAAGTTTAAGATAGCGATACTAAAAAGAGTTATAGGTAATATAATAAATAAATAATAATAATTGATGAATTAATAAAACTAAAAATATAAGAAATAAAAATAAGAGATAAATATATTATTTTTATATTTTAGACTTGTTATATTTTTTAAAAATAATTTTTATACATGTATTCATATTTTAAAAATATTTATTTTATGTAATCGGAGACAGAGTGAAAGAAAACGAAACAGAAAAAATAAACACTGACCCCACTTCATTTGTTATCCGAGACTATAACTCTCAACCTCAGCCTTGGCAAGACATCGCTACTTTAATTTAAAAAGTACCAACGGTTTTTACTTTCTTCGGTTTCAACAATCGGTACCACTTTTCAATTATAATTCATAAACTTTTTTTCTTTTTGAAAAGTACCGGTACACACTAAACTTGTCCTTATTTATGTAATTTGTGGTAATCAAGTTAGTTTAATTAAAAATTTTGAAATTTCACAACTTTCAAGACAAGCATATTTTTTTAATAGAATTATTTTTTTTGAAATCTACTTGACTAGAAAACAAGATAGATATTAAATGTAAAAGGATAAATTCATTTGGGATCCTATAGTGAACTTGTTTAGGAATAAGTTATAATTACTTCTGACTATTTTATAAAATTTTATTTTTAAAATTTATTATTATTGTTGATAAATATATACTTATATTACTTGGTGCATTCATCACTATTCATCAGTGAAAATGGCGCCACAAGGTCCGTTTAAAAATTTTAAAATTTTCATATCTTTTTCGGCCATCGATTCTAAATATTAACTTCGTGACGGTCTTTTGTGTCCTTTCCTTCATCTATTTCATTATTAAACTCAACTACAGTTGGTCATAAAACTCCACTTTGAATCAAATGAAATAAATAAAATAGCTATTTATGTACATAGAGAAATAACATAAACTAATCATAAACAATAATTCCAACCATTTACATGTATAACTCACTCACTTGTGAAACCCACATGTGCTACATGGCTGAAACCCTTCTTTTGTAGTTGATCATTATTAATTTTTTGTCTTTAATTTTTTTTTTTTGAAGTATTGCAAAAGTAAGTCTTGCTATCTCAGAAGGCTATATATATATATACATCCTCATATCTTGAGATTCTCATATAATTTAATGACCTTTAATAAATTGGGCAAAAGAAAACTAATTTTTTGAACTGAGGATCCCTACTACTACCTCTCTCAAACCTTGCTATAGAAAGAAACCTATTCTTTGCCATCCACCTTGTGAATGGTCTGAGTTCAAAGTAAAATTGGCCAATTTAGGAGAATTTCAACAAAAAAGAAGAAAGCAATGAGAGTTTTTTGGAAGCGCCAGTGACTTAGACAGTTGGTCATGGAGATCCAAGTCCCAGGAGGCTATTTAACTAACACAGCATGCCACTAACCTCCATGCTCACTTCAATTTACTTTGATTTGCATTTGAAATCAATTGGGCAAGTCTTGAGTGACGCAAATTGATGCGTTTGTGTGTTACCAAGTGCCAATGACATCTCACGTTGAGAAGTCACTTGGCACACTTTGCTGTCACTTGACACACATTTAAACAAATGTTCCCACATCTTTGGGCAATGATCGACGTGGGCTTTTTTCGAACACTTTTTCCAGACACTCCAACTGCCACAACTAATGTGGCATGTAGGCTCTCAATTGGTTTCTTTCCACTTTATGGGCATGGGCTTGATGTGAGCGTGCTTCCCTTTGTGGCCTAAAAGTGATACTTTGTTGACTATATGTTCGCAATTCATCTAGCTTGTCCTCTTATACCTGGTGAAACTCAAGATGACGTAACCTTTTAGCTTTAGCTCATACTCACTCTCACTTGCAATGTTTTACTTGTTTCTCTTGTCGATGCTCATGTACCAATATAATTCAATTTTACACCATAAAAAAAAGTCGCTTGTAACACTATGTCATGTGACGCACATGGGTGTACAAAACATGACAAACAATAGTTACCATCACATTTCGTTGCTACTCATTATTCTTAAACAATAGCCAATTTACCTATGAACATAAATTCCAAACGAACATGCAAGGTCCACTAAAGATAAAATGACAAATATTTAGTATTTATTATTTTAAAATGTACCAAACAAATATTTTTACATAGAAAAAAAACTTCTTGTAATTATTTATGGCCATAGAAATGGTAGTTGATAATAGTTGTAATAATATTAGTGTGACTGGTGATAGTAAGATTCCGAGTGGATCCAAAAAAACTAGTGCTAACATGTAACGATCACCTAAACGATTCAAATAAGAGAATTCATGTTTATAGTAATATTAAATTTAATTATTTTCAAATTATGTAGATTCATTTCCTTAAAGTTTTTAAAATTTTCTCATTTTTTTACATTTTTTTATCAAGTATTTATCTTTTTACATCATGCATCTGTCCATAGGTATAGCAATGTAATAATAGTGGTAGAGGTAAGATGGTGGTTGTCCCGTGATAGAGATGAAAGTGTGATGACTACAATGGCAGTGCCAATAGCAGTGTGGTAAGGTGGTGGCACTGACAATGTGATATTGGTGCTGGAGTTAGATAATGATATGTAATTAAAATAGGAGTGGGCATGGCTCGGTCTAGAATTTAACTCAGAATTGATCCAATTAAGATTGGTTCTAAAATATTAAATTCATAACCGAATTAGTCATACTTTAAAATCAACCCAATCCAAATAAAGTCGGTTGGTTCGGGTTAAAACCCATGTTCAATTAAATTAAATATTTTTTAATAAATTATTATAAAATAATAACATATACCTTATTCTATAAGCAACTTAATTTTTTATATAAAATCTCAAAATAAACAACTTAAATTTCACTCCTCTTATTTTTAATTTAAACATTTTTAACTATAACTAAGAACAAATAATATAAATAATAATTTTATATAATTTATATATTATATTTTAGGTCTTGAATTTGATCGATTTAAAAAACTATTAACTCGATAGCCGAACTAACTACATAAGTTTAATGTTTTTACGACGCAAGACTTAACCCATTACTTGACAAAACCTAACCAACTCAACCCACAGAAATTCGGTTGAGTTGGTTCATGAATTTTCTAGGTCTATTGGAGACCTCTAAACTGAAATAATAGTACTAATATGATAGTAGTGCCTCATTTATTTCAAAAGGCACCGTTCATCTTTAAAAGCTAAAAAACATTCTAAAAAAATTAACATATTTTTCGTTTACTAAGAAATCATGCTCAGTTATATTTTCAATTTTCATAGTATCAAACACCTAAAAATACAAAACATATATATACATATATATATATATATATATATGTGTGTGTGTGTGTGATAGTAGTGCCTCATCTATTTCAAAAGGCACAATTCACCTTTAAAAGCTAAAAAACATTCTTAAAAAGTCAACATATTTTTTGTTTACTAAGAAAACATGCTCAGTTATATTTTCAATTTACATAGTATCAAACACCTAAAAATACAAAACATATATATATATATATACATATATATATATATAAAACATGAAATTTTTTGTAAAAATATTTTCTCTCTCTTCACATATATTTTGAATCAATAATTGAAATTAACCTAAAAACTACATCCTATGATTAGAAATACATCCCACTCAAAATATATCATTTCTCTCTTAGACATATAATTTGAACGAATAACTAAGATTGAATAGATTATATTTAATAGCTAAAATTAGCCTAATAAAGATTTTCTTGACTTTCACTACACGCACAAAAGCACTTTCCTTCGCTTTCATTTTAAAAAATGCATTTAAGTACGAACAAACCCTAACGTGTGTGTGTATATTGTAGGGGGAATTCCCTCCTTTAACCAAACCCAACAAAATACACTATCATCTCATCATGATAGATAATGTGACAACTCACAAGGTCAAAGTCTCCTCTCTCTCTCTCTCTCCTTGTGTATATATCTCCTCTCTAAGCTAAAAGGAAGGCAAAACACTTGCACTTAATATACATTTTCTTTGAATATATGATTTCTCTCTCAAGCCCGTCTAACTTGGGAATCAGAGGGCCTTCGGCCGGCCACCGGCAGGAGACTTGTTTTGTATGAATCTGACAACCGAAGCACATGAAGATTTCATCATCTTCCTCGTTAGGTTCATCTTCTCTATTTTGCGAGCATGTACTTTTTAGGCTCCTGCGCGTCACTTACACGCGCGCGCGCGCACACACACATATATATACATACACACTAAAAATAAGCAATTTCCGTCAAAACAAACTAAGTGTTAAACTACAAATTCGTATGCACATGAGATATGGGGCGGACTTCGAAGATGTAAGGAACCGAAGAAGAGAAAATTTGCAAATGTCCGTGATGACAAAGCTCTTCCCTCAAAAACCGTTTATTAAAAATCCAAAAGAAATAGAAATACAACCAACATTTAGAAGCCCAATTTAATTCGGAAAATTTTGTAACTATAAGTTATCTGAAGAAATTCCGCAAAGCTGAAGCAGTCCTAATGACTTTGGAATTCCATCTTACATTCTAATATATATAGAAGCAAAAGACTGTACATACCGCGCCGCAAAATGGTCTTTATTTTTTACTGGACTGGCTGCCGCTTGTGTCCATGCTGATGAAGTAGAGTTCTATAGTCTTCAAACTCAATGTCAGTAGGAGGATTAAGATTAAAAACATAGGAGATAGGCTTCGATACCAACATTGGCTTTTTAAGGGTCACTGTGTCAGATAACTGCCCAAAGCTTGTTTCATCAAAAGGGAACGACTCTCCAAGGAAGAAGAAGCTTTCTCTTCCCAACTTTTCCACCTGAAAAACAACACAAATGCTCAGATATCAACAGCATATTGTTTGGAAACAGGACTGACTTATTGACTAACGAAAAGGGATGTTTAGAAGAATCCCACCCACTTGAGATAAACCATCCAGCAATCAGCTAACTACTATTTCTGAGTTGACTCTCAAATCAATCCCCACCCCTTTAGCCGTCCATAGATTAACTCCAATGATGTATGCATATGACGTAAGTCCGGGATGGCCACTATGCTTACAAGGATAAAGTTATGTACATTATACTATTCTCCAACCCCAAAAGATGGGAGCATAGTAGGTTGATGCTGGTGATCTATCCTAAGTTGAGGAATTATTGTCTGAGTGAGTAGGCAGCGCCTTCCAGCCTCTACGCTTGCGGGATTCTATGCACATTCTACCATTCCCAGACCCCACACGATGGGAACTTAGTGCATTGGGCTGCTATATACTAGGTTATATAACGCGTGTGATGTGTACAAGGGGGAATAAAGAACAAACCAAATTAAATGGTGATTCATTGCATTAGGGTTTTGCAGTTGTACATAAAGGAGGGAGGAAGAGAATAGAATGTCTGTCGTATTCAATCAACTTATCGCGATCGTTGTGAGCACTCGAGGACAAATTCCGACAGGGGCCCAAGCCGTGGATACGGGGCTGGAGCTCGGCTCCAGAGAAACCCTCTAGCCACCCGACAGGCGTACCACTGATGCGGTGCCCGTTTGTGCGTATCAGCCAAGGCCTCGATGATGGTAGCTTGGAGAAGTCGGCATAGAAAAAAC
>JAOTRH010000006.1:1560258-1571831 GCA_034768845.1 Heliamphora exappendiculata
CATTTCAAGTAAGTTTCGGGATTATACTCAATATTGGAATTTAGTTTTGGGTGTATGTTGTTCTTGCATTTTTTCAAACTATTCACATTTTTTATCACAATTTAACTATAAAACTAATTTTAAATAAGAAATATTTTTTAATTATTAAAGATAATGTGGTAAAACGAGAATAAATACTAAAATCCAACAAATTGGATGTTGGAATCTTAAACGTGAGAAATTGAAAAATTTTAAGGACAAAATACGTAAAGAAGTAAGGTGGGATTTGGAAGAAGATACTATTATTATGTGGAGTACAATGATAGAGTATATTAAAATAACATCGAAAGAAGTTTTTGGAGAGTCAAAAAGGAAATACCTTATAACTAAGGTAACTTGGTGGTGGAATGATGAAGTCCAAGCCATAGTAAAAGTAAAGAAAAAATATTTTAAAAGGTGATAAAATGATAGAAACGAGGATAATTTTAGGAATTATAAATAAGTTTGTAAAAATATTAAGAGAACCATTAGATATGCTGAATTGAAAGCCTATGATGATTTTTATACCAGATTAGTTAGTAAAGAGGGAGAAAAGAATATCTATAAACTCGCTAAGTGAAGAGAAATAAAAACAAGAGATCTTACTCAAATTAAATGTATAAAAATCGAGAATTCAAGGTGGTTAGTGAATGATGAGGAGATTAAGAAAAGATGAAAAAACCTATTTTGAGAGATTATTAAACGAAAAAACATGTAGAAATTGATTATTAAACAAAAAATATTTAGAAAGATTTGAAAGAGAGAAATTTGATAATTCGGATGATACTAGAACGTATAAGTTTTATCGCAGAATAAAAAAGTTTGAAGTGAAAACTGCAATGAAAAGAATGAATTCTAATAAGATTTTAGGATCAGATGGTATCCATGTGGATGTGTAGAAATGCCTAGGTAAAGTGGGAATGTTTTGGTTAACAAAGTTATTTAATAAAATCGCAATGATTCGTAAAATGCCCGAAGAGTTGAGAAAAAGTATTCTTGTACCTATATATAAAAATAAAAGAGATGTTCAAAATTGTAACGACTATAGTGATATTAAATTGACGAGTCATACGATGAAGTTTTGAGAAAGAGTGATTGAACATCGTCGAAGACTAGAAATAATAGTATCACAGAATCAGTTTGGTTGTATACCTAGTAGATTAACTATTGAAGTAAGCCACCTATGAAGAATATCAATAGAGAAGTATAAAAAAGAAGAGAGATCTTCATATGGTTTTTATGGACTCAGAAAATACCTATGATAAAGTGCCTAAAGATATCTTATGGTGGGCGTTGAAAAGAAAAAGAGTGATAAATTGGTACATTGATGTGATAAAAGACATGCTTGATGGAGCCGTCATAACAATTAGATCATGTGCAGGAGAAACAAGTGAATCCCAGTAACAGTAAAACTATATTAAGGATCGACTTTGAGTTCTTATTTCTTTGCCTTAGTGAAGGATGGATTGGCTGGACATATTAAGAATGATGTTCCATGGTGTATGTTGTTTGTTAATAATATTGTCGTAGTGGATGAAACTAGGAGTGAAGTTAATGCTAAGTTAGAAATGTGAGTGGAAGCTTTGAAGTCAAATGAGTCTCGAGTAAGTAGAAACAAAATTGAATGTATGGAATATAATTTTAGTAGTAATAGGAATATTAATGATGAAAAAGTAAAAGATTCAAATTAAGAGATACCCAAAAGTGAATATTTTTATTATCTAGGTTTGATTATTAACAAAGATGGATATGTCGCAAATGATGTAATCCATAGAATCAAACTGGTTTAGTTCAAGTGGAGGAGTGCTTCCGGAGTTTTATGTGATCAACGAATACCTATAAAATAAAATAAAAATTTATAGGATAGTTATTAAACCAGTGATTTGATATGGGAAAGAATGTTGGACTGCTAAAAAAGATCACACAAATAAGATGAGTGTTGCGGAAATGATAAAATTATAAATGAAAAAATTTGTGGGATGATAGGTGTTGCACTAATTAAGAACAAGTTGAGAGAAAATAGATTAAACTGGTTTGGACATATATGACGTAGATCAGTTGATGCAATTGTAAGAAAAAGCTACAAAATTATGAGTAATGAAAATATTAGTGGAAAGAGTAGATCTAAATTAACACGGGATGCCGTATTAAAAAAAGATATGAATTTATTAAAACTAATTGAAGATATGGCCGTTAGCAAAACAAAATGGTGTTAAAGAATTCATATAGCCTACCCCAATTGATTTGGACAAAGCTTAGTTTGATTTGGTTCGGTAACAATGTGGTAAAAAATTTCGTAGTTTCACTCATGGTCTTAACATCACTACTGGTTCTCCTTGGGCTCTTTCTAAATTCCAACCAAAAGCAAGAAAAATATATATGTAAATTTAAAAAAATATACAAAACCAACTATTTTTTGGACAATCGTATATTAAAAATGTATTATTTATGGTGGATAAAGAGAAGTTCCGTTTGAAATAAAGAGATTGTGAAAAAAAAATTGGGTTTAAATTGAATAGAGAGAAAGAAATTGGATTTTAAGTGAAGAGAGGAAAGAGTGAGAGAAAGGAAAAAAAGTGCAACATAAGAAAAAGTTCCATGAAGTCCCTTCTCATATGTAATATTATTAGTAGTCTATAGTACATATATAGTAAATTTGGGTTTGAAAGAGAGTAGAAAGTGAGTTTGAAAGGACATGAAGAAAGAATAACCCTTAGATTGACATGTAAATGTCACTATCACAAGTTCTACTTCCTTGTTATATAGATAGTTTGTCTTGCCCAATCATTTTGATCCACGGCCTTCTAATAGTGATTGATGTTTTTGTAGAAACTAATGCGAAAGGGGAGGGTGTGTTGAAATCAATTTAATTATGAAATGTTTATGAGATATGTTTTCTGATTTTATTTGGAAGAATCGATTTATGCTAACCACTATATATTTTTGGCATGTGGTGCCATGTGTATGTTTGCATGCATATGTAATTATGCATATTTTATCTACCTTTATTTTTCATCTTTGTATTTAAATGGACTTTTTCGATTTGATTTTGTTATCTGCTAGAATTTCTGGCTACACTTCTAGGATTCAAAGTTGACAGTACTCATTGAAACTGTTTGTGACAGGCTAAGAATGAGGAAGAGGAATTCAGCACCGGGCCTCTTTCTGTTCTGATGATGAGTGTTAAAAATAACACACAGGTGATGCTTAATCTTCATAATTTTTAATTGAGGAAATGTTGTTGTATTGGTGAAATTTGCTAGAGGGGCCTTATGGCTAACAAGTGGTTGTCCATGTGGCATGTTGAATTATAGACTTGTTAGTTCAGGCATTGGAGCTCTCAGTTGTATAGATATACTTGTGAAACCTAGAAGGAATATTTTATATATTTTAGTTTGCCTCTGTTTGGTAAACTAAATTTATGCTGTCTTTGGTGGTTAATTATTATAACTTTAATTCTTTTGTACCAATCAGGTGCTTATCAACTGCAGGAACAACAAAAAGCTTCTGGGCCGCGTTAGAGCGTTTGATCGGCACTGCAACATGGTGCTCGAAAATGTTAGAGAGATGTGGACTGAGGTTAGATCCTTATCATTAATAGCTCTTATATTTATATTTCTTCATTTTAATTATGCATTGTATAATACTGTAGAAATCCCAGTTTTCGACAGATTAAATGTGCGTCTCTCCTCAGGTACCAAAGACTGGGAAAGGCAAGAAGAAAGCCAACCCAGTTAATAAAGATCGGTTCATTAGCAAGATGTTCCTCAGAGGAGATTCAGTGATTATTGTCCTTAGGAACCCTAAGTGAGAGGTATTCGTTGACTACGATTTTCTTTGATTTAATGGAACAATGTTCCTCAGAGGAGATTCAGTGATTATTGTCCTTAGGAACCCTAAGTGAGAGGTATTCGTTGACTACGATTTTCTTTGATTTAATGGAACAATGTTGCGAGCTAAAATTTTGTCAAGTTAATTTCCTGAGTTCTCATTTATGCACTATATTCTGTTCTAATGGCAGCATAAAACTTTTGTGAATCTTCTCTTCTCTAAATTTGATACGAGGGCTGGGTCCAAACTGTGTGTTTGTTTTGATTGCTGTGTAAGTTAGTAAACCTGAATTCTGAAGTTTATATGATCATATAACTCAAGTTCATATGTCCATTTTAAGGATCAGTGCAGAAGATTTTAAACTAATTTGTTTGGTAAGTTGGTCAATGTGGGTCTACTGTGGGAATGGCAGCAATCTCTATTAGATAAATTGGCTGTTTGGTGGAAATTTGACTGCAGTCTGCATGCTATTGGTATTTCTTTTGTTTCATTGTATGAGACATTGGCGAATCTGTGTTTTTTGCTTATATGGGGTATTCAAATTGATACTCCTGACGGACCATAGTCTAATTTGACCCACTACCTGATTGTAAGCCACAGAAAATGATATGGGGGGAAAAGACTTGAAAATTTTAGCCGTGCCCATGTTTTGCTGAAAATGGGAATCCAGTCACAAAATGCCGCTCAGAAAATGAGAATTCAGTAATGATCACAATCCCAATCGTGCTATTCAAGTGTTAAAACTGCATTATTTCTTTTGTGCATTGTGTACTACTATTTGAGTCTTTGAACTTCTTGTACAAAAGGGTTCTGTTATTTGTACAAACTATTAATTTAGGAGTGTGGCTGGTTCATCTGCTGTGAACCAAATCTCAAATCCCGTTTTCAATACAAGATGGAAATTTTTTTTGTTGGGGGTTTTTTTGGGGGTGGGGGGTGTGTTTGTTTGGAGGCTGATTTTCCCTGGTATTTAGTCCTGAATTGCCAGCACAGTTCGGAAATGATTTTTATTTATTTGATTTTGATGTGTACACATGGTGGAGTCTAGGCATGTGTGTGCAAATATGCTTTGTAGCCCACTGCCCAAAAATTATGAGCGACTCTTAATTGCAGGACGTTTCTCATGCTGGGAAATGTGTTTGCTCTTGATTAGTTGTTTATTGCAGTGCTTCTGTATCGTTTTTTCCTCGACCTGTGCAACTCTCTGCACGTAATTGACTTGGCATTATAAATTCGAAGTAATATTTTGAATTCATGACAGTAATTATTATAATGACAATTGTTTGATGTAGGTACTCGAAAGTGTAAAAAAGGGTTGGGAGCTTAGTTTTGGTGGAGAGTCGGTTTCCCTGTAGTCTCAAATTCTGCCCCCATCTACATCACTTAGCTCAAATCAGGTTTTTTTGTAGAACTTGGTGATAATTTATGTTTCTGGCTTCTCCACTGTTCAGGTGTAATGCAACTAATGGATTTGTATTTTTTATGCCTTTCCAACTTTGTTTTTCTTGGTTTGTTGGCCCTGTAAGCATGGTTTGAAACCTATCCAACTGATTATTATTAGTAGGGGGTGAAAAGTATTCTTATTTCCAGAAACCATTTCTAGTTCATGGAGCTTAAATTGGTTTTTTAGTTCCAAATGTTTGCAATGCGGGCTCTGTAAGCTGGATGCTTATCACAGAATTATTCGTTTTGTTTTTCAGCATATAAAAATTAGATCCAAGTTTAAAAGTCAATTGCCCTTGTCAACATCATTCATGTGGTAAATTTGCCAAAAGACTATGAAACCAGTTTTTGTATGCTTTTAATTTGTCAGCAGTAATACAATTATGGATTCGGAGTCGCCCACTCCAAATTATGAAGGCCGATAACTTGGGATTATATTGAATTGGATTGCTCTTAAAATCTTAGTTTCAATCCAATCCCCTGTTTATTTTTTTGACTATAAATTAGCGCGTTCCAGTTTTTTTGTTTGTTTAATCAACTAATTTTCTTGTTTGCTTAACCAATTAATTCTACCAAGTGAACCATTAGATAAGTTATATACGGGATGTTAGATATTAATGCCCTGTTTGAGCTATCTAAACATCTGGTTTATTTAGTAAAAATAATTAATTTTTAAGCTATATGTTGGATTTTTCTAAAGAGTCTGATTAAAAATTTTTTTTATTTCTTTTTGTAAAAAAAATCAGATACACATTTCAAGTGCACTTGTTTATTTTTAGTTTTTTTAGTAAAATATTAGTACTCTTAATTAAAAAATTAAATTTTATTCTAAATAATAAAAAAATTATACTAATATTCCAAGCACTATTTAGTAAAAGTAAAAAGTAAGATTATATTTTAGATATTTTAACCAAAAAAAAAATAGTTATTATATTTTTAAAAAAATGCTGAATCTCTTTAATTCAAGTTTTTTAAACATTCCACTCGGAAAAAAGAGAGTAACTAAGATTATAGGAGTTGGTATTGTTGTGGTTAAAATTTTACAATGACGAAAAACAATTATATTTATTTAATTATAACTTATACATTCTAATTTTTTATTTAATAAATTCTTTTAAAATTCAAACGAGGCCAGTACTATCAGTGCAAGAAGAAAACAAGACAAGGGGCTGTAATTTTACTGCTCTTATCAATAATATGAATTGCATATAAAACAAAAGATGGGATTGGAATTATTCAAGGAAAGCTGTGTGTGACATTACCAAGAAAGAAACAAATTTTTTCCCCCTTTTCCCTTTTTCTTTTCTGGTTCCAAAGATGATAGAAAAATATAAGGATGACAATGCCAAGAGAGGGAGCTCAAAACCATTGAATCAACAACAAATGGGGGCTGGTGTTCTTACTGCAGCTGCGGCCCCATTTGTATGCAGAGGGAGGAGTTGGAATCCGTATTTCGCCTTAACTTTCTTCTTCTACTAAGCCACTAAAAAGTGAACCTCCCAATCCTTAAGCCGTGGACATGGAGATAGAGGCGCCGTCTTCCTTGTGGTCACCGAAGATTCGTTGCCTGAAGTCCGAGACCATTAAGGGAAGACCCTTGCGAAGGGACACCTTTGGCTCCCAACCAAGAAGATCTTTTGCCTTTGTGATATCAGGCTTTCTCTTGTGTGGATCATCCTCCGTGTTAGGCCTGAATTCTATCTTCGCGTTCGGGTCAATTGTCTCTTGCACCACCTGCACCAACACGAACATAAAGCAACCCGATACCATAAAATGGAAAATGTTAGCCAGGGTATATATTTCATCTGGTCATTAGTTTCTGTATACAGGAAGGCTTCTCCATGCGCGCAGTGCTTGTAAAAGCCTTCAAGCCAAAAGTGAAGATGGTGAGAGCATTTTTCACTGCTTTCAAGCCAAGTGTAGATGGAGAGCATTTTTCACGGATTTGATTGGTGGATCGGTCTAATTCTTGTTTTAGTTTCTTTACTGGGCATTGCTTTTTTATTTCCTTTTCCTTGCATATTCTTCAAAAAAATGACTTTGCCTTTACCAGCATTTTTATAGATGAAGAATGTCACAGACAAAATAGCATAAATTTCATGAATGTCTCTAAGTTGCCAGTTCAAAAGAAAAAGGACACAAACAAACAAACAAATAGTCATGGAACATTCTTGACAAAGGAACCAAATATATTGGTTGAAATTTCCAGACTTCTTGAGATATCATAATTTATAACAATAATTTCAAAATAAAATCTCAATTCATTGATCAGTACTCAACATCTTACTTCCATATAAAGGAAGTAGGGTTTAGCCTTTGAGTTTTGCATTACATTATAAATTTAGATAATTCAATCCAGTGAAGATGTTATTTTGCACCATAACCGGATTGCTCATGAAAGACACATTGGTTGACAAGTTTAATTTAATGGAATTAGGTGTGAACAAGACAAGGTCAGAAAACTAAATTGTAAGCTAATCAGGAAGATGAGCCTTTTCTATGATATTTTGTTTTATGGAGGAATCACTTTTTAAGGCAGGACCATTTTGAACCTACTTCTAAAAGTAAACCTCAAATGCAACCATTCACAAGTGACAGGAATCGGGTAAGTTGGGATATTGGCAACAAAAGTTGAACACAAAGTTCTGAGCTTACGTTAGCTCGATAAGAATCTTAAACTGTTGGGCTATTTTGTTGATTAGAAAGATAACCCTCTTACTAAAAATAAAGTAAAAGAATCACCTGAGCAAGTTCAAGCATGGTAAATTCACCAGGATTTCCAAGATTGAAAGGTCCTACATGTTCCCCTTCCATCAGGCGCATCAGACCCTCCACCTTGCAATGAAAAGACAAATCAAGTACAGGCAGCATCAGCATTTACTTTATAACATAGAATCCCCACATAGCATTAAGTGCATATCATTTCAAAATTAGAATATGCTATCAATAAAAATAGTACATTCACAATAAATTTTGCGTAACTACACAGACAGCCAAAGTACTCCACCCAGCACAGCACATTTAAACTTTTAGCATATGACAAAACAACAAGCCACCCATTCAATACTCTTCAATCCATTAACACTTCCCACTTAATTAGCTAGCTCCATCTCTACGAAAGGATTTTCTTGCAAGAACTAAATGCTCCTGAAGTAAAAACTTGGGAAAAGGAGATCCTGAATTTGTTTGGTATCTAGTGGGTGATGCCGGCTTCTATTCAGCAATTATTGGAATTCTGGATGTAGATGGTGAAGGAAGAAGAAGGCTAGGAGGATAGAGCCTTTGTGCATTTGGAGAGAAAAGATTAGACATTTTTTAATGGATTTAATTCAACTATACAAAAGATGAAGATGACATATCTAAATACCATTTTAATTTTGGGGTAAAATTACCAAAAGAGTTAGTCGTGAATCTCCCTTTCTTTTTGTTGGCTTTTTGTGTGGGCTCAACTTACATGTTGAGCTTCTGCTGTTTTTGTTTAAAGTTGTGCCCCTTCTGGCGCTTTTTATTTGTTCTTACACTCTTACTTACCAGGCAAAAAAAGAAAAAAAGAAAAAAACTTGCCAAAAGCTAAAACAAGGCATAGAGTTAGAACTTGGTACTATATGTTGGAGGTTTACAAGTCTAAAACTTTATCATATGTACATCATAATTGGCAGAATGAGAGTGACGTTAGGACCTACACCTGAGCAACTCTGTGGAACCTCATTTATTAACATCACACACAGACTACTTTGGATCTTGGATTTTGCTAATGGAAGAGAAAATGTCAGGGAATTGAATTTACTTGCACATTTTCCTATCGGTAGTTAAACAATAAATTGATTTTATAATGACTGTCTATACGTTATTTTTTCATTTTCCAAACAACCAGAAAAGATGGGGGCAAAAAACTTGCTTCTTTCAATTTATTCTCTTCCTAGTTTCTACCGTCTCCCTCCACAAATTTAAAATTCAAACATAGTCATATTCAGCCATGCACATGCAAACAAGTTACAGTTTGAAAACGACACACCTTTACATAAGAACCATGCACATGGGGAAAAGAAAAAAAGTTAACAGAGTAAAAGGCCACATCTTCATTGCAGCTTCAATTCCTTAGCATATCACAGGCAATGCTGAAGTCAAAATATTTTCAAATTGCTTTCTAAGGGATCTTTCTAAAGGGATATTTTCAAATATTATAAAAATATTTTCAAATCAGAAAAAATAAAATAGTAGATGCATCAAACAAAACTCATCCCTCGAGAAGTTCAAAAACTCAAATCCAAATTCAAATTCAAATTAAGAAAAGTAAGGTCAGACACTTACCAAATCCGAGACATATTGGAAGCTCCTCGTCTGCTTCCCATCACCATAAACCGTCAATGGCTCCTTCCTTAGGGCCTGAGCCAGCCATTTTCATAATAATTACTTGTCACAATGCATATCTAATCTCAAATGACCAAGTAGTTGGGAAATCTTAATTTTAAACAAACTAAAAATGGCTGGAGAAGTGTACCTGAGCGACAAAATTACTAACAACACGTCCATCATCAATGCACATCCGTGGCCCATATGTGTTGAAAATCCTAGCAATCCTCACCTGTTCATCAATACCAAACCAGATATACAGATATATAATTAGATCACACATCATAATTGTATACATATACAAGTCATAGCACTATGATGCGTGTTCGAGTCAGAAGAATCATCTCCTCCCAAAAAATGAGCAGAAAACTGCCTATCTACCATATCTCACGTGTCCCAAGAAAAACAAAAGTTCTGTAAATTGTATATGACATTTTTTTATTCATAACTACCATCTATACTAATATATAAACAGATAACACCATTTTGGTGTTCCCTTATTTTTGAAAGTATGTAAATGTATGGTTTTGTTTGTGATCAAAATGTAACGATATCATGATATTACGATTAAATGATTTCTTTTTCCAAAATCTCAAATGTGTGAGAATAGGTAAAGAATATGTTTTCTGCAATATGAAATGGTTGAATAACTGGACAAGCAATTTGGTCGTTTTGTAGTTTAGAAATTAAGGGATCAACTACTTTGTGCATCTACTATTTACGGATTCGCAAAAATAGGGTCTAAAATGGTCATAAACAACTTTAAAATTACCACAACTAAAATCAAAATTAAAATATCTAAAAGACTGCACACTATAGAAATTCCCCCAAAATTAATATTAAGAAAACTTGCTTTGATAAAATACATTAAAGTGCACATTAGGAAATGTGTGCTACCATTATAATTTAATGTGCACGGTACTAACCTCAACACCAGCACCTCGGTGGTAGTCCATGGTAAGGGTTTCGGCAGTACGTTTTCCTTCGTCGTAGCAACTTCGGACACCTGTCATCATCCCCACCACCCGATCAATGTCAGACTAAGACAACAACACTAGATTTTAATTTAGGGGGTGAATGGTTCTTTTGAGTTTCTAAGGGACTGATATTAGTTTTTTTTTTTTTAAAAAAATTGTAAGACAAACCTATATAATTTTGAATTATTTTGAACTAATACTACTATAATTATGATTTTTTCCCAAAGTTTAGGGGGGCGGCCACCCCATCCACCCTATGTTCCATCTATGACAATACTGGTTCACATAATTAGATGTCATTATTTGCCTGGCAAGTTGAGCGAATTAAACTTACTTTTTTTCTTTTTTTTTTTTATATTAATTTAGACTATGTAGCCTATTTTTCATTCAATGGTGCTAGGGACATGTCATGTAATAGGGAGGTGTAAGCCTCCAAAGCCTTGGGTAAGGCGAGCGGCCCTTAAATCAAATATGTTAGATTCTTAGTAGCAATTGATGACCTCATATTTTAATTCATTTTTGTCTTCATACCCTCGAGTTGTGGGCCTCACAACTCAACTCATGTGCATAGAATAAAAACAAAAATAAAAATGAGATGTTCCTAGCTTTATTTTTTTATGTTTGACAATGAGAATTTACAATTTTAAGTAATAAAGACAATGTAAGTGAACAAGTTTGTTTTTGGTTCACTAGTAGCTTCAAATAAGGCCTACCACACGCGGTTTTAGTTAACATAAATCAAATCACGAAAATAGTACAAAAAAATATTTTTAATTGATTCTCATTTGTCTATAGAAAATTTTTCCTCAAAGTCATGGATTGACAGATATTTTAAATTAAAAAAAATTGATAATTTAATTATTATAGTTTGATTAATTTATTTTTTCCCACCAATATACGTAAGAGTAAGATATAGCTTGATTTGGGGGGGGGGGGGCTGGTGGGGGGGCT
>JAOTRH010000006.1:1571931-1597315 GCA_034768845.1 Heliamphora exappendiculata
CCCCGCTCTCTTTAGGGTAAGTTTCCAGCTATTTTTGGGCCTGTAGAACTGAAGGTGGAATACAAACTTCAAACCTTGACCGGATTTAGTCCAGAGGCAGTATATGAGTTCCAACCCCCTCCCCGGCACAAAGAAAGTACAAATGCACCCCTAGATTTAAGTTACATCCCAAATACACACATTATATGTATGTGTGTGTGTGTGTGAAATTAGAAAGTAGGGTTTCCAATCACCATCATGCCAGCACTAGCTGCCCATCTGGCTCTCTTCTCAATCCTTACCCATCACCCTCATAGCCTTCCACTCCTGGTTTCAATCAACATCGTCAGCCAATTTTGGTCTCCCATCTCCTCTAATCTGATTCTCTCGTTTCTCCTCTCACTCTTGTCTCCCTCTCATCTGACAATCTTCATTGACTGAGTTTGCAGAGAACATAAGTATATGTTCTTCTTCATTATTCTATTCACGCTTAATCATCTTCTCCAAACTCCTAACTTCTCCTAATTTTTAAAGACCTTAATTTCCCAATAGTAAGTAAAACCTAGGAATGACTATGGCAAAATACTTTTTTCAGTGCTAAGCTTTCTCAACATTTTTTTCAGAATTTAGGGAATAGTTACACTTTGAAGTCCAAAAGTATATTTTGTATCTTTCTGCAAACTCGAGTACTTGAGGTAATTACCAGATTTGATTTCATTGTATTAGCAATGTTTGGTGTGTTAGATACATTGTAACCACGCACGAGCATGCACGTGGCATGTATATCTGTCACAGTGTGAACATTGTTGTTCTTTATGTTTATCATACATTGTGAGCATTGTGGCATTGTAAGCATTATACTGTTGAGAAGGCATTGGTTGATCCCTGTGCCCTTTCTTCATCGTTTATTTTTTGGTTTGTATCTTCCAGATAGTATCGGTGCAGATATGATGCTGCAAATAACAATCGGAATTGGATAGCAAAACCCCATCCCGTCGCACCTTGTTGTCATTCCTAGTCAAAGGTAGCCTGTTTCCTTCCAATTCACAAAATCAGTACTTTCTGAAATAAAGGCTTATCTCTGTAGCAGCGATATATAAATTGGCAAATATGAACTATACTCCGATAGTGCGGGATAGCAAACTCAATTGACGTCGAATTCTCCACTCCACCATGCCGAGGACGATGTGGATCGGAAAAATGGAAATAAAAACAAATATGAAATCACGCATCTGGCAAGTGACAATACGGAAACTAAACCAAAACCAAAAATACGATAATAATCAGTAGATTGACTAGAATGTACCTTGCGGATACAACCCTCGAATGCCCAATATGATAACCAACCTCACCCCCTATTTCGCAGTTTCGAGCTTTGGCCACCATTCTAGCAACTGCCACAACAGCGAATCGCCTAGGCTGCGTGCATAATATGGGTTCCATGTTTTCTTCTAGGAGAAATTGTGGGACTTGCGAACTCTTCCCTTTATAAACAAACAACAAGGTTACAAGGTCCCTTTAAACTCAAGAAAATCATGAGATTTTAAATAAAATCTACAGCATAACAACTTGTATTTTAAAGGACCACCAAGAAACTTATGTTTTATAACAAGATGTCTTGGCCAATTTGTGAGCGCCTCGACTAATCCTGAATCCCTGAAGTTAACGGCCAAACAAACCCCCAGTGGCCATGATTCAAACCAATGATCATTGAGGAGGAAACCCAAGCCGGACCAGCTGAACTACTGGGGCTCAGGACCATCAAGAAACTTACAACTAATGTTCTGAATATGGCACAAACGTAACAGGCAAGAACTTGAAAAAACAGATATTTAATTGCATTAGAATAATGCAATAAATTAACAACTCCCCAGGCTACTGAGGAGAGAATACCGCTTAATCAAATTTGAAAAAGTGACATTGAGTAAAAAGAAAAATAAAATTAAGTTAGTTGGTGCCAGTTTGAAGAAACACTAACTGAAATCAAACAAAAATTATAAATTGAGAAATAGATATAACACAAACTAATCCGTTTGGTCGGTGCACGGAGAGAAATCAAACTGAGTCATCGGATTCCCAATAAAACCAGGAATCAACACAAAAAGGAATAGAATGCAATGGCTGCGATCAGAATTCTTGTCCGATCATATGTACAGTATGACAATGCACCTTGACAAAGGCCTGCCTGACAAGAATCCCGCTGCTCGCTTGACACATAAACAATGGGGAAAAGGAAGAGAAGAGCCGTCATCCGGCTAAGCTAGACAATCTTTCTTTCATGGAACTAAACATTAAAGAAAGATTAAAACTAAACAATTCTGTTCTTTTGTGACCCTTCTTATTCATTTGGGTCGTCAACCAAACAGAGCATAGCAATCAAAAACGATTCAAGAAACAAGAAAGACGTGTGAAGTTCACTTTAGAAGTAGGATGAGAAGAGAGAGAGAAACAGATAAAAGGAGGTACCGCAGCCAGTTTCGCCAACGATCAAAGTGACGCGATTTTCTTGAATCTTTTCAACGATCTTGTGTCTGAGTGCCATGATAGGAAGATCAGAGAACTTCCATGAAGACGACAATGGAGATGAGTAGGAAGAGGAACAGGACGAAGTCGGAGACGACGCCATTTTCAAAACCCTCGCACTTTCCTCTCTCTAGTCTCTACACTTTCCCCTCTCCGTCTCTCTTCAGTCCTTTACAGAGAAAGAAGTGGAAGAAGAATGCCTTTCGCTTTTGCGAATCGGTCTCTGCTCGGTCTCTCCTCGCTCCCTTTCTCGGTCCGTCACTTGCTGAATTTATTTGACCCTGAGCAGAGGGGGTGTGGCCTGAATTTCTTATTTATATAAAAAACAAAATTAATTTTATATTTATAATTGTATAACTATAAAAAAGGAATTGATTAATTATTAATATTATTTAGAAATATCTGTATTAGTATTAATTTTATTACTAAAATTTTTAAAAATATAGTTTATTTTTCAAATTTTAAAAATTAATTATGGAAAATTTGTCCTTATTAATGGAGTCTCATTTATTAAAGTGTTTGCTTGTAAAGATTTTAAAATTTTATAACTTTTAATTTATTATTTTGTTTTTAAAAAAATTAATATTTTTAAAACTTTTATTTATTTGAAGAATAACTAAACATGCATGAGAACTAAATAATAAATATTAGTTATTTAAATAAAATGAAAATATAATAAAATCTAAATTTTAAAAATATACAGTTAATTTCTTGATAATTTTTAGATATAAAACTCCTTTAGAAAAAAACTACAGAAAAAACAGTTAAAAGAACAAACATCCTTTTCGTCCGTGGCGCTGTGGGATGCATTTTGGGGGCAAGTTTACACGCGCGACAACGCGCTTTCTTTTACTTCGGGAGCACGCATGAAAGTGGGTCCATGTTTTGTGGTTGCCCCACGTAGGGAGCCCCAAATTAGTTGGTTTTTTTTTTTATAACTTAAAAAATTAGCTTAAACGAAGGCTAAGGGTTTGTTTGACAATTTGGATTAATTTTTTATTTTTAAATTATTTTATGTTAAAATGTTAAAATTTTATTTGGTTTAAAAATTAATAATTTTTAAACTATAAAAAACCAAATAAATTGGATGTAAAATTTTAAAATTGTCCTTTAACATAAATAAGATTTTGCCAAATAAAAAAGTCAAAAAATCAAAAGATAAAATTAAAAATTATTATCAGAAAAGTTCAAAAGTAAAAAAATCAATAGGGTAAAAGTTAAGAATTAGAAAATGAGACTTTTTGGCTTTGTAAATTTTAAGCTAAAAAACTAAAAAGTCGGTTTTAAGCTAATTTGCCAAACGAGGGCAAAATTTAAGTAATTTAAAAATTAAATAAAACATAATATATTAATAGTTTGATTATTAATTAATTGTCTAATTTTTAAAATACTAAATTAAAAATATAACATTATTAATTAGCTAATTTATGAAGATAAAAATGTAATAATAACAAAAGTTAAACGAAATTGAATTGAGTATCTAAACATAAAGGGGAACGGTAACATAATTTTTGTTTTAACTTTTGCTTTGTTTAATTGTGTTGTACCTTTTGAAGAAGAAAAAATGTTGTACCTTATAAATGAATTTGGTGCAAAAAAACAATAAAAGAGATGCATTAATAACAGAATAAATAATAATAAAATATTTAACTAGTTTATTTTAATCATTCACTTGTAAACTAAGAAAATCCAAACTACTCATGACTAATTTTCAACATTAGACAAAAATAAAATAACAAAAATAAATAAAAATATTTTATATTTTAAACGATATATGCTTTATGAGAAAAATTTATCATAAAGTTAAAGTTTTAAGTCTTACAATAAGAGAATAACTATCTATCATTCATTTGTTTTTGTTAGTTCCCCAGAAGTTCTAATTTTGGAATAAATACGCATACGTATATATGCACTTACATATAGCAAATAAAATAAAATTTTATTTCCTTAAAATAAATGTCAACGTTTTACACTTGTGGCAACGTGACAACAACAGTGATGTAGCAACGATGGTGATGGAGCAATGGGGTGACATGGCAGATGAGGCAGTGACGGCAGTGGCGTTATGCTGATGACAATATTGTGACGACATAAAAGAGTTGGGAGTATAGGTTTTGAACTTTTGAAAATGAGAAAAAAAAAAAATTGGATACATATGTGTCACGGGACGACACTTTAGTGACGCTGCATAATTTTTTTTCGTGTGGCATTCGAACTTCACCAAGGCTGATTCCATATGTTCTCTAATAATTTGAGTGTTTTCTGTTACTCGATTTTTAAATTTCTTTTCAAATGCCCATGCTTTATCAAGAAAGAACAAAACTCCCCTCACCGAAGTCCCATATAACCAAGATGCCACATGACGTCTCAAGTTGCAAACCGAACGGCACAGTAACTTTTTAGCACCAAACTCATCGTGAGTAAGACGCTTTCCCAACTAAGATCCCATATTCGTTAGACGGATAAGTAATACAAACGTGTTGACATTGATGCACAACTTAACTGACAAGCTTCTTAATGTGTAACGGGTCAGTATAGCTCGTTTTTGAAAGTCAATGGTCATTCTTTTTCCCATGGCGACGTCCTCATACGTACACGTGCGCTAAGCAATGCACGTGATACATCGTCTGAGTAAGGTAATGTCGATCCTTAAGCAAAAAGTGCATTACGCTAATTCACTCATCAAGTTGCTCGACTCGTTTCATAGGCTTATGCGTCCAACAATAGCATCAAAACGTGACTATAGCCGTAAGCCACACATCTTAGGCCACAGGACCCCGATAAGCAATGTCGAACCCATAACATGCAAGTAGGTTGGCATACAACGTCTTCTGGTGGTGCCTCGATAGCCTAATCGGGTTAGGACACTCAAATAAGAAAGATAGCCCACGGGACAAGCGAGTCGGTGTCCACAACTTCCTTCATGAGCTTTACGCGCGATGTATAAAGTCCCCGAATCCTCCTTGTTGACATCGTCTATGGGGCACCCCGTGCCCCACATAGAGACCCCAAAACATCTCTCTTTGGTGCCTAGAGCCCGTCCCTAATGTTGCATTGGGATTATCTACTTCAGTGTCTAGTGATGACACGAAGGAAGGCTGATAGATAACATACCACTACCCCATTTATAATAATTTTATTTTATATGTCCCGATATATAGGCATAGAGAGATATATTTTTTAAAAATTTATTTCATTTTAAGTCGTTGATAACTTTTTTAAACAATTCAAACAATTAGATAAAAAAATATATATAACATCACCACTGTTCCGTTTTGTAATATAGATCTCCTTTTATGATTTAACAATAGGATACGATTATTTGTTAAATTTAGTCACCGTACACATGCATGTATAAAATATATACTTTAATATTTGAATTAGTTAATAAATTATAAATATTATATTTTGAAATTTGTTAATAGAAATTATGTTGGAAATTTTTTAATAAAAATAAAAATAAAAATTTAATTATTGTATTATTTGGGAGTTATAATATTTATATAAGGAGTTCATTTGGTAACTAATTTTAGGTTGAACTTTTAGCTTTATGCTATTTTAAGTTAAAAAGTCAAAAAATTCGTTTGGTTGGAATATGCGTGATTTTTAAGCCAATGGCTTAAAGTGATTTTAAGTCAAAATATGTAAAATTTTGTTTAAAGTCATTAGAATTTTTTAAAATTTTTTATTTTTAAAATTTTTTATATTCATATGGATTTATTTGATAAATTTTGACAAATAGATCTAAAAAAATATAATTTTTATAAAAAAATATGTATAATAAAAGTTATGATAATTTTTAAATTTTTTTTAAAAAGTATGTAAAAAGCAAAAAAAGTTAAAAGCTTTAGAGTTAAAAAAATAAATTTTTTTAATTTTTAAAAATTTTAAAATAAAAAACAAAAAAATTAATTTTAAATCGGTTGACAAACAAAGGCAAGGGTATAATATGGCTTAAATTGCCATTAATTTTTTTTTATTTTATAGATAATAAAGTCTATCACCAAGTCACATACGTATTGGTGACTTTTGGGTCATAATTGTAAATTAATATTATTAATATTATATTATATTTTTAATACTACACATAGTTTTGTTAACCTCTTATTTTGCGTAAAAGAGAAAAATGAAAAAAATGTGTAGAGATACACAAACAAGTGTTTTTAAAAAAAGATATACTATTATTATAATATTTTATGGTATTTTGATTCTTGTTTAAATTTTTTTAGTAGACATAAACATTGGATGATAAATTTATTAGCTATTGAATTGTATTCATTTGAACATTTACATATGAAAAAAAATATCAATTTTAAGACAGTGTTCAATATATCTCTCAATCTCACAGGTAATATATTTATATATTTATTATTATGGCAGGTAATATATTTATATATTTATTGTTATGGCACAATTTTTTTAAAAGTATATATGACTTTTTTAATTGAAGTATTATAAATATGCTATTGGCTCTGTTTGGGTAACATAGCTTATTGACTTATTTAGTTTATAAGCCAAAAATAAATTACGTTATCCAAACGAACCAAATAAACTAAAATTTAAGTCAATAAGTAAATAAGTTAAAAAGTCAAAAAAGTCAAAAATCACCCAAACGAAGTGACTTATTTAAGTAAATAAGTCAAAATAAGCCAAATAAGTCAAATAAAATAACTTATTTGTGTTACCTAAACAAAATAGTTTATTTGTATTTTGGCTTATTTGCTTATAAGCCAATAAGCAAACAACATGGTCACCCAAACACTAAAAAAAATTTAAAAAATCAGAGATGTATATTTATATATTTTTCAAAAAAAAATAGTAACTATTAAAAAATACCAAACAGCTTAAAAACTATTTATTTAAAAAAACACATTTTTAGAGATACAGCATGATAATTACAAATTTCCCCCAACCGAACCGACGTAAATGGTACACCGTAATAATACACCACACTATATCGTCACATTTTCCCATATTTACGGACCCCGCCCTCCCCACCACCCAAAACCCTAATCTTCGAAATTCTTCGCACCGTTCCTGTGCTCTCAGCGCGATCTTCAACCACTCCAAGGTAACGTCTTATCTCTCTCTCCAAGGTAACGTTTTATCTCTCAAAGTTAAACCCTAAAATACATCAAGATCTGTATGCATTTATTGTATTTGTTCTTCACGTCATCACTGATATTAGCGTTGTACATGTATGTAGTGCCACGGAAGTTTCAAGGTGGGAAGTGTTAGATTTTGTTCACATTTTGCACTAGTGTCTGGATAAATCATTTTAATGGCAAATGATTGATCGTCAAGCCATTCAAGTTTCATGTTTTGTTTTTTGTATTTTCCCGATATCTGTATCTTTCACTCATTAAAATATGTTTCAGAATTCTTTATTTTAGGGTTTTGTATTGATTTTGCTTTTTTTTTTTTTGTTTCGTTTTTCCCGCTTTCCCCAAAATATTGGTTTGGCTTCTGACATTTGTTCTGGTTTTTGTCATTGTTTAATTTGGCTGTCAGCAACAATGAGTCGCTCAAGTAGAACACTTTACGTTGGCAATCTTCCTGGTGACATTCGCGAGCGGGAAGTCAAAGATCTGTTTTACAAAGTAAACCCCCTTTTGCTTATGAGTTCCGTTGCAAAATTGAACTTTATATGAAGGGCTTCATTTTATTTTTTCTTTGATTTGATAAGTAGATGATATCACGCATTATATAATTGCATGACTACACGTGCCAACTCACCAATATTAAGGTAAATTAGGTAATGCAATTCAGTCATTATAGCTTCAGCTTATATGAATGTGTTGTTGAATGGGAAGCCAAATTTGGGACCTTATATGAAGATAAAGAAGTATATTATATTGCATTTGTGGACCGTATGTGTTTAACTGGCAGGTTGAATTTACTTTTCCCTGTGAAAAGATGTTTTAAGGGCGCAAGACAAGTTTGGAATTTTATATCTTGCTCGTGTTGTGTGTATAGTAGCGTACCACATGCATTTAACAGGTGTTCACATTGCAGTATGGACCGATAGCACATGTCGATTTGAAAATCCCACCAAGACCCCCTGGTTATGCATTTGTCGAGGTGAGTTTACAACTGCTTTGAGTGTTCTTTACTGATTACTCTATATGTGACATAATTAGCACACTTTTCTCTCTCAGTTTGAAGAAGCTCGTGATGCTGAAGATGCTATTCGAGGACGTGATGGCTATGATTTTGATGGACACCGGCTGCGGGTTTGTCACACCTGAATTTACATCTAGAAGCCAACTTCTTGGTAGTAGCTATGAGATTTACATGTTTTCTTGATTTTTTTTAAAGGTGGAGCTTGCACATGGAGGGCGTGGACATTCATCATCAATAGATCGTCATAGCAGCCACAGTAGTGGCCGTGGTGGTCGTGGGGGAGGAGTGTCCAGACGCTCCGAATATCGCGGTTTGTATTTCATTGAAAAAAATGAATGCTGTGCGATTTGTTTGGTGTCATGTAATCTATCTCTTGTTGTGCAGTGTTGGTCACTGGATTGCCTAGCTCTGCTTCATGGCAAGATCTTAAGGTGAGCAGGAGCTTCAAGAGTGGCCTTATATGAGCATATATACACAAAATAACACATTATGTCTTGTCATTTCATGTCCAATTTACCAAGTTCCTGTTTCATGCGATTGTATTCAGGATCACATGCGTCGAGCGGGGGATGTCTGTTTCTCCCAAGTTTTTCGTGATGGAAGTGGTATGATGACTAGAAAAATTTAATTTTAGAATTATGTGTTCAAATACTGATATATATATATATATATATATATATATATATATTAGTTAGAGATTTGTGATTTAAAAATGAGACGTACCTGTTGGAGTATTTGTTAAGGAAACTATGCGGGATGAAAAATGGAAGTAGCCTTTGTGATGAATCCGGAAGTAATTATATAGCTCTAGAAGTAGTTTGATTTTGTTGCTTAAAAATCATCCTTGAGCTTCGTGTAACCTCAAATGTGCTCTATTTTCTTCTGTTCACATGTATAGGGTTCCCTATTGTGACTTAAGTACTTGACATGTTTATCATTCTTATTGCCATTGCTCAAATGCTCTTACAGGTGTTTCTGAAACACAGAGCTAGCATTGTTAAGTTGAATGATTGCAATTGATATGGTCTTGAACTCTAGAGTAGAAGTGGCTTTAGTTTTATATATATATTTTTGATAGTGATCTCTTGAGGCTAGGAGAGCTAGTGAAGGATGTACACTGATATTCAGTAGTCATTAAGGGTGGATGAGCAATGGAGTTGGAAATTGACTTGTGATATGCTTAAACCTCTAGATTTCTAACTTACTCTTGATGTAAGTGCATTATAATTGTTTTTAATCTAATGTTAAGTCAGCTAGGATGTTTGTCTGACTCCATTTTTGGCGGCTGTTGGATTCAAATGGTTGGGTTGGTCACATTGCCAGTGGGTTGGGGCTTGTGCATAATTTGCTGAATTCTTATTATGTTTGGGATTCTTTCCAGGGTTGATGTGCACATGTTTTTTTTGGTAATGTATCTAGGTTTATGAATACATGCAGAATAGTGCACTGAATGGTATTGTCTCGATTGTTGTTCTTGAAATGGAATGTCAGTTTGAAAGATAGGAAACACCTCCCTCAAAATCCGCAAAATTAGTATCTCATAGAGGACTAGTGACAGGTCAAAACTTGCCTCTGGCAGGTAGCCCACTTGCCTAGGAGGGTTCTTCATAACTTGGTGTCAAGGAGGGTTTCAACTTTTTTACTTGTGTTCATGGTGGTCGGTCCACCGTTGGCGCTTAGTCCATTGATCTCACTAGGTGGATCGCTTGCCCTCATAACTGGCAATCTTGTCCCTCGGAACAACTGTTAGCGACTCAAACATGAGATGCCATTTGTTGGTGGTTAGTCCACAGAACTCACTGGGTTGGTTTGCTTGGCCCCAGATCCTAACACCTATAAAAACAGTGATTGATAGTGTGTGGTTCTGTTCTCTCTCTTCAATGGTTCGTATAAGAAAGGAAATGTTTGTAAACTTATCTGTAGATAAACCAGAAATGAAAGCTTAATAGGCCTTATAATTTAGAAACCTAAAATTCACACACCTTCTGTGGTATCGTGTACTGTTAATGAATGTACTGTCAATGAATCTATTCATCAATGGGCATGACGGTTATGGACCACGTTAAGTGTCCTGCAGGTCAGCAATGTAAAGAAATTAGATCCATGGATTTGATATACATCATAAGGTTTCAAATTGCAATAATAGCTACATATGCTTAAGTTTTGGATCATACGAGGAAAATCCATGGGCATTAGAAAATATTAATTCAACTGTCTATATTATTTACTATCTTTGATTCCGTTTCTTCTTACGAATGTACTTGAGGTACATTTAGTTTTGGCCAATGCTACATCTGATAGTCACTTTGGCTTTTTAAGTAATTCATCCGAATCATTTGGTTTTGTTCTATTCCGAATCTCTGATAGTTTCGTTCTGCAAATTGTTGCATTTTGACTTTAGAGAAATAATAGAGGATTGGCTAAGTCTCTCGTTTTGTCTTTGTGACTAGATTCGTATTTGTCCAATATGGCTGTTTTGCAGGCACAACGGGTATTGTGGATTACACAAACTACGATGATATGAAATATGCAGTAAGCTTTCCATTTGATTGTAGATTGGTCTTTGTACTTATCCAAGTGGATGACTGGATGTTCTGCATTAATAATTTTCTAAGTTGCCAAGTAGTTGCTTTGTATGCCTAAGCAGCCTTTTGTTTTCTGTCTGCAGATTAGGAAACTTGATGACTCTGAGTTCCGAAATGCTTTTACTCGATCAATAGTCCGTGTATAATTTTTAACATATTATTTTAGCTTTTTAATGGTAATGTTGTATATATATTCTCTGTTTAACATTCCAATCTATCAATAGGTAAAGGAATATAAATCAAGCCGGAGCCGGAGCAATTCCAGGAGCCGCAGTCGTAGTCATTCTTACTCGAGAGACAGAAGCCATAGTCGCAGCCGGAGTTTGAGTGGGAACAGGAGGTTAGACCATGCCAAGTTGTGGTATTTATTTTGTCATGTGGTGTGTTTTATTGTTGATTAATAATTTATATAATCGTTGTTCAGCAAATCTCCTAAAGCCAAATCTTCCCGTCGATCACCTGCTAGATCCCCTTCGAGATCTGCTTCTCCTCGCTCTCGTTCTGGATCCAAGCCACGTTCTCTGTCAAGGTATACCTGTATTTTTATAGTTTTATCTTGACTGTGGAGTTATTTGTTATTAATCTAAGATTTCATACCTTTGTGGTTATTATTATATTAGTCTTATTTGTTATACCATATATATTAATTTCAGTGGTTTCATATTTTCTGGAAATAAATGTCTCCTTGTTTTACATGGTGCCTGGTAGTGGTCCACATTATAAAGCTGTTGATTTCTAAACTTGTGTAAAGATAAATGGGAAAGAAAAAGAGGAGTCAACTCTAAGAATGATAGGAAAAATTCTTCGTTGAAATATGCGTGATGCTATTGGCAATGTGGAATTTTCTGTTCAATCACTATGAAACAATAGTCGTGTGTGAACACGGTGATTACTTTTCTTTTATTCAGTTTAAATCCTTTCCTAGAGTGTGTAGTATGTTCATGCGTAATTTTCTTGTGATACTCTATTTGACAGATTTTGGTGTGTTCTGCATCATGTAAAATGATGCTAACAAGCTGTGAAGATAGTAGGTCTCGGTTTTACTTCTATTTAGTTACTTGCCATTGGCTGTAAATGTCAGATTTTGCGATTCAATCATCTTCGTGTTCTGCATGCTGCATTCTATCACTTGAATTTTGTATTCTTGCTCTCATGAAAATACAATTTTTTCAGTTGTACTTTTGGAAATGCTATCTTTTGTAAAAGATCTTACAATCAATTGATTTATAACCCGAAACCCATACGGTTTTTTGCAGAATAAATGAAAGATGGGAGGGTCTTTATATACCTTTACCATCAAGGTTTTTCCAGATTGCTGGTGCTTCCAAGTTGCTTTCGTGAATCCATCTTTTATGCTTAAACTGGATTCAATCATAATGCACAGCCAAGTTACTAAACTGCCTTTTTTTTTGGAATTTAATGTTGAATGTTGCATACCCGCTGGATCATAAATTAAATCAGTTGGCTTTAGTTAATCAATTTTGTGCCAAGTTCATGAGGTTAAATATTTGCAACATTTTCCTTGGATTCCTATGCACTGTTTGAAATTATGGTGGCACTGTCTTTCACTTGCTTATATATGTATTTTGTTTAGTTATTTTTTGTGTGTTAGTACTCTTTGTCTAATCTGCTTTGTGGTTATGTGACTTGATAAAACCACTGCATGCTTAACAAATAAAAAAAGAATGGAGGAATCTGCATGCAAACTCTTGCTTCAATACTGTTATGTATTATTTTAGTTCTGGGTTATAAGTCCTAGTTTGGGGAAGTGGTGAGTAGATTCTCCAATACTATTCCACTTATCACATTGGCTTCATTGAGCGTCAAACTAAAATGGTAATGGCATAGTCTGCTTGTCTTGTCCTATGTTACTATGCTTTATTCACAAAATTTTTGGTACTAGCAGGTACTGAGAAAATATACCGGACTGTCAAATTTTCATCAATTCCATTGTTGTCCTTTTTTATGTATGAAATTTCCTTGTTTATTTTTTTAGATATGGATATATGCTACGATCTGGGGATTGCATATTAGGATCTTTGGTGGGATATGGTTCAAATGCCTGCAACACTTTTGGTTGTGGAGGTATGATTTTTTCTAGATGGGCAGCTTTAGAAACCTTCATGGTGTGTCTATTCTGATACATAAAGCATCGCAAATGTCCATGGGTGCTAGATTGGGAACAAAGAAGATCATGGATTGCGATGGTAAAGCTGGATTATGAACTAAGTGCTATTGGAATATGGGAACTTTCATCATTGTGCGGTAGAAACGATTTTACTACCCTTGCTTTTTCAACATTGTCAAGCTAATAGAGCACGGTATCTGGATTCTTTTGTTGGTCTGTTGGCATCCTGTTGACTGGTGTCTTAAACAAGCATTTTAATGCTTCCGTTAAGGTTTGCATTTTAACTTTATTGGGCCTTTTATTTAGAGGGAGGTATATTAGTCTTTGCTTTTATCTGTTGGGCTGCTAAATATTTGTGGGTTTCCTTTTTATCTGTTTTGATTGTGGTAACTATGACGTGGAAGAGGCATCAAGGCTCTTGGATCACAGTTGTTACAAGGGACTTGTGGATATTAAATTTGCGTTGTTTCTGGAACTTTTGCAGATCTCCATCACGATCCAGATCTCCCCTACCATCTGTAAGTGAAAAGTTACATTGTTTTTGGCAAGATTTCAAAACGTTCTGGGCAGTTTATTTGAGTTGAATCCTCAATAATGTTGAATGTCTTGAGGATTGTTCTGTTGAACACTTTTTGTGTTCCATGGGTAAATTGACTACTTGTAGTTGCAACCTCTATTTATATAAGCCCGCAATTTTGTGTTTTTTATAATCTCTTAATTTGAATTTTTTATTATCTTCAGCGCCAGAAACGTACTAGTAAAAGCCCAAAAAAGCACAGTTCTAGCAGGAGCAGGAGCAGGAGCCGGAGTAAGAGTGTATCGAGGTCCCATTCTCTTGCACCATTTGTTTCCTTTTAGGCATTTGATTCTGTAGCAGGCCATATTTGTGTTGCCATTGATTTACCTGTTCTGTTAAGCTCAAATAAGTCAATCAAGGTTCTGATAGCAAATGTGTTTGAACAGGTGAGATTTGATTGCTGTGAAATCTGTTGACACCCGATGCACTGAAAAAGGGATGCTGCTTTGCCTTTTAGTTTTATGTTTGTGGGTTAGCAGTGGTATCATCCACTACAACCAAACAAATTAGAGTGAAGTTGGTATGGATTTGGAATAGTGAATGTGTGTGTCAGAACTAATTTCTGAAAATGCTTGTTGAACATTTACCAAATTTATTGCATGTATTACTTATGAGCTTTGCCATATGTTGCAACAGCCTTTGATATTCATGGGCTATTGGTGTTGCCTATCTTTGGACAAACATGAACTTCAATTTTTGAGCTTTGAAGTGTTGCCTCCTGTTATGTTCTTGTGCTTTAAACTTGTTTCTTGTTTCACTACTGAACATAAATGATTTTTGTATTGACTACCTAGGAGAAGAAAGTACTTGCTGGTGTTGTTTCTATTTTTTTGGGGGCGGAGAATTGGCATGATTGAACACTTGTTTTCAGTGGTGCGCCTAGGATAGTAATGTTCCTGGACACATTACTTACAGATCTTTTCTTTTTTACTTCAAGAAATATAGAACAAATTTTGCTCAACTGCATTTGGGCCGAGAGCGGCAGTTTCATCACCTTTTTTTCCTCCTTTTAAGTTGGTAGGAGTGGCATAGGGGAATTGGAAGTTGCCCGCTCAGAGCAATAAGGTGCACCTCTTGGTCTGGCACTGGATCCTGAGAGCCCTTGTGAAACTTCTGGGTGGTCTCTAAAAGTTCCCCTATTATATGATGGAGTTGGTACTGCTATTACAGCTTTCCTCCGTTTTCTTTCTCTGCTTTTCTTCTTTCTTTCTCCTGTTTTCTTCTTCAGCATTTTGATTGTTTAATAATAGATAATTTGGAAGTTTCTCTCTATACAACCCTCCACAAATATGCCATGAATTGTGAGAGGCCTTGTGAAACTTCTGGGTGGTCTCTTAAAATTCCTATATTCTCTTGGAATTGGTAGAGTACTATTACAGCTTTCCTCTGTTTTTTTCGGCGTTTTAATTGTCTGATAATAGAGAATTTAGAAGTTTCTCTCTATACAACCCTCCATAAATACGCCATTCCATTTTAAATTACTGTATTATTATGAAGTTTGCTGTTTGAAATCCTCATTTCTTCTTTTCTGGGAGAGTTGGATAGGAATTTTTTCCCTATAATCTTCTGCATGAAATCTATTGAATCCTTGATTCAGGTATGATGCAGGATGTTCTATAAAGTTGTTTGATGAAATGCCTGTGTGAGTTTGGTTGGAGTTTAACTCCGAGTTCCAACCATAAGTCCTAAATATCTATGATTCTTTTAATATCGACATGAATCTAAGGAACATCTTAGGTTTATAACGGCAAGGCCAACGGCACCCACAGCCAAATGGCTATGTTGTACATTCCGATGTCATTTTGTTGTGCAAAATGGTGTTTAAAAGCTGTCCTTATCTCTATAAGGGTCACAGGAGACGAGAGCCACACGAAATGCCAACGCAAACGGTCGTTGCGGGCAAGACATAAAGTAGATGGTGCGCAAAAGGATTCTTCTCATTGTGTGGTCTACCTTCCTCTTTGAGCAAACCCCATTATTTACAATTCATATCCAATGTAACTTTAATTAAATATCGTCAATAGTTAATTTTGCTTTTTAATGCAAGTCCGTCAAATAATTAATGATATGAGATTCACATTATTGAATCATCATGCCACATTTTAATAATCATGTATGTTAATTATTTTAATTAAATCTGTTTAGTGATGGGTGTTCTAAAACACCAATGAGATTATCTTGGAAAGTACCCTTGTATTTTTGTTCTGATCTTGCAGTTAGGCAAAGTTAGACTAGTGACTTATATATAGATGTATTAATAAATATAAAAAAAATTATTTTATGTAATTGGAAGTTGAATAAAATAGAGTGAAAAACAATTATTATCATTGCATCATTTGTTATCAGGATCAAAAGAAACAATTAAGACGAAAAGGAAAGAAGATGAATTGCAGTGAAAAGATCATTCATTTGGTTCCTTACACCATATTAACCCTGCATTTAATTAAGGATGATTTTGGATTAAGTCACGTTTAGAGAACTTGTATTACAATAAATTTTATTTAAAAATTATATTTTATTAAGTCTTATTATATATATTTTATATCAAAATTACTCATAATATAACATATACTCCATGTCACTGTCAACACTATTTTCCATCACTGTCATTGTTGTCACTGTTGTTGCCGTCATCACCATTGCCGTCACTGCCACCACCACCACCACCACTATCGTTGTTGCCGCCGCCACTATTGTCGCCACCACTTTTTACTGTCACCACCACTAGATTTGTCGAAAATAGATAAGAAATTAAAAAATTCTTGTTTTAAATCTAAAATATCTCATTTGTTATGAATGTCTCATTTGGTATTAGATATGAAAATGAGATATTATTATGAAATGTCTCATTTGTTATAAAATGTCTCAAGATATTTTTTAAACAAATAAGACATTTCATAACAAATGTCTCAATTTTCAAATGTCTCTGTCTTATTTTTCAAATGTAACATTTTATGTAAATAAGACATTTATTAAATGAATGTGTATTTGAATATGTAAATGTCTCATTATTTTTAAATAAATAAAATATTTATTATTTTTAAAATGAGACATTAATTACTACCACTATCAAATACAGATCTGACTAGAAATCTCTATAATTTTTACATTCATCACATAACCCCTTACTATTATTTGGGTACATTGACAACAAATAAATAAAATGATGAAGAAGTAAATTTTTTTGAAATAATGTAAATTTTTGGTTTTGAAGAGTATTCCGAATGACTTTTTACTTCTTTTTTTTTTAATTAAAATGTCTAATGGCTAATCTGTATTCATTTTTTTTTCTTTTAAACTTATTTGAAATCTTTCTAATTTTTTTAAAAAGAGAGTATTTTTTATTAAGGGCAGTACTGTAATTTTGTGTATTAAAAATTAAAGTATTTCAAATGTAAATAGATTTTTTTCTTTTCAAAAAAAGAGAAAAAATAAATAAGTTTTTACCAAACAGTGTAGTAAACTTCAAAAAAGTACCGAGACATCACATAGGGGAAAAATTATTAGTTACTATTATAGTATTATGTAATATTATTTATGTAATATTTTAAATAAATAAAATTGTGCGATTCACTGACTTATTGTTATTTTTTATTTACTTAGCAAAAATACATCTATATTATTCTATAATTAATATTTTTTATTACATTATTTAATAAAAAATATCACGTAACTAATATTATATTATACTTCAAAATTACGAAATAATTATGCAACAAACCAACAAAATTGCAACGATATTACTGAATAATTACTCAACAAATAAAAAAAAATATCATCACAACTGTAATTTGTAGGTAACATAACATATTCTAAAATCAGTATAATCCTCGATCTTACAACCGCCTAAGAAAATAGCTCTAGCGGTCGATAAAGGAGAAATTATTCAGTGAGTTGCACATGATCCTTTATCATGGAATATGTTCATTTGGTGTCTTTAATTAATAAATTTATCCTTTTTTTTATAAGATAAATTTATCCTATATACTCTTTTAATGTATGTTAATTTAGTATGTTTAATTAATACATTTATAAATACTTTTTTCAATGTAAATTCATGTTAATGTGCAGTAACTCATATCTCTAATGTAGGTTTATTTTGAAATTTACAAATACAGTGTTATCTGAATTAACTCTGTTTGGGTTAAATTTTAAATTTTTTTAAAAAATTTAGGTCCCGTTTGGTTTGATTTTTCGAAAACAGTTTCTGAAAAATTATGAATATAGAATTCCAAAAAATTCGTTTACTACCAATTTTGAAAAAAAATTTCAAAAAAAAAGAAAAAATTAAGTTAAAAATTGAATGTTTTTTAAAAATATGAAAAATATGTTTTGACATTTTTTTGATTCGTTTTTTTTTTCTTCTCACAAAATGAAAACAACTTCTTTTGACTATTTTTTTAGTTTTCAAATTGCTTCGTTGAAATGAAACAAAAAAACAATTTTTTTTTATCAAAATAAACACCATAAGTCAAATTTTTGTTTTTAGTAAATTTTGTTATATTCTGATCAATTTTTTATTTTTAGATTGTGATGATAGAAATTAAAAAATATAATAATTTAATTAACTAATAAAAATATTTATTAAATAAAATAAATATTATTTCATCAAGGTCAATAAAGGTCTCGTTTGGTAACCTAACCTGACTTTAAAATTAAAATTTTTGTTTAAAATCACTTTAAGTTAAATAAGTAAAAAAAATTATTTAGTAAATTATAAGATTAGCCTTAAGTCAAAAGGCAATAAAGTAAAGAATTTAGCTTAAAGTGATTTTAAATTTAAAAGTAAAATACTTGGCTTAAAATTATTGTAAATTTTTAAAATTTATTTTTAGATAATTTTGTATTTAATATGAATTTTATTTGATAAATTTTTACAAATAAATTTTAAAAATATAATTTTTATAAAAAATAAATATGTATAATAAAAGTTATATATATTTTTAAAAAATATGTAAAATATTTATGAAAAAAACAAAAAAACTAAAAGGCTAAAAGCAAATAAATTGACATTTTAAACTTTTGCCATTGTTTAATTGATTAAATTAATAATAAAAAATATATAATTTTTATTAATAAATAATATTATAAAATGAGTAATAAATAAATTATTAATATTATATTCCGTACACCGTGCAAAAAGGAGGAGCAGGAGATTTTTCTCTAATTTTATCTCCGATTTAGGTATAGCCATCTGAAAAATTCGACAGAAAATACAAGATACACAAGTGGAAGGGAAGAGAGATCGTTTTCGTCTCACAATCCGTTGGAAAAATAAGCCAATCACAGATTTCTTGTTTATTTACTTCTCTCTCCGCCGAAAAGATCGATCCCCATTTGTGCGTTTGTAATTCGAAGATGACAATGGGCGATCCCGTGTTTTCAAACCTCTCCGACGACGTTGTTCTCAACATATTCTTTAAGCTCGAAGACGATCCTCGGAACTGGGCAAGACTCGCCTGCGCTTGTACGAAATTCTCTTCTCTAATTCGCAACATTTGCTGGAAAATCAAATGCTCCCAAACAATCCCTTCCGTGGTCTCCGACCTCCTCTCGATCTCCGCCGCCGGCGAAGCACCTCCCGGCGGTTGGGCTGCTCTTCACAAGCTCGCCGTTTGCTGCCCCGGCCTCCTCCACTCTGGGGTTCTGTTGGAGAATTCTGATTTTGGGCTCGAGCGCGAGATCGGTCCGGATGAGAATTATCAGGAGAACAGATTATTTCAACTGGATCAGTGCCAAACAACGCCGCCTTCATCGAGCGGATGTGGTGGTAATCCAGAGGCGGTTGTTTCTGGTTCTGAATGTTCTTGGTCCTTATTTGATGATCTTTATTTCGATACTGTTTACAATACTTCTGAATCACAAGATCGAGATGAAATGGACGAAGGTCCCAAGATGGGTGTTGTCAAGACGGCTTCTGAATTTTCCGTCTGTAAGAGAAGGAAGATTTGCAGATCGTTTAGATCTCATTTGGCCTCTGGGGTCTGGAATTTGAGCCGCGAACAGGGGAATAAGTTGCTCGCGAGTCGATTCAGAGGGGATTGTCTTTACGTATGTGATTGGCCTGGCTGCGTTCACATTGAAGAGAAGCGCAATTATATGCTTTTCAGGGGAATTTTCAAGAATTTCAAGCGGTCGAGGGTTTGGAGAACGATAAATGATGGAAATCGGAGCAAGGTTGACCTGAATTGCGCTTTTTGCTCGTGCAAGCAGACTTGGGATCTGCATTCTGCGTTCTGTTTGAGGAGGGTTTTCGGATACCATGACGATGGCGAGCCAGTTGTTCGAGCTTATGTCTGTGAGAACGGCCATGTCTCTGGGGCGTGGACAGACTGGCCTTTGTACACATAAATCGGCTTCTCCTGATTTACGGGTAGTAGATTTGGATTATTTTGAAGTTGTGTTACCAGATATATTGTTGTTGTGGATTTTCTTCATTTCAATGTGTCTATTGCATCTCTAAGTGTTATTTTTAGTATTATTTGTATTTCTTATCTGTAGTATCAAATTATCTTTGAACTTCTATAAAGAATGGTGTGGTTTGAATTATCAATACAAATACATGGTTTCAGGTGTGATGTTCCATGTATTTTGATTTTGGTTAGTATTAGAACCTAATTGCAGATCCTAATTGCAGGATTTGATGGTAAACCACAAGTATATTTTCCAAATGTTACAATGAGTTGACATCTCAGAACCATGTTTAGATAAGGTGTTTACGTCTATTTGATCATTGGGCTCCGGTTGAAGCCTTAGATTCTCTCAAACAATTGTCTTGAAACTTAGAAGTTTGATTTTTGTTTTCTGTTCTTTGGTTACTCGTAGTAATTTTCTTTTCAAAACATTAATGTTCTTCCTGGTTTGTCAACATTATTTGGGTCATTTGGACGGCTCGCCTTACTTAGATTTTGGTGTGTTTAGGGATGTGTTTGGTCTGTTCATGCTTTCACGCTTTGATGGGGATTCCTTGCACGTTCTACCTATGCTCATCGAGCTTTCACCAATTTCTTCCTGGTGACTCTTCCTATTGGTTGCAGCTTTGGTAAAATACTTGCGATAAAATTATACAAAACTGTGTGTTTGGTAGGAAATCTCCATATTGAAACGGCTTTGTTTATGGCTTCTATGTAAATTAGAGGCAAAAACTTGTCTTTGGCATTTTTTTGGTTTTTATAGGGTATAAATGTGGAGATCAAGTTCGCAATAGACTTAAAACAATAGAAGACACAAGTTCATGAATGTAAATCCATGTTCAAATTAGCATTGTTTGTTTGTTTGTGTTTTTTTTTTTTTCGCGTTCAAATTAGAATTTGCAACTGCTTTAGTTTCTTCCCATATAGCTTTTTTTTTTCTTTTTTGATTGATAGGAAAAGCAAGAGAAACAAAAGGTAGAGCTTCTCAAAATCTATACCTGTAGCGTCGGCACTGTTAAGAGGTGCAATTAGGGGAGGGGTTTATATATAGAAATGAAAGGGTTATCTTGATTAGCACCCGTATTTGTCAAGTCATCCACAACTTTATTTCCTTCCCGACAAATATGCACAATGGTGCTATGCGTGTCTGTCATCAATTTACGGCATTCTCAACAAGAACTTTTTTGTGGGCAGTGGGTTATATCTTCATTTTTAACCATTAGCAACGAAGCAGGGCAGTCAGTTTCAATATTAAAATCGTGGAGACCTTCGCCCATTGCCTCCTTTTAAGCCATTGAAAATACTCCATAGATTCGCTTCAAGGCTTCTGCAATTCTGTAGCTGTCCATGGTAGTCAGTGATCCATTGGCCATTAGCATTCTTAAAAGCCTCCCCAAAATCGGCAATTCTTGGGTTGCGTTGAGAATATCCATCTGTATTTAGTTTCAGGCGACCTACAAGTGGAAAAATTCAATGAATTAGTTGGAAGACTTAAACCGAGGGAAAGGAGTTACCCCCAAAAGCCATAATGATTTTTTCTGTGTAGATGAAAATATTTCTCTCTTGTAAAAAGGAGAATTTAATCCAGATATTATGACTATAGTCGCAAAACTAGAAGAGATGGTCAATATCCTCAATAGGACATCTGCATTTGGGACAATTTGGGTTGCTAGTAAACCCTCTAATCAGCATGTGGTGATTAGTTAGAATTTTACTGTGTAAGCAGGTCCATATAAAACCTTTGATTTTTGGGGGAGAAGAAGTTTTCAAATCCACCTCCAGTTCTTAGTTGGATCGTTTGCATTTTCAATAAGGTTGTAGGCCGACTTTAAATTAAACTTGCTTGTACTAGTTAAAGTTCAAGATTGGGTGTCCTCATAAGAGCTTACACTGGATTTAGGAAGGATAACATTGACCTCCTCAGGGTGACCAGGTTCTGGATGGCCAAAATATTCCATTTTCGATTGTGGGCGAGGATGTCTTTAACCATGTTGAGGTCCTCAGCCCGGACTAGGTGTAAAAATGGCTCAGGATTTGTGGGCAGCTCAAGACCCGCACGCTTATTTTTTGGGCTTAAGCTTACCCCTTGGGTCTGTGGGCTGTCCCGGCCCGTTTGGCTCGAGTATCTTATTATATTTAATTATTTATGTATTATGTATTTATGTATTATAATAAATTTATTGTAACATAACTTAACATAATTTATAAATGATAATTTAATATAATAGTTTATTATAAGTATTAGTTTATAACATAATTTATAAACTAATATTAATACATGACAAGTAAACTAATTTATAAACCTATAATAAATTAATAAACTTATAAACTAATAAAGTATAAACTTATAATAAAATAATAAACTAATAATAAACTATAAACTTATAAACTAATAACTAATAAAGTATAAACTTATAATAAACTAATAACTAATAATAAATCATAAACTTATAAACTAAGTAATTAAAAAACTAATAAAGTTATAAATTTATAATAAAATAATCAACTAATAAATAAACTTATAATAAAGTATAAATTTAATAATTTATGGTCTTATACAACAAGTTAATAATTCAAAAAATAAAAAAAAATAAAATAAAAAAAGCAAAAAATAAAAAACCCGCAAAAAAACCCGGTCCGTGGCACAAGGCTAAGGCCCGAGTCCGAGTATTAAGCTTGAGTCCTATATCTCTTGGGTCTGGTCCGATTCTCCCCAAAAAAACTCAGCCTGATTCAGCTTGAACTTTTAGCAAGAGTCCACCGGGTCAAGACCGAACTTAACCCGACCGAGCTACGGCTGGGCCGTGCCGTGCCAAAATTACACTCTTGGCCCTGATTGAGTGATTATCAAGAAGAGGCTTATTCCCACACCACCAATCTTTTTAAAAAGAGATATTTCTACTGTTTTTCATCAACCATTTCACAACTCCTTTTAAAGTCTTTTGTGAGGGGATGATACTTTTTCAAATGTGAGAGGAGGAACTCTTTTCGAGGTAATTAAAATTTTTTTTGATTAAAGTTATTTCTTTTGAATAAAGGTAACTCACAGGACTTAAGCTCGATGTGAATTTTCTAACTTAGTTTTTTTACTGTCACAGGACTTAAGCTCGATGTGAATTTTCTAACTTAGTTTTTTTACTGTCACAGACAATCTTGTCCCAATTAACTAAATGAATTTTTTTCACATTATTAGCGTCGTCCTAGAGAAAATTTTTATTGACTCTATCTATATTATCCAAAAGAGTCACATGAAGCTGAGAGGTTTGCATGTTAAAGTTGGGCATGGTAAAAGTATCCGATTGAACAAGAGTAGCTCTTTGAGTTTTTGCTTTTCAAGCCCAAAGCTTTTTTTTAAGGCTATTGTATACTCACAGTGGCTTTTGTTGACAATGAGTAGATGAGGGGGATTCTAAGCTATTTACCAAGATAAAGAGTAAGGGGGATGCCATGAGAAGTGGAGGACGGAGGCTGATTTTTGGTTGTATTGGGGAAACGAAAAGCTTTGATTTGGTGAGACTAATCATCTGACCCGAGGCTTTACAGAAGACTTTCAAAACTTTAAAAACAGTCTCAATCCCTTTATTAGAGGCTTCAGAAAATAGAATGATCTTATTCATAAAGAAAATGTGACCGAAGGATGGGCCATCCTTAGAGACTTTAACACCTTGTCCGTACCCTAGATCCATTTCCTGTTTAATAAGCAAGGAAAGGCGTTTCATGCATACAACAAAAAAAATATTCACCAAACTATCAAAAAAGTTAGAAAAGATACAAATAATCAAATTATATGTTGTTTGTTTTCGTCTTTAGCCATATTTTTTATTTTTAATTATTTTTTTTTTACTTTCTTAATTTCTCTTAAATTGAGAAAGTGAAAAATTATAATGAAGAGATAAAAAAATTCAAAAAATAAATAAATAAAATTCTCTTAATTATCCTGATAGGGCATGTGTTTAATGCAGAATATTCAAGACATCTTATATGTAGATATATTAATGCATGTAGTAGTAAAACTTTGCCCCGTTTGGTAAAGTTTGTCTTTATTCATTTTTGTTTTCGTTCTTAATTTTTTTTGTAAATTATAAACAAAACTATGATTGATAATTATTTTTATTTTTTAAAAATAATAAATAATTTTCAAAGGTTATCGTCTCTGACACTTTCGACTATTATCGCTATTTCATGCTATCATTACCGACTAATACCTCTGGTTATCTACCTTCAACCATCATCTTTCACCTGTACATTTGTCCACAACTCTTAATTATTATTTTTCAAACATCTATGTTTTAAATATGTTTTTATTTTTATTTTTTAAATAAAATAAATAAAAATATAATTTTTATTTATTGTCAAAAAATAAAAAGCAGTAAATATTATCAAATGGGACTAAATATTTGCAAAAATTATAATCTTATGATTATTAAAATTTTCACAAAAAATCTATTACAAGGACATTTGAGAAGGTATTAAAAATTCAAATTCACATAGATGCAGTGTAATTTGCGGTGGCATAACACCACTCTTTAAAATAAAAAATTTAACTTAAAGTCCATTGGCAAATTACTCAAGATACTTAGGGCTTGATTGGCAACTTAGCTTTTTTAATTTTTTGGTTAAAAATATCAAAAAACTAAAATTATATATTTTGTAAAAAAAAAAATTTACAAATTAAATTAAAATACAAATTCTAATAATATTCTATTTAAATTCTCATTACTTTTAAAATATAATAATACTCTTTATTCATAATTTATTTACTATAATTATCAATTATATATAATTATTAATATCAAATATATAGAATGATAAAATTATTTATTTTAAACAAAAAAAAATAAAAAAATTTAATTTTTTATCTTCCCTACCAGTTTTTACTTAATGAAGTTAAGGCACTATTGGCCTTTTATCTTCCCTAGGCCGTTCTGGTTATAGGGCCGAATGGCACCAAGTTAAAAAGTTAATTTTTTATAATTAAAAAGTTAAATTAAATTTAAAATAAATTATTTGATAATACAAATTTTAAGTTAATTTTTTAAAATATAATAATTTATTT
>JAOTRH010000006.1:1597415-1608865 GCA_034768845.1 Heliamphora exappendiculata
CATGGCTGTTGGTTTCCAGACTTCAATTGCAATAGAATGGCCAATTCAATTGTAATTAAATCTGCTATTGAAATCTGAATTTCAATAGCTAATGAAATTCACAGATTCCAACAATTTTTCGACGAGAGGTTTGCCGGAGCTTGAGAGTACCTTCTCTTCCGTCCAATGATGAATTGGTGAGGTTTAGTTTTATTTTGTTAGGTTTTCTAATGGACTCATTTTAATGAGTTAGAGCCGTTTATTTTATTATTTTAAGCGTATATATTATTATTGTAAATAATTAAATTGGTCGAATATCGGTAATTGGCTTAACAATTCACGTTTGTGTTAATAAAAATAAATTGTGATTTCTATTTTATTATTTATTTTATCAATACATATGTAATTTATTAAGGTAATTATCGATATCTGATCAACTTATTTTTTTATAGTAATAATATATACGCTTAAAACAATAAAATTTATAACTCAGATTATCGATATGGATCCATGTTGAACCAAAAAAAAAACAAAAGTTTACCTCTCCGGTCTAATGAAAGATTGGAGAGAAACCATGCTTATTTTAAAATAAGACCTCTTAAAAATTTGTGCAAATTAAAAAATGATAATAAAACCAACTCAAAAAATAATTATAATTGAAAAAATAAAATCATAAAAATTGCAATCCATGACTTTATTTAGATAATTTGTAATTTAGAATGAATATTTCAAAAAAATTTCAAAAAATTTCAAAATCTCCAAACAAAAAATTATGCACAATAAAATGAAGTATTACTCAAAAAATCATACACAATCAAATAAGGTGCCACTCAAAAAATATCAAATTCTCCGCACACAAAATAATCACTAACATAAACGTAATTAATTTGTAAAAAATTACAGTTATTAATTAAAATAATATTTATTTTTTTGGATAATTAATTGTATTAAAACATTATTTATGCATTCAATATATTTTATATGTTACAAATATGAATATCAAGATATGTATTCTTCCGTATATATAGATATTTGAATATTTAATAAAATTAAATATTAAAATTTTCATCAAAAAAAAAATTATCATTCACGCATACTTAGCTAGAGATTAGACTGAGTGAGATTATGAAAATTAGTTCTAGCAACTAAGCTTTTGAGTAAAAGATAATATTAAATTATTTATTTGTTAATTGGATTACATCATATACAGAAAGTTATATAAAAACTTATACAAATAATTATAAATTTTTTGAATCCAAAAATTTAGTCAAAATTTAGGATTAAAACCGTAGCTTTAATGACCTTATACTAGGATCGAGCTTGAAAGTTCAAAAAAACCTAGAGAGAAGGAGACAACTATCTTGAAAATGGAGGAACGAATAGCTGACAAACAAGAAGTGAACTGTGAGGGTATTTGGTAAAGTTTTTAAATTTTTTTACTTTTAATTATGAGTTATAATTTATTTTAAATATTTATATTTTTTTGTTATAAATTATAATTATTATTTTTATTTCAATTATAACTTATAATATTTATTAAATATTTATAATTTTTATTACAAATTATAATTTATAAATTACTAACAGTAATTTTATAAAACAATCCTTATGCCCTCCTAGCTTTTCTAGATTTCTTTCAAGGCGGAGGAAGAGGTGAGGAAGGAGTGGCAAAAGATGGTGGTGTGACTGGGGGGGTTTTATATTCGTATCATGTATTGTGCCATATTCGTACTATGTATTCATATTCATGCGCCCTATAGAATTGGAAAACAGGAAAAAGAAAAATGGCTGAAGAGTAGATTCTGATGAATATTATTATTAATACATTGTAGTGAGTTAGATTATACGAAAATTTTAAAATATATTTAACGATTTTAAATATATTATGACATCTGAGCATGCAAGAACTTAGAAGATTCTGATGAATATTATTGTTGTGTATGTAAAAGTATGAGGGCGCGGCATTCGAGGATGGAAGGGCTCGGAGCATTTGGGACACTTTTGCTCACGCTGGTCAGTTTCTTCTTGTCGTTTCTTTGTTTTTAGGATAAATTACACTGATGTTCCTAAAATTTTAATTAAATATAATTAATTTTATATTTTTGAATAAATTATATTAAATTTTTTTACATGTAGAAATATTGTTACACATTTATGTCATTAAATTTGTTTTCATTTTACTCTTTAAATACAGCAGCATCAAATATGTTTTTTTTATAAAATTTATAAATTAATACATTTTTAATTTAAATTTGTTAGAGTAATTTATTAACGATCGAAATCGTTCACTAACAACGTTAGGTCGTCAAAAAAATAATGAACGTTGTCGATTGAAAAATAATTTATATTTTATAATTAATTATAAATATAATAATTAAAAAAAAAAAGAAAAAAAAAGAAAGAGCGCTACAACCCCACCTTTGCACCTCTCACCACACCCACGCCGTCGCCGTCGTCACCTCCGTTTAATATATATACATACATTTAACAACGAGATTTTCCTCAACAAGCTTTTCAAGAATGTCTCTTATAAAAGTACAATCCTCTCTCTCTATATATAAAGTACAATCCTATATATATATAATGTCTCTTATGAAAGTACAATCCTCTCTCTCTCTATATATAAAGTACAATCCTATATATATATATATATATATAAATATATATATAAAGAAAAAAAGAAAGTAAATTTTTTATTTTCTTATTAATAGCTACGATATGATTACCATAATGCATTACAACAGGGAAGATCTATAATTTTGGGGAGAAAACTAATTTTAATTTAAGAGCTATTAACTAAAGAAACTGATTTCACTTGAAGAGTTAATTGGTAAAAAACTATAATTCAGTAGAGTGATTATATGTGCACCAGCCGTCGTGGTCCTTGTGAATATATATAATCACATACTAAATTGCAATCCACGAATCACTTCATCTCAAAACCAGTCCGATCACATCGGTTTCACCTCCTTCTATCTCTCGATTTCTCGACGACTTCGAACTCCCTCTCGATTATGCCTTTCGATTGCTCCACGACGATAACACCACCAATACAATCTCCATTAATACTCAGCCTCAGCCTCATAAGAAGACAAATCTCTCTCTCTCTCTCTCTCTCTCTCTCATACACACACACGTTCCACATAGCCGAACACACCCTTATAACTCGGTGTTCTTCAACTTCTCCGACGAGGTCGAAACGCCGGAGTCATGGTTCACAAACTCGTCGGCTGCGGAGGAGGAGTCGCCGGCGGTGGCGACGGTCCTGGACGGCGGCGACTGGCACCGGCTGTGGAACGAGAGAGAGAGATGAGATTTGGGGAGGTTGAACGAGAGAGAGAGATGAGATTGGGGGGTGTTTGCGCTGCTTCGTCTTCCTCAGTTCTGTTTTCATTTTTTTTAAAACCCTAACACAAATTAATACTTAGAATAAATTTGTTTTTTTATCAATTTTATTAACCCCCTTAACGGTTAAAAAAATATTAATATAATTTATTCAAAAAAAATTTAAAAAATATTAATGTAATTTGTTTTAAAAAAAATAAAATTAATTGTATATGATCAAAATTTATTGAGAGGTAGCCTAATTTACCCTTGTTTTTATTATTTTTTTTGTCTTTAATTTCTTTCTTTGTTCGAAAGACTTATAATTTCTTACTGGGTACTAGTTTAATATGTCCCTTCAGAACATGATCTTTTCGATTTTTTCTTCGGCTGCCCTTCTTTCTTCTTCTTCATCTTCTTGGGATTTTTAATCCCCATAAAGCTCAATCTTGTTTTCTAGGCAACGATTTACTCTCATCATATTACATCTGGATTGAGGAATTGTAAACCCTTGATTTGGTTTAGAACTGCTATTACCAGAAATTCTTGTAATTTTGGGCCTGCCTACTTGATAAATTTCTGGGTCAGCCATTTTAGGTCATTGGTGGTATTTGGCATTGCTCAAGCTAATTGTTATAGACCGTAGCTGAAAAAATGATAGTTAATGCTTGTATAAGAAGCTGCGAGTCTTTGGCCGAGATAGTAAATTGTAGCTGAAATAAGTGATTTATAAAAAATAAATAATTATAATTTATAGCAGAAGGTATACGTGTTTAGAAAAAAACGACAACTTATTACTAAAACTAGTAATAAAAAATCAAAAGTTAAAATTAAAAGTTTGGCACCATTATCTTGGAACCAATGCCTTACTAAAATTGATTTGTTACTACAGTAATCAAAAGCATTGCTGTTTAGATGGATCCATAATGTGATGATTTCTCGTATCCTTTCATACATAGATGGACCCAAGGGAGTATAGATGGGGGCTGCACCCCTAAATTTTGAAAAAAAAAATCATAATTAGAGTTGTATTAGTCCCAATATTTCAAGATTATGTAAGTTCTATTCTTCTAACATTTTTTTAGACTTCTAATATCTGTCGCATAAGAGGCTAATATATTGTAAAGAACCATTCGTCCCTCTAAATTTAAATTTTGCATCCGTCCCTATCTTCACCATTGTTAATTCATCAAGCGATGATGAACTCCCCATGAGATAAATCTATATTAAGCAGATACTATTTATTGCCAGAAACTGATTATTATTATATGGGTTCAACAAAAATTTTCAGGGAACGCACATGGAGACACTGGGGACATAGCATGTGATGGGTACCATAAATACAAGGTGTTTTCTGTTTGTTTTCTTTCTCTTTTACTTTTATTTTCCTTTTCTCATTGGCGTAATAAAATGCATGGTTGATGATTTCCTTTACAGTAGAGAACAGTTATAGTAGGTTGATGTAGTTACCCAAAATATGAACTTCCGATTGATTTCTGATGTGTTGGGGTTTGAATCTAATGTGAAGGGAATTCTAGTAGTTCACTATTTCTTTGTGATGGTGGAATGATGGTGGTGGTGGTAGAATAGTGGTGCTAGTGACAATGGTCCGATGGTGTGGGTGGAAAGTACTTTTTGCTATAAAAATACGAAAAACGTTTTTCACTAAAATCAACTTATTTTCATTAATTTAGAAACTATTTTTCGTTGACTTTTAATTTCCATCCTACCAAACACCCACAGAAAGTAGAAAATATTTTCCAGATTTTCATGTCAAAACAAACAGATTGTTAATGTCTTGTGTCAACAACCTCTTTCGTTGCATGATGCATTGAAGTTCAATATTCTTCCTTCTCCATGCTCCGTTTCATATGTTTTGTATAGGCAATCATGTTCTTCTTGTCTATCTTGTTCACATGAGTAATGCTGATTTGCAAGAATAGCATCAAGCAACCCATTTCTGAAGGTCCATGTGTGATTTGGAACATTAACCTTGTGCAGGAAGATGTCCAACTCATGGTGGAAACCGGCTTGGAGGCTTATAGATTCTCCATCTCATGGTCAAGACTTATCCCTAGTATGACCACCTAACTCTCTCATATTAACTTGGCTCAGCAATATAAAGCAAATCCTGGTTCTTTGTCTCATGCTTATGCTCACTCTATTTTCAGATGGAAGAGGACCTGTTAACTCAAAGGGTGTAGAATATTACAACAACCTCATCAATGAACTTCTCAAACATGGTTATAGATAAATTTCCATTATAAACATTGCAATACTTGTGGTTAGCATTTGGAATATTCTATCATTTAGGAAACTATCAAAGCAATTCATTTTCTTGCAAAAGCAAGAAAATATATATTCAAAACCCTAACCACGACACCTTAATGAAATTTCTCCTTTTTCTATTCACCAGTGATAACATTTTGTCTTTATCAAGCAGGAATCCAACCACATGCTACCTTAATGCACATTGACTTCCCTCAGGCTATTGAAGATGAATATGGAGGATGGCTTAGTCGAGAAATGGTGTATGATTCTCAACTTCCATTGGCTTTTGCTTCACTAACTACTTTTGATAGCCTGATTGAGATAGAAAATGTAAGATTTATTCGTAACAAAATTATCAAAATTTTGTCGATGCAGAAAAGACTTTACAGCATACGCTGATGTGTGCTTTAGAGAATTTGGTGATAGGATTTTGCATTGGACTACCGTGAATGAGGGAAATATATTTGCAGTGGGTGGTTATGATATAGGAGGTACACCCCCTCAACGGTGTTCTCCTCCATTCGGAGTAAGAAACTGTTCTAGGGGTAACTCCGTAACTGAGCCGTACATTGCCGCTCATCATATGTTGCTGGCACATGCATCGGCTGCAACATTGTACAAGAAGAAGTACCAGGTACATGAGCTTTTGTAAGGAATGTTAAGGAATCTACTTTTCTATACGATTGTCATCAAGTTTTCCATGTGAATCCTGCTCCAACATTCTAAGTTTGCCAAAGCCATATATTAGAAAAAAGTTTACTTTTTCATCTTTGCCTGTATCTTTGTCAGTTTTCATTTCTCTAAGTAATTATGGCAATCATGAAAGAAATATTTGTAAGAATGCCCATAAGTTTGAGAAAAATTGTGATTGTACAGGGGAGGCAACATGGATTCATAGGAATCAACCTTTATGCTTATTGGCTTGTCCCTTATACAAATGCAACAAAGGATGCAATTGCAACCCAAAGAGCCACTGATTTTCTTCTTGGATGGTGAGTCACAAACCTAAATAGATAATATCTATACATCTCGGATTCTTATTTGAACAGATGATGGGCCTGAAAAGTATTCCTCCTCATTAGTTCAATTGCACGAACACTTCTATGGAGGAGGCGCGCCGTGTTGGGCACCGACATTCTTTGGACACTCCTAAAAGTGTGCCAGACACTTTTTAAACACGTCTTATTTAAAAAATTAAAATTATAATATTAGACATTTTTTCAACACTTTGCGAACACTTTAATGATATTGGTTGAACCCTCCAAATACATCTATGTGACGAATCTCCTAATAGTGACAATGTTTTGAATTCTTCAAAATGTAACTTATACATACTAAATATGTTTTAAAACAATTATAACATAAAAATATAAAATATATATAGAATTTTAATTTGATTAGTCATATGTTGCATATTTTTGTTATTAACTTTAAATAAATTATTTATATGTTTGACATACTACATATATAAAAATATAAATCTTTAACGTGTTCCAAAGTGTCATGTCTTGCATTTTTTTTTTTTAAAAAGCGATGTATTGGTGTGTCCGTGGTGTCACGTATCCGTGTTCATACTACTTAGGTTCAATGAAGTCTGTGTGTGAAATGTGAAAACATCCTTGTATAATTCTGTCTATCTAATTTCTGTTGCAGGTTTGCGGATCCCCTGGTATTTGGGGACTATCCTGACATAATGAAGAAGAATGTAGGCAAAAGACTTCCAGCCTTTACCAAACTTGAATCTGAACTAGTCAAGGGTTCATTTGACTTCATAGGACTAAACCACTATAACACATTTTATATTAAGGACAACCCAAGCAACTTGGGCATGGATAGCCGGGACTTCAACGCAGACATGGCAGTGCAATTGATATGTATGTTACTTTACTTGCTTAACTTGATAAAGATGCCTTGCTAGCTCAATTTACTTCCAGCTTCACTCCACTTGATTGAATTTACAAATGAACTCTGCACACTCTCATTTTTGAATGTTTTCCCCTCAGCCTCTCAATCCTCCTTGAAAACCATTTTTTTATGGTTACCGCTTTGCGCAGTTTGAATTATGTTTTTTTCCCCTAATTTAATGCGCCAAACATGGTACTGTACTAAGCCAAGTTGATCAATTTTTCGACCTGTATGATTGTTTCATGGATCTGATGTAGCATTCCCTGTTTTTGGGTGGTTGTAGTTGGGCAAGTTGTTACACCGTCGAATGAGGTGAGTGCTCTAAACAAATGCTATGAAGTTTATTTTACTTTGGAGACTTATTCGTTCAATTAATCAGTTTGCTTGAACCAGTTGCCCGTTACACCCTCGGGTCTGCTACAACTTTTGGAGTATTTCAAGGAATCTTATGGAAACCCTCCTATTTACGTCCATGAAAATGGTCTCTCTCTCTCTCTCTCTCTCACAGCAGTGTTGTGTATCAATTTCTAGATTGTTGTTGCCTAATCCAATATAGTGCTAGAGTGAGGCTCATTGTCACAGTACTTCAATTTTTTTAGTTATCATTTTTCACTATGGATAGGACTTAGGATCGGAATGTGGGAAAGGCTGCAACTTGCAGTGGTGAGACTCAAATCCGGGATCACACCAGTGACATCCGTTGGGCGAACCCCTTGGTCTCTGGTAATTTGATGGATTGGGTTTTCTCCATCTAATGGTTACAAAAAAGATCACTTCAATTTGATTCTTTTCAACCATATGACTTGCTATTTAAGGGTTTCTTACGTATTTGTTAAATGGATGTTGCTTTTTGCAAAATATTGAAAAAACTACGCAATTAAAACATAATTCAATGTGGCATTTTAGCAATATCTTAAATAAGGCCACCAGTGGGGGCCTTGATGCTTCAAGTCAGCACTTGTCTGTTGGGAGTATCTGAATGTATATCACTGCATTGATTACCCAACTTCAAGTACTTTGCGGCCTCAAAACAGTTAATCAAAAAACATTGAAAACCTATAATGGATAAACCTACTATACGGTGTTATTGCCTGACATGAGCTGTAGTCTAATAAGTAGCCTGGATATGGACACGGGACACGCCGACAAGTTAATCAGGACACAACAAATTTGGAACACATTATTTATTCAGTGGTAATTAAAATGATACTAAAAAGTTCTATATTTTTCATCTTATAAATGTTTTAAAATATATTTAGTATGCATAATTTGCATTTGAAGAATGCAAAATACGGTTATTATGAAAAAACTTATCGCATAAGACGTGTTCGGAGACTTTAAGAAATGTTGTTGAAGTTTCATTCAAATGTCAAAAAAATATTTGATATCTAAATTTAATTTCTAATTAAGATATGTTTAAAATTTTCCCCACTTACGTTTAAAAAGTGTTGCACGCATTTAGGAGTGTTCAAGCCTCCTTAATATAAAGTGTCCATGTTTCTTAGCCTAAGAAACATCCCGCTGTGATAAAATGATCAAGAGGGTTTTAACCCATTATTCATTCCATTAGTGTCATCATCTAATAGTTGGAACTTTCACTTGGTTTGATAGGTCAACAAATGAGGAGGGACGCAACACTGAATGACACTCCAAGGGTGAAATATATGCAGGTTTTCATTGGGAGTTTGCTTGATGCTATGAGGTATTGTTTAGTGTGGTGCAACTTGAAGCACCATAAGCTCAAGCCCGTGGAATCCTTTTTGTTGTCTTTTCTTCGCATGGTTAAATCATATGGAAGTTTGGGCATTTTTATGAAAATGATCTAGTAAGATAGATGGTCAAGATTCAAGTTTAAGGTGATATTTAGACATACAATGAAAACTGATCTTTATTCGGATATGAGGTTGGTATTGTGCCTTTGCACAACACCGTGCTGTGCTCTTGAGGAGGCCCGGCCTTGGACATATTTTCATGGTCTGTAGTTTCTTTTCAATTTTGCTTTAGTTTTGCCTCCTTTTCAGGAGATAGTTTCCTGCCTGTTAAAGTAAAACTGAACCCAAACCCAAAGACTAACACCATAAAAACTTGAATAGAATCATGACACTTTGACAAAGATCATACCTGACGTTAATTTTCATTATCTGAATCGTTCTAATTAAAGCCTCACTAAATAATTCACGTAAGACAAATGATATGTGTGTGTGCACGTGCTTACATAGTTGTTCAAGTTTTGCTCTTGATGATTTGAGTCAATTTCCTTCTACAATGCAATGCTGGTGAATCGCACACACTGCTTTGAGATTGAAGTCTTCTAACCTATGCAGGACTCTAGAATAGCTAGCCTTCAAATGGGTATTGCAGGCCTTTTATAACTGTTAGGTTAGGGACCCATCTTTAATGAACTTCATCTGTTTTCATCCATCAAGAAAACAGAACGCTAGTAGAGATGTTGGAGCTCCACTAAAGCCATAATTGGAATGGGAAAACAATGCGGTCAATGGGCAAACATCATGATGATGGAAGATAAATGGGCTACTCTTAACGCTTTTAACTGAGGTGTAGTGTCTATATCATTTGCCCATTACTCACCATATCTGTATAGGCTACATGCCATTTCTTACATTTTATATAAAAGAGATTAATTTGATTGGACATCAATAGCTGCCATTTACCTTAAAGTCAAATGTGATACAGCTAGGTATTTAATTTAAACGTGATTGATTTTAAATCAAGTTTGATATACTTATTTTGGTGTTTTCTTTACTCTTTTTGATCTTACCTTGTCGAAGGAACGGATCAAATGCTAGAGGGTATTTCTATTGGTCCTTCGTGGATTTATTTGAGTTATTGGACGGCTATGAAACTTCGTTTGGGCTTTACTACATAGACTTGAACGACAAGGATTTGAAAAGATACCCTAAGCTCTCTTCACATTGGTACTCCAACTTCTTGAAGGGAAATATCATGCGCCGTGATGGCACTATTGACGTTGAGAAGAGGATTCCCTCACTTTCTCAGTCTCGCACTTTTCTCAGTAGCTTCTTGTCTTCGAAGCTATCCATGTAGCGCTTAGACACTCGAACTATGCTTGATTCTACAAATTGTGACATTCTGTTCTCTAAAATTGTATGCTAGTTCTTGTAAAATTGTATGCTAGTTGTTGTAAAATTGGATGGCAGTTGTTTAATTATTCTAAGGAATGTTGGTAGTGTGTATAATTGGCATGGACCATCAACTTTCATTTCTAGTGATGTTGAGATACGGTGAATTTTACGGATCACCTTTGTTGATTTGTTTTCATTTGCATGAACATTTATTTGTTAGCATGTCCCGGGAAAAAAAACCTGACTTTCTCTTTTTTTATTTATATATTTGTATCATTAAAAGATTAATTCTTCTAATTACTCTTAATTAGTGGAATTTAAAAAATAATTGTCTATCAAAGCAGCAAAGGTTGTATTTTTGCACCAGAAAAAAGTTTCGTTGTTGCCTTATCTGACTTTATTTCTTCATATTTTGGATAAAGAATATTTTTCCAATTCATATAGTTAATGAGAGTCGAAAAGTAAAAAAATCAGATGAAGTTTAAAAAAAATTATTAAAGACGAAATGATTTGGAAAAAGCACTACTGTTCAATTATTAATTTCAGTATACAATCAATTAGGATGCAATTACTAGTTATATATATATATATAGTACATGCCAATCAATTACGATGCAATTACTGGCTCATATTTCATATAACCAATTAAAACCACAAGTACATGGCTACCCATTTCTTACATTCATCCATTACCACCTCACCTCATATATTGCACATTATCCCTCGTACACTTCTTCACACCACACCACACCACACCCCAAACCCATACACATCTACATTTGTTTGTATATTTAAAAGGCCCTCGTCTTTACATGTCTGCAACTTGACTATTCATGGCTTATTTGCCAATTTTATTTATTTATTTTG
>JAOTRH010000006.1:1608965-1627911 GCA_034768845.1 Heliamphora exappendiculata
TATTATATGTTATTATATATAATAATATGAACATTTATTATTTAGTAAAATATTTTTTATGATTTAAATTTGAATTAGTAATGATTTAAGTTTGACATAAGTATGAATTAGTTAAGTTAAAATCATTCATATTTTATGCTTTTTATGACTCAAATATTTGTAAATTTGAATTATTTTTGAATTATTTAGTTTTTTTTTTTTTTACGTTTTTTATTACATAACATTCATATAATTACTTGTAATAAATAAAACTAGAATATGTTTTATATGTTAAGATGTCATTTAAAAACAATTACAAACATTCAATTTATAGTAAATAAAGCCAGGATGTGTGTATCAATGAGTTTTATGTCATTTGCTAGCACTTGAAAAAAATTCACGTGTGCGCTTACTGATTCCCATTACAGGTTGACCAATACGCTCGATATCCATTACATGCAACTGCGACCGTTACGCCGGCCGATACCGCGATTTAAAACCTTATCGTATAAGCTTTTCAATTGTTGTCAGTGTGGTTAGTCAGTACACATTAGCTCCTCGCCTTCCACATTAGGAAGTAGTTCTTAGAATTGTAAAATACCTTAATGTTTATCCTAGTCGCGGTCGCCTTTACTAATTTAATGGTCATTTGCATGTTAAGGCCTTTACGGATTCAGATAGGGCAAGAGCACCATCATATAGAAAATTTACTACAGGGTATTGTACTTTTTGGGTGGCAATCTTGACATTTTGAAAAGTAAGAAGTTAACAGTTGTAAGGTCAAGTGTTGAAGTCGAATATAGAGCTATGGCTCATGCCTCATGTGAGATCAAGTGGATAAAACACTTAATTGGAGAGATAGTTGTTGATGTGAAACTACCTATGAAAATGTATTGTGATAATCATGTCGCGATCCATATTGCTTCTAATCTAGTCTTCCATGAGAGTACAGAATACATTGAGATAGATTATCATCTAGTTTGAGAAAAAGTGGAGAGTGGTGTGATAGCTACTTCATTTGTGGCTACAGGCATGCGACTTGTTGATATCTTCCCTAAATATTTGTGCAAACCGCAATTGAAGTTGCTGTGTAACAAGCTAGACCTATGTGACATATTATCCAACTTGAGGGGAATGTTAGGTCTTATTTGGTGATATATTTAGTAGTTGCGGGTATTATAGTATTTATAATACTGTTGTTCATCTATATATGTGTGTGTGTATTAGGGTTAATTAACACCCTCATCTCTCAACAATTCCTATTTTGGCTAACACTACCTAAAAATTGGCACCTCGACACCTCGAAAATGACCCTATACAACTACAGGAAATGTATTGGATACCGATACGCGCTCGATATGTGGAAATACGTATCGAATACGGCTAAGAAATATTCAAAAATTATTTTTTAAAATTGTTCATTTTTGGATACGCACTGGATGCTTTTTAAAAATACGCATGAGATACATTTTGGATACGTGTAGGATACATATTTGATAAGAAAATATATATTTTTATTTAGCTAGTGGTGTGGTTTTATTGTTGTGAATGTACTACCATATGGATATTTTTCTCCGTGCTTAATGAGAATTTCTTTTCTGTACAACTTATTTTTGATTTGAGTAGTTATTGAATGTTTCAAAATAACAATAAAATAAATTAACTCTTCTTTTTGGTTAGAGTCATACTTGTCTTCTATTTTTTAAATGTTTCCGCATCGGTGTATTCATATCGTATCCATATCTTGCTTCCTAACGCCTTAGCGTCTTCAGCCTCAATATTGAGAAACTACAGATAATCCTAGAGAAAGAATGTTCAACAAGGTCCAGTAGTCCCAAAATGAAGTGTATTCCAGTTTCCCGAAAAAAAATCACTGCATCAATTAAATACGCTACACTTCTGCTGCCCAGGAATTTGGTTTGAGGTGGTAGTAATCTGCCATTTTAAAGTGGTCCGCTGTAGGATTACAACTCCATATATCCAACTTAGATTCTTCTATTGGTCTTGATTTCTTTCTCTCTCTCTTTTTTTTCTGGGGGGATGTGGGGGGTGTGTACAAAATCATGAAAATGTCTTGCTGATATCTTCAACAAACTGGTTCAAATTCATACTCGGAAATATCTACGCAATCTAGCAACAAAATTAGTATTATTCAGAAAAATGGTTCAAAAAATTTCAAGCATGAATTAGGAAAAAACATGTACAGTAACCACTTTCTAGATTGAAAAATCAACACTCATTTCTTTGTATAAGCAAACATACAAGCTTGCTTAGTGCTCAAAAGTGTTTCTCTGGTTTAACTTATGCTAGAGAATAGAGATGAATAAAGCGCCAGAATATATGTGGATGGATAAGTAAGCTAAAGTGGTGTGTTACAGTATCAATAAAGCCAGCAATGATGAGTAAGTTAAAGTGGTGTGTTACAGTATCAATAAAGCCAGCAAGAGCTATACACAACTCCACCCTAAAGTGAAGTTGCAGGCAACATCAAGAGTTTCTGAGTCTTGGAATGGGTAGATATGCAAATTAAAGCAACGTACATATTTGGATGAGCAAAACTGAAATTAATCTCTTTAGTGTAGAGTCATATGCTGGTCAATTGAAAATTACTAAATTCAGGAGTAGCATCAACTGTAATCAACATAAGCACGTCACCAAACCCATAATGATCCCCCCCACCCCACCCCCCGCCACAAAAATAGAAAGTTCAAAATAAATCAAAAAGAAAGAAAAGAAAAAAGAAAAACTGTAAAACAGTTTGATTAACTAGATCATGTAATTTATGATCACTGAAACTGGGAAGTCAAAGAAGCAAAAACTATACAACGATTGTTGAAACTATAATGAAAAGAATCTGTGTAATACCAAATGCAAAAATTTTGCTTACTCAAAAGATGAGTGAACCTGCGCCAATCCACTGAATGGACACCAATGAACTCTAAATGGCTGCAATAAAATATAAGAAACCACAATGAATTGCTTCAACTTTTTTTCCACTGAGGTTGGAAACATAACTAGAGCATCGATGAATTTGCTTCTTTTTTTTCCCAATGAGGTCAGAAACATAACTAAAGCACATCTTATGAACACGTTCATAATCAAGTATTAAATCTATAATACTGTCAATTATAACTCAAAATAATGCAGTTCTGAGACTCAAAGTTGCCGATATAAAGATCAAAACACAAGGATTGCATAGTGGTAAAAAGTAAATAAAAAAAAAAGGAAAGGAAAAAGGCGAGAAGGAAAAAAAGCATCTTCCTACTAAAGGTCAATTATGGAACTCCAATTACTTTTTTAATCTTCGATCTGAAACTAGAAAAATACCCCTCTATTGGATAGTGCCTATAACATGTACACTTGTGGCTTCACTAAAGAATTGGATTCTTATTCCTAGCAACTGCCCCACCCACCAAACAGCCATACCAACCCCTTTTTTTTCTCTAAATGATATCCCAATAGAGTTGTTTCTCTCTGATCAGGATTTGTGTCCTAAGCCAAGATGCATTCAAAGGTAAAAGCTTTATCCTGCTCACAAAAAGGTAAATTCTCCCCATGTGTACATTGCTGAGCAAAACTTGCTTATAGTCACTATACACCACTCAATCATTTATTCAATTGGATAAATAGCATGACATTTTGGATTTAACAGGGTCCTCCTTTATAGAGCTCTCTTTCAATGTTTTGAACAAAACACATTTCTTACCCAACAATAAAAACAACAATAACAATTATAATACAAATGCTACAGGTGTGATGTCTTTAAGAATGCAAGGCAATTCAACTACAATAAAGTATGTATTGGTCTGGCCATCAGTGTTCAAATGCTAATACAATGAAGTTTGGTCCAAGCCCAAAAAGAAAAGAAAGAAAGGAAATTTTAGTAGAAAGAAAAGGGAAGGTAAAAATAGATGTTGTGCTCACCATTTCAGGATAACTTAACTCATAAGGATCCTCATCAGCAGTCCATTCGTCCATGCTAAATTCAGGAAATGAACATGTAGAGCCACTTGCATATAACCATCGACCTCTCTCAACCTTGCGGCAATTTGGGCATTGCATTGCTCCCTTCATATTAAATGCTGAGCCAATGCAATCTGTGTTGAATAGGAGAAATGTAAAATATAAAATTCGGCATGTATCATCAAACTAATATTAAAAATAACCGTCAATAGTTCTCCAAATTCACAAAGCAATCAAACATGTAAATACAGGTTTTTCCAGAATCAAATATTATAGGAAACTGAAGATCATCCAATTTACAGAGCTGAGCTGCAAAGATACAATATTATACTCCTAGATATCCATGGCAGGTTCTCACTCTTCCCCCCCCCCCCCCCCCTTGTCTCTCCTCTCTTTTCCTCGCACACTTTGTGAACTAGGTCAACTATATTTTCCTACCAACATTTATTACATAGATTGTAGAAATCTTGCTTCATATCTTTGTTTGAGAATTTGAACTGAAGGTTGGCCATCCACAGGACCACATCAAAATCCAGGTTGTTCATAGGAAAACAAGTTTCTCTAGCTCATCTCAGCTAGGCACGCTTGATGGGAATAATCTATCTGAAAAAACTACCAGCTGTTAGCTTGAACAGTATCTCCTGCTACCACCAAACAGAAAGGTAGAAGATTCAATTCCTAATTTGAACATTGGTGCATGTGTTACTTTTAAAAAATAATTACTTGAAGAACTCTAAGATCTAAAGTGTTCAAATAGGATTCAGGCTTATAGATAGCAGTTTCTAATGAGGAGGGAAATTCCCATTGGATGACCTGGTATCCAGTTTCTAAATTACTGGGTGGCTGGGTGGAGAGGGGGAGGAGGATAGAAGATTCCCCCATGCATGTTGTTAATTTCATCATGAATAAGCCTGATGATATTAGCAAAGACAATTTTAGTGATAAAATAACAACATTTATTATAAGTTCTACTGAGTCTAACCAAGAGCTGTAGACCACAGAACTTAGGAGGTCTAGCATGAGCATGAGGTTGACCAAGCCAAGGAGCGAGGGGATTCATGAGCTCCTAATAAGCCACTACTTATGAATAACCTGAGACCGTGAGGCATTTTAGAGCCCTACTCCTTGCATCCATGGACGCGAGGATTCATGAGCTCCTAATAACCCAAGCTTCAGCTACTTATGAATAGCCCGAGACATTTTAGAGCTCTAATCCTTGCATCCATGGATACAAAGTTCTTTGGGATTTGTCCAAACCGTTTTTCATAGTCAATTTGCATTCAACTAACACTATATATCCTTCATTATATTTCCTGCAGCCACATAAATTGCCTAATTAAAAAAAACATGCATAGCATCAACTCCGCAAATAATGCTAGTTATAGAAAGTAAAGTCCCACAACATGGCATGGCATAGTATTGAAAAAATGAGAAACACGAGAGTTACCGAATTATGAGCGCTCACATCTAACCTAGATTCAGAGAAAAGGTTTCTTACTGTCAGTGCCTTGTTTTGTCAATCCTCCAATAGTTCATGTCAAAATTGGAGGCAGGGAACAAGTGATAGGCCAGATGTTTAAAAGCTGCCTTATAGTCACACCCTATCCTTATTGGGCTTGGTTTGCAATTAATGCAGTCAAAAGTATTATGAGTTTCAGCCCAACGACTAACTATGGTTTAGTCGTAATGCACTTCTCCATAATGTGAGAATGTTTAAGCTATTTTTTCGCATCACATAAGGTAATTATCAGACTTAAACTATGAACACTATGGGCATATTTGATTGCATAGTTATTTTTATGGGAATAAGTTATTGAAGGGGGTCAACCCAAACACATGTGGGTCAGCCCATAATCCGAACCCAAGCCCAATAGGTTGAAAACCTGAATGATCGGGAGGTCCGTTATGAAACTCCAATGATCGGCAAGGCCAACTTTCTAGCCTTGGGCAACACGAAAGGCATCGATAATGGCGTAGCCAAGTTTAGAGAGCATTTATGACGATGAGATAGCCGAGCATGAAGCATTAATGAAGATAGCGTATCCATACACCTCTGCATTGACGACAACCGACGTTATCTAAAATGACTCAACAAACAGCCGACTCAGAAGAAGAGCCCCGGGTAGGCCCCAAAAAGGTAAAGGTGATTCCCGCCAAGACCGAGCCCTGGGGATCATCGCTTTCCCACCAAAATCCATACCGAGAGAAGTATAAATACCAAAGTATAACCACACAAGGTATACACACAATTTCCTACTTACTAAGACTGCTCAAATCTCTTCAGAGTTATTTTCTCTTGCTTATAAGGAACTAATGTAAGCATCGGAGGGGCTTTCTGACAAGAGCTCGCGAGGTAGTTTAACCTTTTCCTGCGCAGTAGTCATCAAGTTGTGAAACTCAACATCTCGGGTCTAGTTCTTTCTGTTCTAACTCACCTCTACGGATTTACCCCCGCACAGTTATACAATAGAATAAGAGAATAAAAAGGAGGGATATGATTTGTGAGACCATTAAGATTATAAATAAAATTATGAGCGAAAGGTTAGATCACAAAAATATTTTGCTCATAGGTTAGATCATAAAAATATTTTTATATTTGATTAACATGAGATACATAATTGGATAAAGAGAGAGAGAGAGAATTATTTTGAGCAATGAATTTAGTAGGAAAATAATTCGGAAATCCAATCCCTACAATCCCCCCCTCCTCCTTGGTATTAGTTATCCTTCATTTAGTCCCACATGTTCAATACAACTCATCCAAATAGAATAGTCCCATGACTAAATTTGACTAACCAAACAATGTGGATAAAAAACATGTGGGACCCATGTCTCCCAAAAATATTCTTCCATTCTTATCCCACAACCAAACGCGGGACTAAATGTTGAAATGGGACCCACAAGTGTCCCCTTATATTAATCCGACCAATTTTATCACTTAAACCAACATGCATAGGTATTAACACATCTTAGATTAAGAAAAATAATCCTCCAATTTCCAAAATTTCTAAAAACTTGTAGTTTTGTAGCAATGAATGGTTATGATTGGAAAACTTCCTTTTACAATCCTGGAAGGTTTATAATTATTTGTACAACTTGCATAACATGAGACTTGAGTATATATATATATATGGAGACTTCCAAACTAATGTCGTACACATACCAGGTACATCAAAAAGGTGCCAAGTAGTTTTCCAAATGTTAGGTACAGCACCGGTACGTTTTAGGTACGACATCGGTGCGTTTTAGATACAATAATTGTACATTTTTGGTATGTGAACGAGTATGTTAGAACTTATACAAAGCTTTTGAAAATTAAGAAAATATTAGAGTAAATAATATGTTATCTCTTTTGATATAAAGACAAATCGAAGAATTAAAAAACATGATTTAGATTCTTTTATTTAATAAAAATGTTAAAAATCTAAATTTGTATAAGAAATATACACCTTATGCTACTTTCTCTTAGGATTTGCTACTATCAAAAATAACTTTCATCCAATAAAATTGCAATAGTAATCGTCATCTAACACAATAAGTATCACTATTTGTCATCCAAACAAGCAATCGCCAAAGACACACAGTTGGAACGACAATGTTAATTGAACTAACATTTTTTTCTCTCAAAAGCTAAAAATAAATTTATATTTTAACATATATAATGCAATACTAAGAAGTACAAAAAATAAATAAATTTACCGTCGTACCATAGAAGTACTCGTACCCTATTTTTTAAAGATTTCATCGAACAAGCGTATCCGTATCGTACCATACCCGTACCCGCACTCGTGCTTCATAGGTATATATAGTCGGTGAAATTCCAAAATTTTTGGATTCCTTAAAATTTGGGTTGCATATGGATTTGAAGTTTTTCTTGTAGAAAATTTTTACTTCAAAAAAAGTTGCATGAGTCAAGAGTGCCCAAAACAAAGTGTAAGATTGTTCATGATTGTTGGTCATTAATATGTTTGCTCATGATAACTGTGGCCGCACCACGCTCTTTAGTACGAGATTTCAAGTTTGTGTGTCCACTATGTGACCACCAAGAAGAGTGCTCTCTTATTCCTTCCCCTTCATTACATGATTTTTTTCTTCATATAAATAGACGTGAAAAAATAAGTATACATATAACATATATCATAATATGTATACTAGTAGGGTTACGAGAGCTAATCTTTAATGAACTTCTTACAACTAGCAGCAGGCTTGTTGAAGCCTGCACCAGCAATTTCGAAAGGAAAAATAATGCTCTCTTTTCATTTTGTTTATCCTCCCAATACTCACACACACACATATGTATATACAAACACGTTAATTTACACCATTTTAAGGAAGTTTTTTTAGCGCACGATAAAGATGATTTGTGTTATATGGACTAAATTTTATAAAATACCCATGTCAAACACTCAACACTTGAATAAGGATATAGGATATGTGTCAAACATTTTTAGTTAGACATTCACCTAGTAAGCATATTTAGTAAGTCGAATTTACTATACAACTGTGCATAAATTCTCATATTATACATGAAATACTGTACACAACCTTGTAAACACTATTTGCCTTAGAAAATAAAAGAATATATTAAGAAATATAAATATTTTGTTGAGTTCTAGTATCCTTTACATAAAAAATAGATGAATCCCACACGTAACACATTTGTACCCAACACCCGTACTTTAGTCCTTGTAACATAAGATAATTTTGAGGAAGTTATTAAAAAGTAAAAAAAGAGAGAAACTACGATGGGTATGGAGGTGGTGGTGCCGTCAAAAACTAAAGGCTAGAATAGCACTCACAAATTGATATGAGAGAAAGAGAAAGAGAGAGAGATTCAACAGGCCCTCCAATCCTAAAGGGAAATTTTATCTCTTCAAATTAAATCGTTTACTAACACCATGGAATGACATATGGCTTTGTAATAATTACTTGCAAAAAAGAATTTTTTGTACAATTTGTCAACACCTAACACAAGGGTTCTTAACTCTTGCTAATGCCAACTGATATTTATAAAAACTAAATCCTACAACAACGTGCATAAAACCGAAATTACTTGCTCCTACGACAAAACTCATTACATTTGACGTCGTTCATCCATGCAGCTCCTTCCTGTATGAGTGCCATTATCCAATCTCAAGTGCAACTAAGGGTAGAGAAAATGACAATTATAAAAGGTTTTCTCTAATTATATAAACATTCTATCTGCTTTGTGTGCAAGTTTAACTCAATTCAGCAACCCCCCTCATCCCAATTATAAAGGGAGAAAAACACTTTAGGATGTTTTGTCGAATTTGAAGCCCCATTGAACCAAAGTTATTATGCCTTCTCCCAAGTGTTCGGAGAGAAATGCATGAATCTATTTTTCTTTCAATCATATCTTACTACTAATGCAAGCACAATGTTTTGGCACTAATCCACTAATCCTCCACCAATTGTAATCAATGCATAAGATCAGGCAATTTGAGTTGGATTCCAGTGGTAGCAAAAGAAGAAAAAAAGTAAAGGAAAAAGGCCCTACTGTTCATCTCGCCCAACTGGTACATTAACAATGTTCACTTCACTAAACCATAAAAGGTGAATTGCGCCAAACATAAAGTCAGCCGAACATCTCGGCAACATGCACGGAAGCGAAACGGCCGAGCACAATACAGACACGGGGCATTGTACTTGTTCTGAACGCACCGTATTGAGGATCAAGTTAGGCGTTTTCTAACTTCTTGGGTGGAGATCTGATAAGCCTTATCTAACCAAAGAGATCTTAATAAGCCATATCAAAGCCACTTATCTTGATAGACTCAAACAACTCCTGGAGTTACTGCTTATCCAAACCTCTTGCACTATAAAAAGGGGTAAGGACCCTCATAGGTCCGTTCTAAACACTCCATGTTCTGGCATTCGAGAGTTTCTTGGATTGATTGCCAACTTTAGCATCGTAGTGCTTTTTTGGCCAACCACACTGGCTGGACAACACTAGCGTGTTCTCTTTATGTCTCATCCCGACGGGTCCTAGAGCTAGTTCACAGCATCAAGTTTGGGTTCGAAGGTTATTGTTCGAAGGTTATTTCGCATACTTACATGAGGTAATACAAAATTTCACTAAATGGAACTATCCCTGGGTTTTCCCAGTCGTGCTCGTTTAAAAAAAAATGTTTTGTTCGACGTAAATTGATATCAATTCCTAACAGAGACTTTTCATAAATCTCTGCCAAGTTTAACCTTGGGTTCCATGTATAAGATTGATATTCAAGGCCGCGAAGATGCCCGAATCCGCCCAAGAAGCATACAACTATCATTAAAACCTTCTGTTAAAAACATCCAATCCTAATGATAACAAGAAGAATGCGAAAGAAGCGCCAGTATCTTAACGAAGATATCAAACCCTAAAGAAGGCATTCAATTATTTTTCTTTTAACAAAAACACAATCACTTCGGCATTGGTCTGTTTCCAGTAGATCCCAAGCGGCACCAAAAGAAAAACAAAAAGAACAATAAATTATCACGTACATGCAAGCACAACCCAAATCAAGAATTTCAACTTAACAACAATCTTTTATCGAGAAAACAACAATGAAGAACAAATACTAGAAGGGTTTTAATCACCGAGATGGAACTCGTGGCCGCATTGAAGCTTCGCTCTGGACCTGTCCCCGATATCGGTAACCAAATCGAGGCAAATCGAGCAAGAAACGTAGGAGACGTCGAACGAGGACGTCTCTCCGTCGCCGTTGGCATCAGTATATTCTGAACCCACCATGCTTCTCTTCAATCAAGAGTCAAAGCCGGCATGTCAAATTCAGAGAGAAAACTTGTATCTAATATCAAATTTTCTGACCAACCACCACAAGATTTTCCCGGAATAGGCGAGAAAATTCGGACAGCGGTAGCTCAAAAAGGGAAGGGGAGATGTCTCTCTCTCGCTCGCTCTCTCTCTCTCCGTACTATTTATCTTTCAATCCGACCTACCTCTTTACGCGGTTCGGACAGTTCGCCTCCGTTAGTTAAATCCGATTTTTTTAAAAACAAAAATAAAAAGATAATAACAGAATTTTAATTTTATAATTTTTTTTTATAAATTTAGTTTCATGCAATAACTAACTAATAAAAATACCTACAATATTCTATTTTTAGACATTTCTTAAATCAAGCGACATCTCTCTTTATATGTATATATTTATTTATTTATTTATTTATCTCTCTTAATTTGAAATATTTTTAAAATTTTTTAAAATTTATCGTATCCCTTGAAATAAACAACTCCCCTCACTCTCTCTCTCTCTCTCTCATTCTGTCTCTCTCTGATCAATAAAAAATCAAAACAAAACATAATGCCAAAAATTCATAACTGATACAGAAATTTTTGCAATAGCACACAACTGATACAAATTACAACTGCTACAATTATCACACAATGTCAAACATTCAGCCCAGAACTCCTAACTGCTATAATATACACCAAATACATTTATCACAAAAGTCACTACTTACTTTTCAAGTGATACTTTTAAGATTTCATCATTTGTAAAAATTACTACTAAGACAGAAATTTTTGCAAGAACACCAAACGGATACAACTTACAACCAATACATTTATCACCCAAAGTCAAATATTCAGTCAAAAATATTCAACTGATACAATTTACAATATATACATTTATCACAATGTCACTACTTACTTTTCAAATTATACTTTTATGATTTCATCACTTGTGAAAATCACAACTAAAACATAAATTTTTATAAGAACACTCACCTAATACAATTTACAGTCGAAAAAATCAACCCCGTGTGCCTCCAAAAATTTTAACACTGTCTGCCTCCGAAAATCTCGACCTAATTTTCAAAAATAAATATCTCTCTCTCTCTCATTCCATTCTGCGCGTTCCTGTTTCTGCGTCCGGACGACTCTGTTTTCCTACCATTTTGCTCAGAAAGTCAAACTCAAATTGTTCATTCCGTTTGGCGAAAATGGGTCTTGTTTTTCCAATTTAAGTATTGCAAAAGAGCTGAAAATAGAGACGATTCGTTGAAACTGAAACCGAATTGTTAAAGTAAATCCAGCGACGTAGAAGATAAAAATGACGATGAAGCCAAATTGTTAAGGTAAATCCAGCGATGTAGAAGATAAAAATGACGATGAAGCCGAATTGTTAAGGTAAATCCAGCGACGTAGAAGATAAAAATGACGAGAAAAACAATAACGAAGAAGAAGTTGGAGGGTCGGTAGAACAATTTCGTAAAAAAATTGACTTTTAAAACCTCATATTTTTAGATAAAAATATTCTACTAAATCATTTTCTATTTCAAGCAAAATCTATTTTCTACCAAATCTATTTCCACCTAATCAATTTTCTAAGTTTTTATTTCAGTTTTCATCAAATTTATGCGTAACAGTTCAAAAAGATGACTAATCTTAATTAGGAGTATATTAGACATAATATAATTATTTCAATTTTATAGGACTAAATCTCTTAAAATAAATGTTGTAGGACTAAATCTCATTTAAATTCTAAAAAGAGGACTAATATTTAAATTTCTTAAATAAAGAACAATTACGTTTAATTGAAAAAATTAAATCACTAACAAAATGTCTCAATAGTTAGTTTTTCTCATATTTTAAGCAAACAAATTAGGCCCGGAAGTCTAAAAAATTTAATTTTTAAAAGATTTAATTTTTTTAAAAAGATAAATTATTTAGAATAATTTTTTATTTTAAATAATGTATTATTAAAATGTCTAATATGTCATTATTTTTTATTTTTATATAATAGTATTTAAGATATTTGTACAAATTTTTTTTTTTATAAAAAGAGTTGACTTTTTAAATTAAAGGTATTATGATTATTTTACTCAAAAAGATTAGAGGTGTTTAGGGTGTGTGTAGATTTAAAAAAAAATAAAAAAAAAGTTAGTAACTTTTTATAAATACCATATTTATTATACAATATAGAACTTTGAATAAAATATTTGTGTAGGTGTCAAAAATCTAACCATTGAAATAAAATAATAATTTTGTTTTTGCTTTCACCATCTTTTTGTATTTTTTTACCTTTATAAATTAACAAATTAATAAAATTATATTTTTAAGTGAGTGTCTCAAAACTAGTTAATTAATTAATTATTAAATTATTGATAAGTTAACAGACTTTATTAAAAAGAGCTTTTTTAAAAGTAAATAAGTTTTTTAATTAAGTGTTCATTTGGCAACTTAGCTTTAGGTTGACTTTTTACTTTTAAGTCACTTTAAGTTAAAAAATTAAAAAATTTGTTTAGTTGGAAAACTAAGTGAGTTTTAAGGTACCAAAAAAACCAAGTGTAAAATTTCAAAAAATTAACTTTAAGTGGACTTAAAAGCCTATAGCTAAACAAAGGCTAAATGACTAATTTTAAAGCTGTTATATGAAATGACAATAATAAATTTAAACGGAAAATACATTCTGTTCTCGAAACTGAAAAACAAAATTTGCTGACAGCCCAAATAAGTTTAAAACTTTAAAAAATGTAATGACAAATTAGCCATTTTAATAAAAAAAATGAAATTTATTTACATGTAAAAATAAAATTTAACACTTAAAGGTCACATGTTTAACTTTTTTAAGTATCATCTTTTTATGCAAAAGCAAAATAGATCTAAATTGCCTCGAGGGGTCAATTCCTCTAAAGACAGCATCTCTCAAGATTTTTCAAGATTGTCGTTTATGGATCTTAGATAGGTTTACAATGATAATTCGAATTGTTTATACAAAAAAATTTACTTTGATCGGATATTTAAAAATATATGAAAAAATGGCAGTTCATTGCACAAAATGAACGGTAAAAACTTAACAACCCATTTCAAACTAAAATTATCTATTTTGTGCAATAAACTGCCATTTTTTCATATATTTTTGAATATCCGATTGAAGTAAATTTTTTTATAAATAATCTACTATATAAGATCTATAAAATAAACGATTCAAATTATCATTGTAAACCTATCTAAGATCTGTAAATAACCATCTTAAGGGGTCTTGAGGGATGACGGTCGGGAGAGGAATTGACCCTTGATAACTTAACTGAAACAACACCAAAAGCTAATTTGGAGCGAGAAAAAAATAAAAATTAATCCAAACAGGCCTATGTCTCCTGAGCAATTAGGGTGCAAAAAAAATGTGAAGAAACTGGTAAATCGGTCCAAGACAGGTCCAAACTGCACGGTCTAGTCCGATTTTATATGAAAACGATTTAGTTCTTATTCTGGTTTTTAATCTTCTAGAATCGTTGTATACGGTTCGATTTTCAATTTTATTAAAACAAATTGTTATAACTGAACTGGACAGTTTTTTTGTAAGAGTATATATATTTTATAATTTATACTCATTGTTTCTTTATTAAAGTCACTTTAATAATTTTAGTCTAACAAATATATTAGAAAAAACAAAAATAGCTTAGTCTAAAATAGTCTAAAAAGATTAATATAAAATTATAATTATTGCATTTTAATACCAAAAAAAATATTTAACAATTAACGCATCAATAGAGAAAATATTTCGAAAAAAAATTACTTATATTTGTGGTCGACTACCACTACATTAGGTGAGCACCTATTCTTTATATTTAGTTTTTTATTTCAAGTTTTTGAGTAACGGTTTGAGAGAAACTTATTTGGATTATATATTTAGTAATATTAGTTTTGAGATTTAAGAATGAAAAATCAAAAGTGAACTGTAACCAAATTGTTTTACAAATTGGTTCTAGTTCGATTCTATAACTACAATCGTCCAGTTCTGATTCTAAATTTTTAGAGCTGTTATTATCATATTACTTCTTAAATTTACTTAAAATCGAACCAATTCGATATGTGTGCATTTTTAGAAACAACGACTCAAGAAAGTAGCCTTAAAATTCGCTTACTCATCAAGATAGTACGGCAATGTGGAATAGCCGGTGGAATAAGCGATGAAATAGGCTGTGAGTGTTGCTTTATTGAAAAAAAATAAGATGATATTATTTATGTTGATGATTTATTAATTTTTTTAATATATTATTTATTTATTATTTCTAGAAATTAAGAAGTGATTGTAGTGGGGCAATGGATTGGATAATAGGATATATTAATTTATCTATTTTGTAGTATTGTGGCTTGGTGGGCAATCTTTATTAAAAAATATACAAAGTTTATAAATGAATAAAAGAGAATTGAATATTTTAAAAACTCTTCTATTATTAAATATCAAGGGGTAAAATTTTTCTCGAATAGAATAATTGGAGGTCCGCCTCTAACATAAGTGGACAATTTCTTGCTTTTTTTATTTTTATTTTTATATCACAAGAAAGTAGGTATCGAATAAAGATAGGAAGCATAAGATACATGGTTCATTCATGATTGTGTAAATCCAATAGGTTTAAGCCAAACTGACCAATAATATCTGCTCAAATATGTAAATACAATTACAATAATATCACACAGAATTCCAACAATTCCAACCCTACAGCCAAATACAAAGATAAAACAACACAATAGTACTACTTGTGGAACAACTATATATATATATATATGTTCACTTAATCAGAGCAAATCAGGAGCACATAGGTTTAGTGTTTGATTTTAGGCTTCTTTACAATCATCACACTGGAGTGAGCGTGATGGGCACAATAGTCACTTACGCTGCCCAAAACAGCCCTGCAATAGAATTTGATACAAAATCAGAATTTTCTCAACTTCGACCAGACCACGAAAAAGTTTAGAAAACCCAAAAAAGAGTCAAAGATTCTGAATTTTTTAGATGAATTCAACAAGGTTTAAATGTTATTTCTAACATAGCAGCGAGGTCAATATGTACAATTATGTAAAATAATAAAAAATATCATGCACAAATAAATTTTATACGTCAAGTTCAGTGGGTCTCAATCGACCCCATACACTTAGTTGTGGCGCAGCCCATAAGACTATTTAGTTTTCACTTCTTTTCATGACGGTGAAGAAACTGACATCTCATTCAAGAGGATGAATTTTGATTTAAATATATCTAAATTCTTGCGTCAAATTAAGTTTAAACCCCCATTTTGAATGTCTAAAAAATTGGCTTTTAAGAGATTTAACATTTTGGAAAGAAGGGGAAAAAAAAGTCAGTGTTTGAAATTATATTTTTTAGGTTTTGCATTTTTTTTTAATTTTGTTAAAATGTCTAATATATATACTTACTTTTTGCTTTTAAGTTGTAATGTTTGAGATATTGACACTATTTTTTATATTGTTGAGAGTAGATATAACTTTTTAATTAGAGATATTATAATTATTTTGCTTAGAAAAAAATAGTGTGTTTGGTATTATAGTAATTTCCAAGAAAAGAAACCGTTGAAAAAGCTGTCTTTTTGAACAAACCCCCCCCCCCCAAAAATTTCAGCTTTTCAGATAGCCCAAACAGGACTTAAGAATAATGCATAAATTTGATAGCACGCTATATGTTTTATCCTGAAGTCGATTTATTTTTTTAAAAAGAAGGGAAAATGTTTCTATTAACATTAATGGCAAGCATGTATTGTTTACATGATCAATGAATTTCACTATATATTAGCAATATCTTAATCTCAGTTATTTCTTTGGGAATAAGATGGATCCCATACCTTTTTATGGCTCCATAACCATGACTACCCAGAACCAACACGGAGGCATGGTGTTTCTCTACAGCCTCACAGAGAACATTCCTGGCATCACCTTCCACAGCTTCCAATATCACATCATTCACCTGCATACAAAATGGAAGCTCATAAAGAATACTGGGCAATTCAAATTACAGAATTGTCCACACTTCATTCCGAGGGCTGGGATTAAATTTCCGAACAGGAGATTCTAGAATTTTCCACAGAAATAGCAAAATAAGAAAATTGGGTAAGATCTGCACTGTTACCCTTGTAACTCTGTACATTCATTTGAATAGCAAGTCAGCAATTAGTTAAGTGGATAGGCCAGAGAACTGTTAAGATTTTGTAATATTTTATACATCAGGGACTAGTTTGCTTTACGGATTAGATATGATGGAATTAATAGATGGAATTGTATAGAATAGGTTAAATGGAAGGAAAAATGATTGAAAACGGAAGGATTATGAAAAGGAGTGTCATGGAAAAGTAATATAATAGGATAAAGGGGTCGGATAAATATTACATATGATGAAATAAGGTAACGTAAAATTATTTATGTATGTTTAATTAGGATAAGATAAATAATGGAATAGGGAACTATAATTATTTTTACCCATTGGGATAGAGTAGGAAAATAGCCAGAAAAGTTCTAATTTCTTTACAATACCACATTTCTTGTTGTATTAATTGTCCCTCCATTTATGTAACGTGTAACTCATATAATGGTCTAATAAGGAGATTATAGTCAGCTAAACAAAAATGTACCAAAAAATGTAAACTCAGATTGCCGCCTCCTCTTGTCTCCCTTTGTTAATTGGCTAAACAAACAATGGACTAAAAATACGTGGGACTTATCCAACCCTTCTGACATGGACTTATGCGAAGCCTAGGGATTAGAGAGAGATTTTCACAAAATGAAAGCATTGTGTAAGCAAGTAACCTCATTGACAGATTTGAAACCCAGAAGCACGTCATGTAACAATTTTTACTACGAAAGTGAAGAGTAAAAGGTAGGTTGATCATCTGACATGAACTTGTTTTAGTAACCACTGAACCTATGCACAAGCTTTGGTGCCCATAAAGTGGATGGTGAATTCATTATTCAGCAAAGTCAGTCAACCTAGAGCTCATAAACTTGTCTCAAAACTTCTCTGAACTGCATGGAAATGTGATAAATTGAAAGATAGGATATCAAAATTGTGTCAGTCACAAAACTCCAGTGCCAAAGGCCCAAAGTTTACCAACGAACTCCAGTTTCAATTGTATTACTTTTGGTATCCAAAATAAAATTATCGAATCGTTAGTTGACACGTAGCCAATTGGATACTCACTAGTCACTACCCAAAACATGCAAATGTGGAAAAATAAAGAGGTCACATCTCAAATAGCGGACAAATGTCTAAACCTTGTACTGATTGATGGCAAATTACCATGGAGAAGCAGCAAAATGTATTCAAGTTCAAATCATGGCAGAAAAAGAACATTCAAGCATGTGTTTGAAGCAAAAGCCAAAACGTGAAAAAATAGTAACAATTGTAACTGCAAGCAAAAATGCTCCAACCGCTCTAAATAGCAGACAAAGCAAACGGAGGGACTGGACTGCCAACGTACATTCAGTTATTTTCTTTTTTCATAATTAGTAGGGAGTAGGCAGTAGTAGTAGCAGCAGAACAGCCATAGGTGCAGCTGTATTAGTAGGGGTAGCAAAGATACTGCAAGTTCTTTGCTTTCTTCTGGAAGCTACTGGATTGAGAATTCAACTAATTATTTTATTTCAATCTATCTTCTTTTTCTATTGTCTTTATCTTTCTCAAAATCGCTTTTAACTGTTTCTTTAATTTGCACTTTGTTATGGCATTTTGTGGTTGATTTAAGTTTCTTCATTTTTTTTAACACATTCATTTGGTAGTAATTTGCTTACGGTTCTTTTGTTTTGCCACATATTTTGTCTTCGGTATACATTAATTATGATATTTAAGAAATATTTAAACATTTGAAGGTGTTGGTATACTTTAATTATGATATTTAAGAAATATTTAAACATTTGAAGGTGTTTTAAACTTTAAAACTGGGGATGTAAAAAAAACCCAGGACCCAAACTGTGCGGGCCTAACTTGGCCAGGTCAAGGCCCGAGCTCGTAGCTCCCAACCCTGGGCCTGGGCCTCCCCTAAGCCTGTGGGCCGGCCCGAGGCCCAAAAGTCCGAGCCGTCTATAAAATTAGTTGTTTTATTATTTTAATTGTTCAAGCTTATTGCATTTAATTGCTAAACTTATAAGTTATGATAAATTAATAAACTTATAATAGTATAAACTATAAACTTATCAATTAATAATAAATTTATAGTAAACTAATAAACAAATAAAATATAAACTTATATAATA
>JAOTRH010000006.1:1628011-1646236 GCA_034768845.1 Heliamphora exappendiculata
AATAGCCACTCAAGCTTTGGTTTCCAGGCTTCAATTGCAATTGAATGGCCAATCCAATTGTAATTGATCCAGCCATTGAAATCTGAATTTTCATGGCCAATAAAATTCACAGATTCCAACACTTTTTTCCCTACAAAACTACCATTTTCACCCCAAATTTCAAGGGAATTGTGGTTTTAGGGTAAGAATGATGGCTTTATGGGGAAAAGGTGATTTGAAGGTTGGTTTTGTGGTGGGAATTGTGATTTTAGGGTGGAAATGGCGGTTTGCATTAAATTTCAACAAAAATCTTAAGAGTTTGGTGCAATTGATATTAAAAATTATATTTCAATTGAGGTTAGTATAATGTCAGAGACCACATGGGAGGTCCCTGTAATAAGCTTAAATCTCATGGGAGGTAAGTGTAATTATCCATACATTTTAATATAAATTTATGATCAAAATTTATTTAAAAAATATATATTCATTTTTCTCCCTCTACAATTGAGATACATTTGATTCAAAAATAACTTTTATTTGGTTAACCAAAACTAAATATGTATATCTATTTTCTTTTTTTCCATATATTATTTCCCACTATAATAGAAAAAAGAAATGGACAAAAGGAGGAGGAATATCTCCTTCCATTATTAAGAATTGTGAAGGAAATAAAAATACTATTGTTATGAATTAAATAGAGAAAATTAAAAATTAGTTATTTTTTAGGGTATCATAAGAAATTTAGTTCTATAAGTTTTTTTTAACGAGGTTTAGTCATTTCTAGTTTAAAATAATTTTTTTATGTCTAATATGCCATCGTTTAAAACATAATCCTTTCTATTTTCAAAATAAAAGCAATTAATTGTGTGGGTTGTCAACCAAATTTTTATGAGTTTCAAATTCATAAAAGCAATATCAAAGCCAGTCCCATGAAAATTTTAGGATTTTAGGATTTTCAATTCCTAAATTTTAGGAATTTCAAATTTTAGAATTTTCAATTTCCACCTCTCTCTCTCTCTCTCTCTCTCAAATCAATGAAAGTTTCAGGCTTGAACAAATTTTTTGAAGTGGGTATCTCTGGCGAAGGTCTCCCGAAGGTGAGAATCTCCGGCGACACGAGTCGGTTCTCTTATTCGAACCGGCAGGGGGCACCGGTCGGCAACACGAGGGCCTTCTGAAGGTGAAGACGAAATGAGGTGAAAGCCGGATGAAATGAGCAGCGTGGTGTGGCTGGACAGAGCGATGAAAATGAGCCCCGACGAGGGCATCACAAAGGTGAGAATCTCTGGCGACACGAGCCGGTTCCCTTACTCGAATCGGCAGGGGCACCAGTCGGCGATTTGGATCTCGCGGATCATTTGGCAAACGTTCCGGGTGGAGATGGAGGAGGTGAGGTGGTTCGTGATGGGGGACGACGACATAGTTTTCGTGTCGGACAGTCTCGTAAGGGTTCTGTTAAGATTCGGTGATTTTTTTGATACATATTCTCTATATGATCAGTATGCAACTAATACAATTATCAGTTGTAAAATTCTGTGTTGAATACTGATACAATTATCAGTTGCATGTTATTACTAAATGCATACAGTTCACCTAAACCACTGATACATTTTATCAATTTAAAGTTATATTATAAGAAAATATTGCAACAGATACTTAATACTGATAAATGTATCAGTTGCATATGCGTAGTAAACTAGATTATATTTACATTATATTTAATACTAATAAATGTATGAGTGGTCAAATTTAGTTGCGATAAGTTGAAATATATATAAAAATTAATGATTTTGTGAATTTAAAAATGTATTATATTTATGCGCATAGTAAAATAGTTTTGAAAATGTATCATTTGTATGTGTTATACGGCGAGTGGTTTCGCCTAGCAGAGAGAGAAGTTACTTGATTTAATAGATACGCTATATATATATATATGTTTAATTTAAGAGATTGCAAAAATAGAATATTGATGGCATTTTTGTCAGCTAGTTATTGTATGAGACTAAATCTGTGGAAAAAAAAATTAGTATGACTAAAACTCTGTTATCAGCTGATAATAGGACATTGGTTTAAATTTATCTAATTTTAATACATTAATTTATAATATATAAACTAATAAACTTTAAGTTTAAAATTTTTAAGTTAATATATTAATTACTATTAATAAAATAGTAAAATAATATTATATTATAAATTTATAAACTAAATAACTATAAAAGTAATAAAAATATAAATAAATAAAAAATCCAAAAAAAGTCAAGGCCCGGCCAAAGCCCGCTCAGGGCCCGCCCAAAAGCTCGAGCTTGAGGCCGTAGCCCAAGCCCGAGCTATTTTCTCTTAGGGTTTGGGCCGACCCTTAGGCAAAAATCTCAACCCAGTCCGACCCGAATATTTGCCTGGAGCACGCCGAACCCTGCCAAAATTACACCCCCAGCCTATTGCAATAAGCAGCATTTCATGATATTTGAAAATTCAATTCTCGTCATTAATCAGCTTCAAAGAAAAAAAGAGCTTCAGGAATCTAATACAAGAATGAAGTTTTTTGGTTTTCATTAATCTTGGCATGAGCTTCAGGAATCTAATACAAGAATGAAGTTTGGTTTTCATTAATCTTGGCATCATAGGCGACATTCTTTTTCTTTTTTTCGATAATTGGCGCCGTACACAACTTTAAACATTGAAGATACGTTGATTAATGAGGAGTTGAAATCACTATGAAGAATCGAAGATTGGATTTCCCTAAAAGTGATCCGGCTTCTTGTCCCGGGACTCTAAAGTTAGCTGCAGTAGCATCACAGGAGGCATTTTGGGAAAACCAGTATAGTTATGTCATATTCCAGATGAGCGGTTCGCATACTCCTGAACCAATGCCCCGAATAGCGAGTGCCTCTCAAGCAATTTAGATGGTTTGTCAAACTCTTTTGCCCATCCTGTCAAAGAGAGTGAAGGGAAATCAGTTGGAAGACAAGGTTTAAAAGCTCCAATCATTTTTAACAAACACTAAGAAGAACGCGGACACCTCCGGGGCCTATTGAAGTTGAGGAAGAGTTAAATAAAATGAGAGAGTATGAAAGTTATTTTATAAAAGCTGATGAAGATAAAATAAATTGAAGAACGAAACTTTCACCATTTCGTAGATCGGCTTTTCCCATATATTAATTCAACCTTGGCCTTCAAGAAAAAAATTTATTTTGTACTCTGGAGATTTTTCCCATAGAGGTCAGACTCGTAACAAGGTCACAATTTTGCATGAAAAACGGTTTCATCTGACTTGCCAAGTTGCAGACAATTAGAAAGGAAAATGATTTTTCTTTTTCTTTAATTTGAAGGATATGGAAAGCAAGATAAGAAACACTAACCTGCATCTACAACTAAAACCCTATCACAGTCCATGACTGTAGGTATTCTGTGGGCGATGCTGATGATTGTGCAGGCTGCAAAATCCTCTCGGATGATCTTTTGAATTACAGCATCAGTTTGTGAATCAACAGAAGCTGTTGCCTCATCCATGAACAAAACCCGGCTATGCTTAAGCATTACCCGTCCTAAACAGAGAAGCTGCCTCTGCCCCACACTCCAATTGTCTCCATTATCAACAACTGAGAAGTAGCCAAAAAGAATTTAACGATTAGCTTCACCCGCTAAAAGGGAAACTTGTAGTGAAACAGGCGCAGAACTGTGATAAAGAATGAATATTACCTGACGAATAGAGTTTACCAGGTTTTGCAGCCACAACATCCTTAAGTTGACAACGCCCGAGGCTCTACAAAAATAAGTTCACAGATCTATGAAATCACAAGAGAAGCTCATATTGTGTGTTGTTTGGTGTGCAAAAACTCATATCCATGACGTCAAACAAACGAGATAAAGCTAAATGCTTCATATTCTCTTACTAGGACCTTACATTAACCAGGATGATTTATTAGTTTTAATATTTGGGCAGGTGTGATAGGATCACTGTTAATTGTGAACTGATAAAATCGATGTTAATTGAACATATAGTTTTTGACAGAACAGAATGGCACACTTACCTTCCATATCTCTTCATCTGAATACAGCCCAATTGGATCAATATTGCTTCTCACAGTTCCTTCGAAAAGGACAGGTTCTTGAGGAATGATCCCAAAGCGAGACCTGAGATCATGAAGCCCTATGGTGGAAATGTCAATGCCATCAATGATGATTGACCCTCCTGAGGGCTCCACCAGCCTAAAGAAAACCTGGATGAGAGTTGACTTTCCACTCCCCGTTCGACCAACAACACCAATCTTCTCTCCCCCTCGGATGTTGAGAGTAATTCCTTTAAGAACTAGAGGGGTATTTGGACGATACCTAACCTGTTCAACACGTTCAAGGTAAGTATCTTGATCAGAAAATGTCTAAACTAATATTAGAAGAGACTAATAGCATAGCTCAAATCATGCAAAAAAAGATGCCAAGTTCGTTATCAGCAGGATGAGGCTGATGAGCACATTTCATTTGTCAAAATATCAAAATGAGCCAAGGCAAGTTACCTGCAAATCCTTGAGTTCAATGTTGCCATGCCTAGGCCAATTTGGAGAGGGAAGGCAATCTTTGATCTCCCATTCTGCTTCTGATGGAATATTTGTGAACTGATTTATCCTTTCAACAGAAACCATTCTATTTTCCACAAAGCAGCTCATATATATGGCCCAGAATAGTACACCATTGAGGGACAAGCCATAAGAAAGAGTTAATCCAACATTCTCTGTGCAATACAATACAAGTCAGTTTCCAGCATTTGTTAATCAAGTGACCTTGTAAGAAAGGAAAAAACCAAACATTTCAGTATATGACTACCTGGCCTTATGATACTGCTAGGTAACAAGATCAAGAACATTGCAGAAATGCAGAGGATAATGCTTCCAATCAGTTCCAAACGGAACCCCAACCATTCATTGGATCCATTATTGTGGAAATCCATTCGCAAATTTGCATTCACTCTTTTGATATTCTCCCGGCAAAACATTTCCCGTTTCCTGAAACAACGAATTGTCATAACACCAGAAATGCTTTCTGAGAAGTGATGAATAACAGGAGCCTTGGTAATGGAATCGAGTCGAGTTAGTTCGCGAGATGTGGCAAGATAGTATCCCTGAAACCAGAAGAAACATCAATGGCTACAAAAACAACAGAACTAATTGTTATGGTTCTGTGAGTCATTTGCATAACTATTGGAACTCCAACTCCACCATCCCAAAGTTGAATATTTCAAAACTTTCAAATTTCAAGATATCATCAAGAACTTTATGTGTTCCCACCTCAACCATTTTCATGCTCTCTAGTGCAAAAATGTCAGTGCTTTAACATTTTTTCCTTAAATATTTGAAATATCGTCAAATGGTAGTGTGGTACATGAAAAATCATATATTGTGAGTTTTCAATATATATATAAATTTCCAAAGAAAACAAAAATAACACTTAGTGACATCAAATAAATGACCATACCCGGTACCAGAAATTCAGCCAAGCCAGGGGAACTAAAAGGATTATTGTTGGCCAAGCATACTGACATGTGATGATGATGATGCTGAGCACTGTGATGTACATGGAAATAGTAATGCTCAAAAAGAAGGGAAGGAAGATATCAATGTTGGTCTGATCAGTTGATGCCTGCGTGAAATATATACAACATGGTTAATATCCCATATTGACACTGTAGTCTAAACAAAATCTAGATGCAATAAGTACCAAATTCGGTGTTTAAATTTTTACCCGACTTAGGATTCTTCCCGATGGTGTAGTGTCAAAGAATGACATAGGAGCATGCAGAATGCTGTGAAGAATTTTCCTGAACAAAATTTGGGCAGTCTTAAGTCCAAGAGCTGTAACAAAAATGGCTCTAATTGTTACCAGCACCACTGAAACTGCTGCAATAATTGAATAGACAGTAATGAACAGCGATGGGTTGAATGACAAGGCACGCTCTGCTGAAGTCTCATATGCCAACCAATAATCACTTGCCATTAGAGAAGATTGCCACACTAATGAGATTATCAACGCCATTGCTACACCCCACCAACCAAAAGCCTCAGTGCAATATTGTTTGTAAACATATAAGCTGACTTTGCCGGTTTCTCGCTCCTCTTCTTTAATGAGTTTAGAAGTTCCCCTATCAGAACTGGAATGTTCTAAGGAGTTGGCTTCACCATTTGGTTCACCATGGTCAGAGAAAGTTCGCAAAACTTTTGGTGTTCTGGGAGAATTTTCATTGCACGTGGCAGTTTCCACTTCAACAAGTTCCATGGAGGTTTCATGAGCAGTTACCAGTGCTTTGAAATCCAGGCCAGATTCCAGAAGATCATTGTACTTTCCTGATTGCACGATCATCCCATCTCGCATGACCTGATTTTGAGATTTAAATTTTGAAGTGGGGGAGGGGGGAAGTTAGTGCTTTATACAGAAATTAAAAGAAATGAATGGCATTTTATTATAATGTATCCCACTTACTAAGATAACATCGATATTGTGCAAGAAGTCAACTTGGTGAGTCACGAGTAGAATGGTCTTGTCTTTGAGGGCACCCCTCACACATTCCTGCCAAAAGAAAAGGCATGAAGAAGATTTTAAGCTACCATACATAACATGAAAAGCAAACTGCTTTGACACGGTTCTTAATTTACATCACTAACTTCACTAACTATATTATTAACTTCACATGCTTATATAAAGCAATAACTTCACATTCTTGGAATTCAAGAAAGAGGTGGGAAATATAACTGATAATCACACCTATCTCAGTTTCTTCAACAGCATTATTAAAGAAGTACTGGAATTATGTAGTCCATTTATCCAAAATATATTAGAACTGCTTGCACAAAAGACACGGAGCATATAAAAGCCTTGGCAAGTGGCAGCACATAATACACATCCAAAATTTACCTTGTATAGTGATTGCTTTCAAAAACGAAACAAAATGGTGTTTACAGTAAAATTTCACTGTTATCCATCGTTTGGTAGATCTTTCGGGTTTCTCATGTTAGGACCTAATAATCAGCAGCTTTTGACTTTTCTTTGTTATTTTGTCATATGATGTTGCTTTCAATAGATCGTATCGTCTCAATAGAATGCCTAAACTAGGAAGCAAAGATACAGTTTTCTCATAAATGCTGTACAAAGATATTTCCACCTTGAATATTTCAGACCCGGTGTGAGCATCAACTGCACTGAACACATCGTCCAGAAGATAGATATCACAATCCTGATAAACAGCTCTAGCAAGTTGTATCCGCTGCTTCTGGCCACCACTGAGGTTGATACCACGCTCTCCAATTTCAGTCTGATCTCCAAACTCCATCATTTCCAGGTCATTCTCCAAGCTGCAGACCTTAATGACTTCCCCGTACCTCTCTCTATCCATTGGTAAACCAAACAGGATGTTTTCTTGAATAGTCCCATTTTGAATCCACGACGTTTGTGCGACATAGGCTGTGGTGCCACAAACCCTGACCTGTGAGTAAAAGTATATAGGTTTGTTAAGTTATGAAATTCCCCAATCAATGTAAAGTTTTTGGTAGCCAAATAAATATTTAAACTTTGGATTGTTGGACACAGATTTCTACAAAAGGGCATAGAGCTTTTTTACCCTTTTTAACTTTAAGCAATTGCACCATAGACAAGCCAGTATGTCAACATGCATCATGGATGATATAATGTTAGGAACAAAGAAAATGATTTGAATCCAAAATATACACCCTTTGAATGTTTATGTATGGGAAGAGGCATAGAAAAATAGGAGACGCAACATAGATCAGCAATAACACTAACTGCAAAACTTCATTTAAGCGAAGACCTTTTAGGAGGCCTAAAGCAATGGAAGAAAGACCAAGAGCATTCAAGATAAAAATTCAAACCTTGCCGGATATTTTGTGCATCTCGCCGAGAATCGAGGCCAGGAGGGAAGACTTCCCTGATCCAACAGTTCCAACAATAGCTGCAAGCTCCCCCCTTTTGATCTCGAAATTTAAGTTTTTTACTGCCTTTTCCCCACCTTCATCATCCCAGCTAAAAGTCCCATCTTTCACCTCCACTGCAATCCTTCCACCACAACCTTCTTCCCTCTCCACTGCCTTATCAGCCAGCTCCTTACTACTCATAAATTTGTCCAACCTTGCCAGTGAGATCATCGCTTGTGAGATTGAGATCATAGACTGCGGGAAAGTTCTGATTGGTTCCTGGAGAATCCTAAAGATTGTTGTTGTTGTGAAAACAGTCCCTGCATCGAGTGGAACCCTCAACAAAATTGACGTGCCAAAGGTAATTGCAGATACAAGTAAAGGGGTGCTCCACATAACAATGATATTGCTAGTTACTGAATACAGGAATTTGGATAGCCACCCAAATTCTGATTCACGGAAAGATTGAATTCTCTTGTTGAAGTGCTCTTCCCATGCCTGGAACTTGATTACACGCATGTAGTTAAGCATCTCATTTGTCGCCTTCATTCTTGAATCCCGATTTTCCATCACACGGTGTTGGAATCTGTTGTTCCGGCGAGTGCCCATCACAACAAAGAACAAAACTGCTACGATTCCAACTAGAGCTGTAATCGTTGAGGCACCAAGGTAACGAGATAGAAGTACTAGAGCAACAGAGACTTGCAGAGGCATAAGCCATATGGAATGTAACTGCAGCATCATATCAGAGAGCTGCTGAGCATCTACAGCCATGTAATTCACAATTTGTCCAACCCCGTGATCCTGTCTAGCAGAACACGACAGCCTCAGACCCTTCTTGTATAAAGAAGTAATGAGGGTGGATCGAATGAGCATCCCAAGCTTTTGAGAATTGAAGTTGAATTGGTGTGAGGTCAAGACTTCCACAAATTTCGCAATGAGAAGAGTTGCTACAAGGTAGTATCCTTCATATGGGGAACTCCTCTTCCCAGAAGTGAAATCAATAAATCCTTGGATTAGAATAGGCCCCACATACATGACACACAGCCGCAGAATCGCAAGGGAGGCAGTGAAAGCAATTTCCTTCCAGAAGCATCGAAGCAACGTGGTTCGAACAGGGTGCTTCGATTTTTCATGAGGCTTTGGCCAATTCAGTTCAAAGAGTTCAGACATTCTTTCAGCTCTATGTCCCGGTGAAAGGGTCGGGATATCATCCGCCTTTAGAGGAGACTTATAGCCTTTACTCAGCAGGGGATTCATCCAAAGCAAAAAGGCTTTCGAGATGATAGAAGCCCTAGAAAAGCCACTTATGTTGGACTTTTCCAATAGGGATTCATACAATTTGGCTTCCACATCCATTACAGAATCTGATTCTCTTCTCAAGGTAATTCCAGTCGATCCTCTTAAGGCAGCAATAACAAGTATAATGGATAGTGGAAAAGTAACGAACGAAATTACATCGTCCAATCTTAAATCAGGATCAGGCTCACCAAGAGAGATCACGCGAATGATCCCGGAAATGGCAAACAAGGCAAGGATGATGAAGTTTAAAACCCAGTAAATTCTAAGTGAAAAAGGATGTGTAACAACTTGGAATCTCTTCTCATGGACAATTAATATAGCTATCACCACATGAGTAATTGCTTGAATTAACCAAAACAAACCATCCACGAGCTTCTCTGTCAACTGGGTACTTTTACCAAATGCCAAAATGCACAAAACCGTATAGGAGAATGCCAATAGAATTGTTACAAACAAAGACAGCTTAAACCACAGACTAGTTTGAAGAACTTCTCTGTCATTTCCAATGAGAGGCTTATTAATCTCAGAACCCGGGTGGCTACGGGAAATGAATCTAGAATGGATCTTTTGAATCGAGAACACAAGAACAGCTAGCAAAAAAAGGATGTCAACTGAAGAGAGGAGAGCTCTTTGAGGACATGGTGAGAGGAAGATGAATCTTAGCCATTGTAAAAAGGGTGAAATTGCTGCGCCGTCTGATGATTGTATCAGAGAGGTTGAACATGAAAAGGATGTGATCCAAGAGGAGGAGGAAGAAGACATGTTCACGAACTTATGTCAAACCACACAGAAATGCATCACCTTCTGTGCTTCACTCCCACAGATCTCCTGTAAAGGTGGGAAATCAAAAGAAATATAAATATAGTTCACAAAGTTAGAGTATGATTCTGATAAGAGTTAAAAATCACTTTTTCTGTCACTTTTTTTTTTTTCATGTTTTGTGATTGGTGACTGAAAATTCAATTTGTGAACATAAAAAAGCATCACCTAGCATGAACACAACAAAGAATCAAACACGCAGAAGGCAAAGATTAATGACAATAATTAAGAACCAGTAATACTATATACACAAAATTTAATCATAGGCCAACTATATAAATTGAATCATGACTACTCATTTTTATTGAAATCCGCAACACTTCTGAATTGTAAGCAAATGGATGGTTGGATTTATATGTTCCAAGTATATTCCATTAAGAATAGAACTTTAAGGACTGTTTGGATAATGGATTTGTGGGCGGATAAAAAAGAGAAAGGAAAAAAAATAAAAATAAAGAAGACAACAACAACAACACCTGTTTTTTATTGAACGCTGAAAGGTTCATAAACTGGACTTTTGAAGCGAGATCTAGACAATCTTCTATAGTTTAAACTTTGATAACAAGAGAGAGAGAGAGAGAGAGAGAGAGAGAAGCTACAAAACGAACTACTTTCTGGTGCTTCCCATAGAGACAAAACTCTGCAACAAGAAAAAAAAAAATTGACTGTATCCGCCTGAGACATACAAATGATGCCAAGATTTCTAAAGAAAATGCATTAATCCAAAGTCCAATGTCATACATTTTTTGGTGCAATGCATTAAGAGTCGTTGAAATGCATTGCACAAAAAAAATACCACATAAAATTCCAGTTCGTTTTGAAGTTCAGCCAATCGTGTGGGTTCATTTTTAAATATTAAAATTTATATAATTATGTAACCATGTGATTTTTAAAAGCATTGGGGCGTCACGTCATTTTGTCTTAATATAACAAATATTTGTTCTCTAAAATGGCTTGGATTAATAATAAGAATAAAAAGAAGAAATAGAAATAAAAAATATTAAAAAAACAAATAGTAAAAGCCATAATAATCACTAATCGCTGTTCACTTGATAGTAAATAATAAGATAAACATCAATACGTTTATGACATATATATTAATATATTTTATATAAATATTTATACATATTTTATTTATTTAATACCATTCAATAAATAATGATGAGCATTTTTCAAGCAAACTTTTTTTTTCCCAGCGGTCACGGGTGTTGGGAGCAATTAACGCACACGTGATTAACTTTTCCTTCCGTCAGATCGGAGCAAGTCTTCCACGCTAGAACCAAGAATTCACGTGAAATAAATTTTTTTTAAAGTACGAGTAATACCATAAATTCACAAAGAACTCAACTATGAATAGAGAGTTGAACTAATCATTGATAACTAATTTTCATAAGTAAGAATATATTTTATTCAGAAAAATAAAAATAATGCGCATTCTTACTAGTAAAAAATCAGTGGTGATTGATTCGGGACCCGTTTGGATAAATAATTTATTAACTTATTTAATTTATAAGTAATTAAATAAGTAATTTCGTTTAATTTGTCAAATAAATAAAATTTAAACCAATAAGCAAATATGCAAATGTCCTCTCCATCAAAATAAATAAGCAAATAAACCAATTGAGCCCAACAAAATTATTTATTCATATTTTTGCTTATTTTTTAATAAATAAATAAGCAAATAAAACAAGTTACCCAAACGGGCCTTTGTAATTTAACTTTATGTGCTTGAACTTTTGTATTTATAAAACTCATCCATAACTTTAATCACAATTCATAATAAATTATTTAAATTCGCGTGGATTATAGCACGTTATTCTGAACCATTTATTTCAAAACTTAAGTTTATAAGTAATTTTTATTAATTTATAACATTTTAAAAATATATATATCAAAATTTGAATCAAAACATTTGATTTCCACATCCTCCCTTGAGAGTTGAGATTAAGACGACAATCGACAAATGAAATGCAGCAGAAAGGAAGAGGAAACAGCAAGAATTCAAACGTTTACCAACTCATAATTCATTTTCAAATTCAAAATGAACTGTTCAAATTTATTTAGAGTATATAACACATATCATAAACAGTTTAATTAATCCGGATCATTCGTTTTAAACTGTGTGTAAATTTATGAATAATTTTCATGAATTTATAGCATTTTTAATATATATATATATATATCGATTAAAATTTCAAAATCAAAACGTTTGAATCTACAGCCTCCTTTTTTGTTTCCACATCTTCCCTTGAGGTAGACGACAAATCACAAATGAAATGCAGAACCAGAAATTTAAGGAAGAGGAAACAACAAAAATGGCGGAAAATAGAGCGATGCAAGGCAGAAAAAACAACAACTATATGCAGCAAAGCCAGAAAGAATCTTGAGATCGGAAGTGTTGAAAGAAGGAACTCACAGTCACGTGAACCGCGTGGAACCACAGCAAGTTAATATACAAAGTCGGCAGAGTTGTTAATCTGGAGCCTTGTTGTTCGGCATATATATTCGTTTCAAATAATAAGGCAATTTTTATAATTAGAATGGCTCTCTGGTTCCAACTGGACTACAAAGACGAATCAACTGTGGCTCTGGGACGATGCAGAGAGAGAGAGAGAGAGAGAGAGAGAGAGAGAGAGAGAGCTGGTAAGACCGTCAGAGAGATGAGATTCATGAGAACAAATGGTTTATTGCGGGTTTACATACGTAGGCAAATGTAGTTCCGGTTTGGGATAATTGCTTATTTTTTATTTCATTTCGTTTATTTTTAGTTTTAGTGAATATTTTTTATTATTTAATTAAATTATTATATATTTTAATTTACTCCATCAAAATAAGTTAAAAAAATCAAAAAAAAAATTTATATACCCAAAAAAAATATCTAAAATTTTATTCTAAAAATAATTTGTAGAGTACATATTCATATTTAATAGAATGTAAAGTGAATCTTAACTATTTATTTAAATTTTAAATAATTTTTTGAGTATTTTTTTTAAATTCATTGCATTGCTAATAAAAAAAGATTTAAAAAAAATAAGTTAAAATTTATATTAATTTTTTTATTTTTATTGATTATTTTTCATTTTTTGATCAATTTTTATTTTTTCTACTTCTATAAATTAATAAAATTATATTTTTAATTAAATAATTAATTAATAATTAAATTAGTAATATTATTTTATATTTTATATTTTATTTTTAAATTATTAAAATTAGATAATAAGTTACTTCAGCCACGTGTATTAACTAGCTCGTTGTATACATGTTGTTCCCGTAATGGAACAAAAAATATTTTAAATAAAAAATATTAATTTATTTTTATTAAGTAAATAAAAAATAAAAAAACTAATTAAATAATATGTATTAAATATTTTTATTTTTAAAAAAATTATATTTTATTATCTATATGGTAACTCGAGAGTCGAGAGTAACTAATAATTTGCCAATATAGGTACGATATAAATGTGGTTGTCGGTTTACGCATAAATGTATGTATTTAATTGAAGCTTCCTGCTCACAAATCGACAGCGCATAGGAAAAGACGTGTATATTTGATTGTTGTCACATAATAGGAAAAACCACGGCGAAGAGAAAAAAATAACAATAATTTTAGAGTTTATTTTAGCGTTCTTTTGTATCACTTTCGTTGATAATTTCTTAAAAAGTACTGCTCGAAAGATATTGGACCGTACAGTTCTTCAAGTTCTCAATCTCTTCTCACTCTAGCTACATTCTTTATTGTTTCTATTTTTTAAAAACTTTTTTCTTAAAAATTTTGATCAGTTTCTCACATGTCAAAATATTTTTTACTATTTATTGTCATAAGGTGAAATTATTGTACCTATTAAATGATTCAATCACAAATTCTGAATTTTTTACCACAATTAGCTTCGTGTCTGACAATTTTTCACAATCTGAACTAGTTGTAATACTAGATGTGTATAAACCTTGTCCTACGTAGTTCAAATCGCTTCGGATTGTATCCGATCGATCCTAATCTCATAGGAGAAATTGTGAGTGTTTGAAAAACTTATAATTTTTATCTAAAATTAGTAATAAAAAATTAAAAGTTGATATTATTTGGTTTTAGAAACTGTAATAAGTTTCATAATATGACCCGTTTGGGATATTTAAGAAATTAAGTTCTTTAGAGATTTATTTTTAAAAGGGGGGAAAACAAATTATCTGGGATAACATGGCCTTTCGGGGTTTTTAAATTTATTTATTAAAATTTCCAGTAATTTTGCACTTTTTTTATATTTAAGCTTTACTGTTTAGGGCAACTATTCATCTCTTTAAATTTTTTAGAATAAAGTTTATATTTCTTTATTAAGGATATTATTATTATTTCATGCGATAAAAAAGTTATGCCATTTGAGATAAAATATAGGCTATTTTCTTGGAAAAAACATATTTAAAAATACCAAATAGTGTAGCAAACGCTGCTTTTTAAACTGAAAAAATTCAAATTTTTAGTGAAACCAAACAGGGGTTTGTATCGCTTTTTGGTTTTAAACAATTTGGAAACTCAATTAACGCACAATGAATGTGTTTTCAATAAACTACTAATGTGTTCATAAATTAATACTTTTCTATATTAATCTATATTTTTTAAAGAAATAAATGTATCATAGTAAAAATAAGGAAAAAGTTATTCATAGAAAAAGCAAGTAACAAATTATTTTTCTTTCATTATTTTTCCTCTTTATTTTACTATTTTATTTTATTAATTTTGATTATTTTATTTTATTTCGTTTTTACTTGGAAATAAATTAGAATGGCTATTTTTCTCCCTTTATTTTCTAAGAACCAAACAAAAAATGACAATTTTTTTATAATTTTCTCTCACTTACTTTTTTTTTTTTTAATCTTTAAGACTCAAACAAAGTGAGCAGAGACGGCAAATGATTTTAATTCAAGGAGTCAAATAAATTATAAAATATTTTAGAGGAGTCAGATATTACTTTAAAAATAATTAAACTGGCCTATATAAATTTAATATATTTGAGTATAATACTCTTTCAATAATTATTTTTAAAAAAAATTAGGGAAGATGCGTCTATTTGTTCCTTTCAAACTGATGAGTTAAATGTCTTGTATTCTATTGAGCACATATTTAATATACTATCTTATCTATACGTAATTGAGTTATGATGGGATTAAAAATTCATTAAATTTTTTATATGTATATAATTTATAATAATATGAGTTTATAAATTTTTAGAATTTTTACTTATAAATAGAATACTAGTGAGAGCTCTAAGGTAAGACAAAAAAATATAGAGAGTTTAACTAGTAAAGAGAATAGAATCGAGTGTTGTGCTCATTCACATTGAACGTAATTGAATGTTTTCACTATCGCTCGTGAACGTAAGTCAGTGTGGACCGAACCATATTAATTCTTGGTGTTGATTATTTTTTATTTTTTTGTGCATGCATTTTTACTTCTGGTTGCCTTCGGAAATTGATATTTAAATTCTAATAAGTAATATCAGAATCGATGATTGACGATTTGAGACCGTATTAAATAATCAAAACAAGGTATTATTTTTTATTTCGTCAAGTATAGATCATAATTTTATTTGGAAAAAAAAAAGTAATAACGGAATTGAGGGAAACAATTTTCGACCAAGCAGTTTTAAAAAAGCCTACAACAGATTTGTTCGGCGAAACCAAGAAAGAAAGTTGCAAACATTGTGATTCGAGAAAGCGACAGAAATTTTTGTGATAAACCGAAGCAAACAAATTCCTTAATAACATCATACTGTGAGGAGTCTTGGTTTTTATATTCTCGATCAACGTGGTAATTTGAGAACAGGGATTCCTAATTGGGTGGAATTTTTGATTCCTTCGGATAGAACGGAACCAGGATTATTTTTGAGTGGGACATACATTTAGAATTATAAATATATATATGTTTTTATATATATTTTGAACTCAATTTTAATTTAATATAAATAAAATAAAAATATAGTCACAACAGACAATCAACAAAAATTCAGCAATTTAGAAATTGGAGAATTAAACACAATTCAAAAAAAAAATCAACAAAAAATCTCTAGACAATTCAAACTTTGGCTATCTTTTAAAATATTTTTTTCATAATTTTAAATTTAATGTAAATAAAAAATAAGCATAGTCACCGGTCTACAAATAATTAACAAAAAATCAACAATTTAGAAATTGAATAATTAAATATAATTCTACAAAATTTTTCACAAGTTACAAAATTTCAGTAACACAACAAAAACTTCACAAGGCTCAATAATTCATCAAAACTTCAATAAAAATTTTACAAGTCACAACTCACAAGTGCACCAAATTAAATAAGTAAAATAAAATTTAAATACATTTTATTTTAGCACCAAATCTATTTTACCAAATGTAAAAAGAAAAATTTAAATATTAGTCATTTTTTTAGACATCATTAAAGATTTAATCCTACAATTTTTATTTTAAGAGATTTAGTCTTTTCAAATTTAGAATAATTATATTATATCTAATTTATTCTTATTTATGAGTTTTTTTTAGATAAGCGAAAAAATTAAAGTCATACATTTATCAAACAATTATAACGGTTGGGAATGAGAAGTAATATATTTTCATTTAACTAATATATCAGTTTTATAAACTAATAAATTTATCACTTATCGCATGAGACTAAAACTGTAAAAAAATTGTTATAGAACTAAAATTCTATTATCATTTGATAATAGGACTTATACTAAAATTACTTATGTAAAAATGACTAAAAAAATTACAATCCTTAATCGTTGTAGATCCCTCACTGTGTCTGACTCTCGCGAGAAAAATGTACAAATAATTGAGAATAAGTGATTTTATCTTTCATTTTAGGAGTTAAAATATAAATTCAATGGACCAAAATATAAATTTAATAAAACATAATTATTATATTTTAATATATATAAAAATAAAATTTTAAAAAATTAAAATGTCACTACGGCATCAGCCTCCACTCGCCCTCGTATGACTCCGTCCATGCCTTCGGATCCAAAATGATTAAAGGCAGCTTGTGATTGCATCATGTGTTTGGAAAAAAAAAAAAGAAGATTGAATCGTGTGATTGAATCACTAAAGGAATTTTGTGAATAATTAAAGGAAGGTTGCTGGAGTAGATCTTGATTTGCTTGGGGTTTTTTTCCATTGCGACTTGGATCTAGAAATTGACAGTTTAAATTTATTTTGTTATATCGATTTGTATATATAGTAAAATAATTATTTAAAAAATTCCCACTTACGACTTTTTAGCGTCATGAATTCATCGGTATAGTCGAATTTTTTGGTTTATGTATTATTTGATTGGATTAGATAGATCAACATTAATTGGAATTGATCGAATGTGATCAAAGATAGTCAGAAGCGATTGTGGGGCATTGATTAGGATCGATCGGGTACAATCAGAAATGATTTGAACTATGTGGGACAAGGTTTATACATATCTAGTATTACGACTAATTCAGATTGTGAGAGGTTATCAGACACAAAGCTAATTGTGGTAAAAAGTTCAGAATTTGTGATTGAACCATTTAATAGGTACAACAACTTCATCTTATGACAGTAAATGGTGAAAAACATTTTGACATGCAAGGAATTGATTAAGACTCTCAAGAAAAAGTCAGAAAAAACAGAAACAATGAAGGACGTAGCTAGAATGGGAAGAGATGGAGGACTTGGAGAACTGTACGATCCAATTGTATCTTTGGAATAGTACTCTTTAAGAAATCATGAACGAAAGTGATCTGGAAGAACTTTGGGATGAGTTGGAGAGCAGGTACAAGTATAAGATATTAACAAATTAGTTGTCTTTAAACAAACAGTTATTTGCACTTCAGATGGCAGAGAAAGTGACTTTTATAGAGCATTTGGACGAGTTCAACAGAATACTGACGAAATTGAATTCTATCAGTGCAAAAAACGAAGACGAGGATAAAGCAATTGTCTTGTTGGTTTTCTTACCTTATCATACGAGTATCTGAGGAATACACTGATATTTAAAAAAGATATCCTTGATTTAGGAGATGTTATTGTTGCTCTCATATGTCATAAGATGTTGAAGAAGATGGAGAGTGATAGATTACCAAGAGAGGGGATCATGTTTGCAGTAGGCAGCGAAAAAATTGTTGGAATCTGTGAATTTCATTGGCCATGGAAATCCAGATTTCAATAGCAGATTCAATTACAATTGGATTGG